>OX276347.1:8082355-8682355 GCA_946251885.1 Cosmia pyralina | reverse complement strand
AGTAATGTTTGTTGCAAAACCAAAGATATCAATCACTTTTTCAAGAATTAAATCCAAGTAAACCAATAAAACCAAGTTTTCTTAGTATTCGATTGTTTGATATCAACAAACAGGCTCCAAATTGTCTTTTGTTTCTTTAAATTCTGTGTTCGAAATTCAAAAAAAGACTATTGAATGAAATTGTGAATGTGCCAGGTTCAAAACTGCATAAAAACTTTTTGCTCGACCTAATATAAAATTTTAGCTAGGACCAAACGAAACTGAAAATACAAGGTGGGCCAAAAGATGTGTCCAGAAGTGTATTTTATTTTTCTCTAAACGGCGCTGTTCAACTAGCGACCTGAATGATATTCAATTATATGTTAGGTTAGGTTAGAACCATGGTTGGAACTGTGATTGTAACCAACCACGCGCGAGCCTAATTGGTCGCAGTAACTAAGCCAGGGCGCACCCCGAATAAATGGGTTACCGCGCGCGAGGCGAACGAGCGAAGCGAGCGGTGCCGCGCAGCGGGCGGCCGGTACAAATAGGGTATTTTAAAAAAAAATTGATGATAAACGTCAATCAAATCTGCTTAGCCTTTTCCCAACTACGTTGGGGTCGGCTTCCAGTCTAACCGGATGCAGCTGAATACCAGTATTTTACATGGAGCGACTGCCTATCTGACCTCCACAACCCAGTAACTGGGTAATACGATACCCCTTGGTAAGACTGGTTGTCAGACTTTCGGGCTTCTGACGCGACCCGTAACGACTGTCAAAGATCCACGAATGACAGCCGGGACCAACGGCTTAACGTGCTTTCCGAGGCACGGAGGAGTCTCGGTATGTAAAGAATGGTCACCCATCCACTAACCAACCCCGGCAAGCGTAGCTTAACCTGATGGATCGACCCGTGCTGCTATTATTACTTAGCCACGAGCTAACGTCAATAATCTATATAAATAATAAGAGAAGTCCTGACTGACTGATTGACTGACTCAGCAAGCAACCCTCAGCCCAAACCCTTGTACCTAGAAAGCTGAATTTTTTAAACAGGTTCCCTTTATAATGTAGACAGACAAGGAATAAGGAAGGAATTCCCGGTAGTATGTTCCCGTGGGATATTTTCCGACATCCACGCGGGCGAAGCCGCTGGCAAAAGCTAGTATTTCATAAAAATTTAATAATACTTGCATTCATTCTGCAGAAATCGAAAAAATCTTATCTTAGAGAATGTATGGGGCTGTGAGTCTGCGACATAATAATGTATAGGTACGCCTTTTTTTGTTTAAAATATGTGGTACAATATTGCCACGATCAGTCTTTCTTTCTACCTACTCTAGAACTACTTATTTAATTTTATAAGTACTGTATTTATCATCTACGTTTACTCAAACAGTCACTTGCTGCATAAAATAAAACAATTACCTCTTCACTTATTGGCAACATTTTTCTGTAATTGTATCAGAATTTACCGTAGTTTGTAATTTTTATTGTTTTTAGATTTTACTTTTACAAATAATTTACTGAAAATTTTGACAGAACACACTGACGTACGTTGACGATAGAGACATCAATTCTGACATTCAACATAGGTATACATACTTTTTTACCGAACAGTATCTATTTTTCTTGGAGATAAGTAGCAGGAATGTTAGGAAAGGTGATTTCAGGGATCCATGACAGACGGAGGATCTGCAATAAAAAAAATAGCAATTCATAATTTTTTCTAATACTTTATTTATATTATAGAATCTTAGAATTTGAACATGCCAACAGTCGATAGCGAAAAATAATATTTCTTTAACAATTTCAAACGTGAAAATTCGACATAACATTAATTTCGAAGTCTTATAAGATTTACATTTGTAAATAAACTATAATATTTAACATCTAATAGCAAACAACAAACATTGAACGATTTTAAAGGTGAATACCTAATATTTGAAACTCATTACTTTCTTTTCAAGAAAGAATTCGATGATTGGTCATTTAAAGGCGAAAGAACGACCCTGTACGGCGTATATATCGAAGAGCAACTCTTTGAAAATGATATAGTTTTGTTTTTGTTTTTGTTATTACCCTGTAATTTACAGATACTTGTGCCTATCGCGCTAAGTTTTTTTATTGAGTCAGAGTCGTCCAGACTATTTCGACGGTTTACCGTGTCAACAGATTTGCGATTGGAGCTAACTACACTGGATTTGGCGTGTCGTACGGACCCGGCAGGTTCTGGTCTGCTAACTACTTTATTTTGAACTGATATTGTAGACCGGAGAATACTAGCGGTTTCCCGCTCCCATTCAATAGGGTCTATGTAACAACGTTTGTTACCGACCGACCTGTCAATCTTGCTCTTCTCGGCTTTGCTCGCTGATTCGGTCCGGTATTTACTGGTGTGATTAGCGAACTGACCTTCTTCAGGTCGACAGCATGAATGAGGCACGATTCGTCGTTTACATTCCGTATTTCTTTCTCGTCTTCCTCGATGAATCCTAAAAGAAAGTGATGTTTTACGCTTTTTCGGTGCGCTCTTTAACGAGATGCTGGATTTGACCACAGTGATAGCTTGGCGTACCGTGAGTGAGTCTTTACTAGCTAGTACAATCCCATCCTTATTAGTGGGCAAAGTATCATAAGGGTTCAACCAAGTGAGGAAGTCTGTGATGATGGGGCCGCTGTACTCGGCCGGTATCGGTTGATCTTGGTCCAATATGATGGCGTCGCCGGAGGGCACGCGCGGCGGTATTGGGATACCAACACTCTTCGACTCGTGCTTACGCTCTTTGTACTTCTTCATCACCCGCTTGCCATTAATACATAATGATAAACCAAGATACGCTGGAGCTTTTGGTATTGATTGTTTATAAACTAGTTCAAAAGTTCCTGTATCAGCCTCTGGACTATATCGCCGATCCAGAACAACTGTGAAAAAAAAAACAATTTCTTAATTATTTTTGAATGCTGCAAACGTATTCTTATTAAGTTTCTTTAATTACCTTTTATAACGTCCTCCAGACATTGAGGGCATAGCCGTGCAGTGACAGATGTAGTAGGTGCTAGGTCAGGACTAGAGTTAATTTCAATGAGCCATGGAGTGAAGTCTTCAGTCAGCATGAAGTCGGCTCCATACAGTTCGAAACTATTTTGTCTTTTATCCATGGTTTCCTGGCACGCTAACATTGCGCCTACCAAACATTGTTTAATTCCAGGATATATTTTCTCTTCCCACAATTCATATTTTCCTATCTGTCTTCAAATACCCAATAAATTTGTAAGTATTAAATATTATTGTTGAAAGTATTCATGGTGTTTTTTTTCATTCTTACCTGAGATAAGCTTTGAATGTATGGCAGTCCCACATATTTTCATCTGGTAAAGCTCTGTCTCGCTCACCGGTGTTTTTATATTTTATCTGGACTGCATTATTCGTGAGATGAACAGATTCGTGGTAGTTCGACAAACTAAATATTTGTGAGCTAAATCTGAGGTAGCTGTCCCTGTAAGACATAAAAAACTGCAATATGTCTAAACGTTACGACAAAATTAAAGAGTTTTGGTGCTCTTACTTGTAGACCCAAATTGTTAATGGCTGACAATTCGTTATTAGAAACCACTGCCGTATATCGAATTTAGTATTGTAGATAACTAGCGGATTTTCTGTAAGCAAAGATGTTGCATGTGGTTAGCATGTGAACCACGTTCATTGATTCCACAAAGAGACCAGTTCTACAATACCAATATATTTCTGCACGACGTATCTAGTTTTCTGAGCCGGTATGTTGATCAGGCCTATTATGTCTTTTATGTTATTCATGAGCAGAATGCCTCGACCGCGGCACTTGTTCCCAGGCTTCACGATCCATATGTTAAGTACACCATCAATGTCTATTTGAGGCCAGTACTTCGCCATTGTTGCTAAAATTTTCATAGCTTTTCTTTCCAATTGCCTGTAAAATAAATAAATATTAGCAACTGAAAAATCGAGTTACCAACCCAAATATTAACAGTACCCGGTACACCCGGCTGTTAATATAGATAGATAGAATACTCTTTATTATGCACACCATTAAAATTACGGATAAAAATGTTGAAATTTTTGATAGGGTGGAAACAATGGACGGTATAGTTTTAGGAAGAAGTTCGGCTTTGTAATTTAAAGCATCCTCTCTACCACTTGCAGTAAATCATACACTTGCAGTAAAACTCTCTAAACGAAAACAACAGCTGCCTACTGAGAGTTACATGATCGAATCTCATTACGCTTTAGTGTTGACATTCAAGTCGCACACTAGCCCGGAGATAATAAATATTGATAATTGTTTTCAGCGATGCAATCGGTAAACAGTGATCTAATTACTGCAATGTTGACACAAAATGTTTACACACAAATAGCGACGAACGCAATGATTACGAAACATATGCGTACCGAATGCTGGAGTTTTTGTCTTCCATAAATTTTGCCTTCTCGTGGACTAAGAGATAATGATGCGTCAGGAACTGATCCCACTCGTGCTCCCAAACATGTAGCTGGTCTTCAGTATCATCGATGTCCTTATGGGTGAGGAACACTATATATTCGTTCAATCTGCTAATAGCAAATTCTATTGCGCTGAATGGAACTTTTCCGTGACTCTCAATAAGACTTTGCTCGTTGTTCTTTTGTAATGCCTTTGATAGCCATTTGAGGACACTGATGCAGGCTGTTATTCTAAAGTCGTCGATAAATTCCTCGAGGCTGTCTGAGTTGTGAATGTTGTAACAACGTGGGAATTTAGTTAGGGCCACTCCTGGTTCTGTGTGCCAGTGCATTTGCGTCAGGGAATTTGTTAGCCCTTCTTTTGTAGTGAAAACAGATCTGCAAAATCTATCAAAACAAGTCTGTATTAGGAAAACGCATTTACGAATGATTCTCTCGAGATAATGTTATTTGTATGGTTACCTGCTTATCGTAATATCCTTGTTGCTAAGCAACCAGTCGTACTTGTCCCTCTTTGTTGTCCAGAGAAAGTCGACGGAGTGGTGCTCCATGAATTTGTACAAAATCATTCTTTCCACTTTAGAGAGCTCTTTGCCATGCAATTTTTTGGGATCTACATTTGTTGGAGGATGGCGGACCTTAAAATTGCCGAATTTTTAAAATTAGTAAAAGTAAATTGATTGTGCTTTACCCAAAATGTAAGCTATGAAATATTTAAGCGTAAATTTAATTTAATTTAGTTTTCAAACTATCGAACGTTTGGTTTGGGGTTAGAAGTCGCCCATAATTTGCGACCAATTAGATTATATCTAGAAACAAGTAGTTGACCACTGACTTACCCCTGGCGGTAAACTTTGGAATACCTTATGGGACTCATATTTCTCAATCCACCCTCGTTCGAGAAGCGAGCGGCGAATCGCTGGGAATCCTCCGCCTTTTATCATAAACACTTTGCGATCTTTCATAGCGCTGTCAGCGATCTTTTTCAGCTCATTCCATCTTTCGCTGCTCACCCAACTTTTGTATTGCTTTAATTGTTCGGTCGATGTAGAAGTTTCTATCAAAATAGAGTGATATTACAAACATGCTCTAGTAGAATGAAACAGACAGTGGCTCAGAATGGCAACACAAACCTGGTCCATGCTCGGATTTGGACAAGGAGACAGCACTCGATGGCCGCAACTCCTTCTTGGACGTGCTATCTCGATGTATTTTCGAATCTGACGCGCTCTCCTCAAGCTCCATCGTTACAGCCATGAGCCTCGCTTGTCACTCACTTGAATTCTGTAACAGACCAGTCTGTTGCATCTGATCAACATTTTAGTCTTCAATCTCTAACTTCATGTAGACGTGTACACAGTTCGACAGTCTAACTTGGACTGGTCGACTAAAAATAGCCCGGCAGTGCAATAACCTACTTTATTTTAACCTACATCGGGGGTCCTTGGCTATCAGAGCATCCGTGCACATCCCCGCCTGGCACCTGTACGAATGACGTCATAAAGTACCTACCTCCTTGGGAAATCGTGCATAATGTAGTTACACGGAAATTAATAAACCCAAATTACTCTTACCTTCTATTATCAGGCCAGTGCTCAGAAAACTAGGTTAAAAACGAACGCAATAGCATTCGTAAAACAAAAAGTTGGTATTTTTGAAACCAAAATAAACTGGAAATTTATAATTTTAACACTTTCATTTTCTTTAGATATTGGTCATGATCTAATAATAAAAAAATATCTCTCTTTTCTGATGGCGTTGAGAGAATAGGAGAGAGTGACGGAATGACGACAGGACGACAGTGACATTTTACAAGTCGGCTATGGCCACTGCGTACTTGTACAATAGAGGTAGTGATATGGCTCTTTGGCTAAACATGGACAACATCGTAAATCAAAAAGGTTTTTATCAGTTAATTTTATTTAATAAATAATATAAAGAGGCGTCATCGGGGCGGCGAAAAGATCGCGGGAAGCGCGAAACTGCGCTCGTCAAGTCTCATCTTTCGTGGCACGCATTAAATAAATAAATAAATAATAAGTTTATTGTACAAGGAGATCATTAACAGATACACTAAACATGGTAGTACAAGTGGTAGTAATTAAAAATCAATCTGCCTAGCCTTTTCCCAACTTTGTTAGGGTCGGCTTCCAGTCTAACCGGATGCAGCTGAATACCAGTATTTTACACGGAGTGACTGCCTATCTGACCTCCACAACCCAGTAACTGGGTAATACGATGGTAAGACTGGTTGAGAGTTTCGGGCTTCTGACTGACGGCCCGTAACGACTGTCAATGATCCGGAAATCGTGCTTTCCGAGGCACGGAGGAGTCTCGGTATGTAAAGATGGTCACCCATCCACGGACCAACCGCGACAAGCGTAGCTTAACCTGATGGATCGACCCTTGCGGCTGTTATTACTTAGCCACGAGGACAGAGGAAGTTATTAGTTACCTACACCATGTATAGTCAGCAAATTGGTCACTTAGTCTTTAATTTAAAAAAAACTTTTTCACAAAAAAATACAACCGACTTCCAAAAATAACACTACAAAGTGAAAAATAACTAATTTCGGAAGTCGGTGTCTGATTAAATGTATTTTCGTTTTTGCCACCGACTTCCGAAATTAAAGTTATTTTTCACTTTGTAGTGTTGTTTTTGGAAGTCGGTTGTATTTTTTTGTGAAAAAGTTTTTATTTTTCACTGGTTCACATGTGCTTACCTCTTCACAGCGTACCGGCGTGATGTTTAGATTTAATTTTAATTTTCTTTATATTACAATAGAAAACAAGTAAATTAAACTAATTGATTTGGAAGAGCGGAGTCTCCTAATACAGGCTTATTTGCTTAAAAGGAGGCTCCAATCACTAGTTGTTAAGATATTACTTGTAAAAATAATAAACCATTTTTCATTTTTCATTTTTTTTTCATTTCGTATAATTAAAATTAAAGATACTTACCAGTGTTATGCAGTACCTGTGTTATATTATGCCGATTGAGTTGTAATTATTCCGTTGCGTGATCAACTGCTGTAAATGAATCCCCACATTTTATTGTATAGTGCAAATGAACGAATTAGCATCGCCATTTTATACGTAGTTACAATTACTTAGTTCCGAAAATAAACTTTATCATTGTAAGCAAGTACATACCTAATAATTCTCTTATAAGAGCTTCAGGGATCACTGATTTAATAATCACCACCCACATAAGAATAATAATATGTTACACAAAAACTCCGTGCACAAAATATTAAATATTATTATAACATTACGCCCGAAGGGTTAGGGTTAGCTAGGTAGGTACCTACACAGTATATACATCCACATTTCGCCAGTTATCTACGCACGGGCGTAATAAAATCGCGGCGGGATTTCATAGCGCACTGGATTTTCAACTCTCGTTGTTGAGCCGAACGTTGAGAATCCAACTTAACAATAACAGAGTACAGTCTAGGGGTCATCAGAAGCCCGAAAGTCTGACAACCAGTCTTACCAAGGGGTATCGTATTACCCAGTTACTGGGTTGTGGAGGTCAGATAGGCAGTCGCTCCATGTAAAATACTGGTATTCAGCTGCATCTGGTTAGACTGGAAGCTGACCCCAACATAGTTGGGAAAGGGCTAGGCAGATTGATTCTAGCGCGTCGAAAAAACACACTGTTGGATTTTGCACTCTCGGCGCTAAGCAGAGCGTTGAAAATCCAGTGCGCTATAAAATGCCGCCGCGATTTTATTACGCCCGTGGGAACGGGGGTTAAGGGGATACATCGATAAATTTTGTGTTTTTAAAATTCCTATAAAACCAAATGTATAATGGTTAAATCATTCGATTTTTCCATGCGTGTTATTGACTGTATTGTGTACTGCTGTATTAAAACCGAAACATGATTACCTACTTACTTGAAATTTTTTCTATAGAAAAAGATTTCAAAGTAGCACCATCTATTTTCTGTTTTATACGATTATACTTAAACAGTTCCTTATTGTGCAGTATTTTTTTTTTAATACAAGGTATTTAAATAAGTTAAGAACTTACTAAGCTAACATTTTGTCATAAATCTAAATTTAAACGAAGCGGGTTTAGTTCCGGTGCGCGTGTCTTCTATCTCGCGCGTCAAACTAGACAGCCATAACGCCATTTCACTTACACACCGAGCTAAACAACGCTTCGATGTTTTCTCTTAAGTCCCATGTTATGTGACGAGCCTATTGCCATCTACCGGGCAAAACTCCAGACTCAAACTCAAACCATTTATTTCAAATAAACCAATTACAGGCACTTTTGAGCTGTCATGGGGTTGGTCAGTCAGAAAGAAGAAGCTAGGCGCCCATTTCAAAGCGTAGTAGGTACCTATGGAGAAGAACGGGCAAGAAACTCCACGGACACTCTTTTAAATCAAGATATGGTTACAAAATAATGGTTACATCATTCATGTTGAAATTATAGGTGCATGAACGATGCAGAACGGTAAAAGCGTTCGAAAAAAAAAAACAATTGAAATATTTAAATTAAATTAAAATAAGCGGATACTGAAAAATTTCAGATGGAAAACTGTGGAAAAACCCATATAAATATAAAAAAAGAGCAACCCAACACTTTGCCTCAAACCCAGGACCTCATTCTCAGCAGTAGCGCTTGCGACCAATAGATCAATTACTTACTATAAATTTTTTGACGTTCAAAAGTGCCGTAAAAGTGCCTATTTGAAATAAACTCTTTGACCTTGGGAATAATAACCGCCCACCTACCAATAATAATACGAGTATGTATGTTATTATTCGGCACCCACCCATGCTTAGCAAAGCCTGCGTGCAAAGCATGGGGTGGTCTGATCAGCTCTACATTTGCTGCAAAGGAGCCTATTATACTGCCTCAAATGGCTTAGCATGATCCTCTGTTATATCGATAATACTGCAGCATTCATTTTGAAATAAATATATTATTATGGTAAAGTTGAGGATTAATGTTAAGTAGGTACTAAGTATGTTTGACAAAAAGTAAAACTTATTATAATAAAATTTTCTCGACATAAAAAAGTTTTAAGTTACCTCCAAACCGAACAATGAACCGCAGCGGGTCGAGCAGGGGCGTACCCAAGACGTTTGTGACAAGACATGATAAATTATGTCATGTCTTAGAATTTGTCGGCTAGCACGGGTCAACCATGTGACATAATCTCTCTAGATTATGTCACATGGTTGACCCGTGCTACAAATACGTGTACAAATTTAGCAACAAGCAAGGCATGTCGCGCAGAGGCGCGACATGCCTTTCTTGTTGCTAAAGGACAATGCGACAAATTGGGCCTAATGACCAATACACATGAGATATTATTTTTGTGATAGGTCATAACACACAACTAACGAGAAAAATAATAAAAAAAATTAAATGTACCGGGTTCTTGTACAGCTACGTCGAAAAGTTTTATTTAATTATGTCAAATATTTTTCAATTATTAAATGTTTTTCAATAGGAGTGAAAGAATATTACTTTAAAATATTACTAAAGTCACTAATTCTAACCACATAGAGCCACATGGGATTATAATAACACAATATACCTGTTACAAAAATAATAATAAGTGTATTTCGACTATTAGAGGGCGTAATAAAAGTTCTATGTACCTATGCGAGAGTGAATTGCAGACCGTTGCTTATTATACTGGCATTGTGTGCGATTAGTCCTCAAGCAAGATAAAACGCGAATGCTAACGGGCCGCGTGAAAGAGAGAGAAACCTGTTGACCTTGAACAAGCGCCCGCGCATAGCAGGTAAGTAAATCGTTTCGTTCGACTGTTTTATTCAGTGGTCAGTCGGTATTCTCCGCTTCTGACTGTGCTGTGCTCCTGTTATTCTTACTTTTAACGTATTTCTATTACGACGACCCTGCTTGTTTTTGGACTCTGGTGTTATTCTTACATGAACTAACTTTGGCTACCTTTACGGACTTGAATTCTGTTCTTAAAAATGCAGGAAGAACGTTTGTGTGTTCTGTGTCCACGTTCTATTCATAGACGTAGACAAAATCATGTTTTGCAAGCAAGCTTGTTACATACGCATCCTGCGCATGTTTCCTATATACAGGAAAACGCTATAAGACAGGTGAGTTTTATACCGTTTATTATTATTAATATCAGTTATTTAAATAATGTTTATCTAACATGCGTTAGATAAACATTATTAAGTATATTTAATACATGTAAAGCGCAGGCTAGGTGTATACCTAGCCTGCGCTTTACATGTATTGTAACACTTATACATATACATAAAGTGCGATCCATACGAAATCTACAGGGTGTTACAAAAACCTAATTATATGTTACACAACCCGTGTTTCCGATTACAGTGATGTGTGGTGCCAGTTTCGAATAGTACCACGATCTCTAATCCCTCTCTATTAATTTCTCTATGAACCGTATGTTCCTCGGTGGGAACTCGTATAGACTGCTTGCTTAGAATACCTTCTTAATCCTTTAGAAAGTGTGATAACAGGTAATCTAAGTTGTGAATTATTTTATTTGCAGGTATCATTCAACAGCACATAATCTGTCTGTCATCGTTGTTGGCAAAGAGTTGACCACAATGTTTTAAGTCCAGTACAAAATCCAGTAGAACATGAACCAGAAGTTCCACCACCAGTACCAGTTCCAGTACCAGTTCCACCTTTGCAAACTGATGCACAGGGTTCCAATGATGGCGAACTTTATGTGCCTTCATATAAAAGAGCACCAAACACATCAAGCCACTGCATATTTGGCGCTTGTGGTAACGATAACCGCCGGCGTATACCGAAAACAATCGAGCTGTATATGATGACTACACATCAGTTGTATATTCCTCAACACGCACGAGTATGCAGGGAACATTTAGAAAGTAATATGTGGGATGAATTGGAGAACCACTGCACAATTTCTCATTACTTTACAGCAGAACATTTCACAGACGTGTGTAACATCTTCACTGAAGGAATCATTACTAACAAGCAGTATGATTTCGAAACTATGGTCGGTCTCAATGACGACAGTCTTCATTTTTGGACTCAATGGAAGTGAGTTTCGCTCCATATTATTGCAAACATCATCGCTACGTGCATACAGCGATAATAGAACCATACTCGGTCTTTACCTCGCTAAGCTACGGACTGGTGAGAGCAATGAAAGGCTTGCAAACCTATTTAAAATGTCTCGACGAATATTAGAGAGGAAGCTGGCAATTGCAAGGCAATGTTTGATTGATGAATATGGTCCTCAGCATGTAGGTATTGACCACATTACCAGAGAAGATGCACTACAAAGAAATCTGGCAATACCTAAATATCTCTTCGGAAATCATGAAAACACGAAGTTGATTGTGATTTGCGATGGAACATTATGTTTATATTCAAAAAAGTTCCAACTTCTTATTCCAGAGACTGAGTTATAGCTTGCATAAGTTTTCCAATTTATTGAAACCGTTCATAATTACAACTAGTGATGGATACATAATAGATATTTTGGGTCCATATGCTGCAACAACAAGTGATGCGACCATAATGAATTCCATTTTGGAAAACGAAGAACACCCGCTGCACGTATTTCTTGTCCCGAACGATGTGTTCATTTTAGATAGAGGATTTCGTGATGCCATCGAGAATCTTGGAATGTATGACTATGAAGGTCATATCCCTCCTACAAAAGATAGAAGTGCCACACAATTAACGACTACCCATGCCAACAAGTCTCGACAAGTAACAATTTGTCGTTGGGAAATTGAAGTAGTCAACGGGCGTTTTAAGCGTGACTATAAACTTTTACGCCAGGAATATTTCAACAAAGCACTTTTGCACATGTTTGATGATTTTAAGGTGTGCGGAGCATTAATTAACCATTTTCATCCTGTAATCAGTGATAGTGAACGCTCTCCTGCGATAATAAACCGCATACAGGAAAGGGTAAACACACCTAACATTTTGCAAGAATACGTAGAGCGAAAGCATCTTAACAGACAAAGGATTTCTTTCGTGAGAATAGAAGACAATCAAATAGAGGACTTCCCACATTTGACTGAGGAAGAAATAATCCTTTTCGCGCTGGGCACATATCAATTGAAACTGGCAAGGTCTTACTGCAGTGAACATTTACGGGATGGCGTTTACATAATTGAGGTTTATCGAGACGAGCAATTAGAAGATTTGACAGATTTTAGTATCTTTCAAACAAATGTATTTTTGATTAGAATTCATATTCAATCACGACATGTGAGGGCGCGCGAGTATCGTGGCTACATATTAATTGACAGAGACCAAACTGGCATCAGCTCTATTTTACAATATTATTGTACTTGTTTGACCGGAAGTCGTACGCTGGGAAGCTGTGCGCACATTTTATCCGTAGTTTGGTATATGGGCTTAGCTAGATACGAAGGATTTAACCCTCCAGCCGCATTTTTAGATTCTATTATTCTGGATATAGACTAATGTAAAGAAAAATAAACAAATGCGTAAAAGGAAACTTGTTGTTTCATTTATTGTATTTATTATTATACGTAGTTGTCGATGGATGTCGTAACAGGCGTTTTAAATTGCAAATATTGCAATCAACAGCATTTGGGAGTGGCTCCAGTGCTATTTTAGGGTAATATTCCTTCATTCGTATTGAAAAACAATTAGTAATTGCAAAATATTTAACATAAATAAATAAAACTTTTCGACGTGACTGTACAAGAACCCGGTACATTTATTTTTTTTTATTATTTTTCTCGTTAGTTGTGTGTTATGACCTATCACAAAAACAATATCTCATGTGTATTGGTCAGCAGGCCCAACTCCCATAGTGTTTTGCCCATTGTCCTTTGTAGTGTGTCATAGTAAACTGAAAAAATTAAATCTGAAATGCGACCAATAATATCTTCTTTTTTTCTTTTCTTTTGCTTTTATCTCGAAAACGGTGTGTCCTATCGCAAACATAATGAAAATTGCGACCCCCTTTATAAAATCCATAAATCCCTAAAACTCAACATGTAGGTACCAAAAAAAAAAGAAATATTATTATTTTCCTTTTGTTTCTTGTTGGTTTCCACGTGCATATTATTTATGTTTCTAAATATTGTACCTATTTTTATAAAAACATTTAAAAATATAAAAATAGTAATTTATGTCGGAGGAGCTCGTGGCTAAGTAATAACAGCCGCACGGGTCGATCCATCAGGTTAAGCTACGCTTGCCGGGGTTGTCCGTGGATGGGTGACCATCTTTACATATCGAGACTCCTCCGTGCCTCGGAAAGCACGTTAAGCCGTTGGTCCCGGCTGCCATTCGTGGATCTTTGACAGTCGTTACGGGTCGTCAGAAGCCCGAAAGTCTGACAACCAGTCTTACCAAGAGGTATCGTATTACCCAGTTAATGGGTTGTGGAGGTCAGATAGGCAGTCGCTCCATGTAAAATATTGGTATTCAGCTGCATCCGGTTAGACTGGAAGCTGACCCCAACATAGTTGGGAAAAGGCTAGGCAGATTGATTGATGTGTTTACTTAATTATTTATTTATTTTTATTTTCTTTGTTTTTTGTTGGTTTCCACGCGCATTATTTACATTTCTAAATATGTATTTTTAAAACATAAAAAAATTGTAATTTATTAATCTATTTAAATTAATTATTTATTTACTTATTACAATTTTTTTTTTTGCTTATCACGCGCTATTTTTCACACAAATAAACCACCTCCAACCAAGCAACCAACCACAGCAGGAAAATATTATTTTTCTCTGTTCTGTTGTTCTTCTTTATTTTTTTTTATCTGTTTGACCTTTGTTAACCAAGTTATGTACTTATCCTAGTCTTAAGTAATGTCAAAGGTTTTTGTATCATTAAAGATTTTTATTTTTATTTATTTATTATTTTTCAATTTTCAAATCATATCACCACCTCCGAATGAACGTGATAAAGTATTTCTTAGTCACCGTCAAAATGTGACATTTGTGATATAATTGGTGCGGTGCGCCCATATTAGCAAATAAGATTTAATGAGTCCCAACTAAACGTCAAGCAGTTATGTCACAAGCCAAGAAATTATCTCAGAAAACAGTTTTAACGCGCAAACTGTGATAAACTGTGTGACTCAAGCCATGTCACAGTAGGCCGTGCTCGCCGGGCTGGTATTCAAAAAATACTTCAAATTAGATCATGAAACTTTGCATACTCACTGAAAAAGCAGGTTTTATGTTTTTATTTTTTTCAAATTACCATTATTCTCACCGTAAAAAGCAATTACCTTAACTATCGGTGCCCAGCACCGCACTCAGCCTCGCTCTCACTCAGTCCGCGAGCAGTATGGTGTGAGCGTGATAAAAAGCTGAGGTAGTATGGGCTCTTAAAGCTGAGGCCTTATTGATAGCGAAGAAAAATTGATTACTTGCTTGTTACCAAACGTTACGTAGAGGTAGCCCGCCAAATTCTAATTTTCCGCCTGTAGGTGATCACGCGTGTGGGGATTCCCACACGCGATATTTATAATATAGGTAGTGAAGCATGCGCAAAACTACACCTCATTACGTGCACACATGTTTACGAAACCCGAAACGTGCGGCCTGGCGTCAATGTCGACAGCGCTGTTTTGATTTTTTATTTAGTCTGATTCACTATGGCCTTGTAAATCAGGCTCGGGTATACAGACGGATAGCAAGTGTGAGAGCTCTAGCTCTCTTCGGTAGCCAATGCCAAAGAAAGAGCATAAAAAATTAACTACGTTTTGGCTACCACCCACCACCCATTCGATTCGTATGAGACGCTTACTTTACATATCAAAGTCTAAGTGCGGTCCAATGACGTATTATAAATACATCATTGGTGCGGTCTGTGAATTTTGCTCTATATACAGACGCCAGCACATCAAGCCACCCGAAACTGTCAAATTTTCCCAATCAACCTTTAACCTTATACTATAGCAATAAAGATGAAAATCTATTAAAGAAATTTGACAGATACATAGCTACTACCCGCATGTTGGCAGCTGAAAACCGCTTTACAACAAATGGCTGTCGGCCTCCCTGACGATAACGATCATCATGTAGATGTAGGTAGGTATAACTCAGAATGCAAATAGGAACCTTAACTTACCTCAAGGAGTTTCGAAAAGAAAAACATTTGTACCACCCGTCATGACGGGAATTCGGAATCCTACCAATTACCATACGTTAAAGCTGGGCACTCACGGTTAGTCCATCGCGCCAAATGGCGTGATGTACAGAGGCCAGCACATCAAGTTATCCCAATCTGTCAAATTTTCCCAATTGTATATGAACCTTATTTCTTTGGATTAAAGTTGAAAATCTATCAAAGAAATTTGACAGCTTTTCGTAGCTTGATGTGCTGGCCTCTGTACATCCAAAATTTGCGTTTGCACGAAGGCTAAGCTGGCCGTCCTCACGATACGTGGCATACAATTGTGCACCTTATTAACAAGACAATACGAATCAATTTCCTATGCAAGTATTTTAGAATTTTGGCGGTGCCCATCCATTTGATTTAATCCAAATGGACTGACCGTGAGTGCCCCTAAACTACTGGCGTACATCCATTTGATTTAATCCAAATGGACTGACCGTGAGTGCCCAGCTTTGCAAACTTTTACAGTAGTTATTTAATTTTAAACTAGATGGCAGCACTAAAAGCCCTTTAGTACTTTTCTATGATTGGGACATTAAAAAACGATTGTAACAAATTTAAAATTTGTATATCATTTGTAATAATATAGCAGTTGTTTTTATAGCTTTATTAAATAATAAATTAATAATTTAATTTATCTTTCGTAGCTTACTTCACTTTGATATTTCTCTTATGTTGCCTAACGTGCAATGACGGTCTGAGGCGGTACACAACGGTATCGATTCTGAAGTTTGGCACCACTGATTATGACATGAAAGCAAGATGGCGAGTTCATCTCCGTTTGATGGTTCTCTGTGATAATTCACACATTAGATGTCAATTTTCGAACTTATTTCGTAATGGTCTGGCAAATCAAACATTAGTGAAAAATTCTTTAAGTAGTGTTAAAGTGTTTTAAGTACTGTAAAGTGTTCTTGTTTTAGTTAGATGTGCATCTAACCCACCTGAGGAATGTTGGTTTTTTCAGTGATTTGTGATTCGGTCAGGTGTTTTCGTTTTAGTCAAAATTAAAATTTTGTTCTTGCGCAGTGAGTGAAGTTACATAGTTCAGATGTATTTGTGCTGTGGGGATGCTAGATGTCGGGACTGTTTCCAATGTTGGGAAACAAAAGCGTGAACTATTTGTTTTGATAGACCGTGATAAAATAAATTGAGAAGGTCGGACGGAGAAAGAGCTCCGGCCGGAGTTATGGCCTTCAGTGAGGTGAGTGTCTTTATAATTGTATTTATGTGGCTTCATAGTCTTCTTTGTTGTTTGTTACCTTCCTAACCGTAGAAATTACAAGAAATCTGTAATGCCTACTTTGGTGCAGAAAACTTTTTTCTTCAAAAATATATGTGGCAAAACTACATTCGATTAGCTTCAGCTTGAATCATTTACTTTGGCACTTGCTAGTTACAAAAATATTTGGCATTGATAATTCTTAAGTCCCATATCTATATCTGGGGATTAATTATAACTTCAGATTAGAAAGGAATTGATAATGCCGTGTAATAATCCTCTGTGATGCATGCATAATGTATCTTGATATGCCTACATGTAGCTGCTACTTGTCTCTTGTAGTCTTGTAATAAGATTGTGAGTCATATTGAGCACTGCATTTATCAAACTAGTTTTATTTCACCATATTTCAGATAAAACCAACATAATTTATTTGTGCCCGGTTGATGGCAATAGGCTGACCCCCTATTACATGAGACTTAAACATCTGGCGAAATTGGATGTACTATAGGTTCACCTCTGCCCATCACTTCGGGGAAACAGGGTGTGATGTTATGTATGTTATAATTTTGGATTAAATCACAAGTACCTTATTGAAAAACAATGTATTCTAGAGAATTAATAAGTTTATGCGGAACATGGAAGATATTGTAAGTTATGGTGACTATTCAAAGCCGGTTTTTACATGTTGCAATGCTTGTGTCTGATCTGTGAACTCAATGGCCTCAAATTCTTTTGAATATGCATGTTGTGTGGAAGTTTTGGTATTGGTAATAGGTATTCAATTTAAATTTTTGTTTAAATATTTTTTTAATGAGCCCGGATGATGATTGATAACTTGTAGAAACCAAATATTGCTAGGCATATTGCTCATACGTATGCAAATCACATTTTATAGACCGGGATAAAAAGTAGCCTATGTGTTAATCCAGAGTATAAGCTATCTAAACACTAAATTTCATCCAAATCGGTCCAGCTGTTTGAGCATGAAGAATTAAAATACATACAAACACACACACACACACACTCACACAAACTTTCGCCTTTATAATATTAGTACACTAATACAATAGTATACAATAGTATGATGAACATGAAATCTTGGCCATACTGCTAATTAATTAATTTGTGTTTAAACAAACTTTTAATGAATCCGGATGATGATTGATAACTTATAAAAATCAAATATTGCTAGGTATATAAGCTCTATTGCTCATACCTATGCAAATCACATTTAACTTAAATATAAAATAATCTTGGGACTGTTCCAATAAGAATGTTTCTTTTACATAACTGTCACACTTGCGTTACAAGTGTTCAATAGCTGCTAAACTAGAATATCTAGAAATAAATGTGGGTATTTATTTCTAAGAACAGTAATTACTTTCTTCCTAGAAAAGACTGCACACCACACCAAACCTCACGTTGCATGCTGGTGTAGGAAGTAAGTACTAATACTAGCAAATATGCGTTTTACTTACTAAAGTTACAAACTTAGCACTTTTATATCAAATGCTAGTAAGATTGAAACAATGCTGCAATCGTTTCACAGGTTAATACAAAAAACCTACCTATAAAATGCATATCCTAGAAATATGTTGATTGTTTCACTGTGCTTAAATCTATCATCATTATTATTTTTGGATTTTTGTTTCTCATACCAAAATTGGAAACAAACCCCATTTGGAAGGACTTACTGGTAAATGGCAACTGTTTATAGGAATATCTTTCTAAATTACTCTTTATTTCAAGTCTAATTAATTTATGGAGGGCTGTTAGATACTTAAACACAAGGTGGCAGGGACATAAACCCTCCAACTGCCTAGCGCAGACATTTTTCATCCGGTATCAAAAAAATTATTCAGACAAAAGTGCAATATCTATGCAATCAAAATGTATGGAACAGCCAACTTTTTTTTTAATAACCAATACTTAAATAATTTTAATTCAGGGGGTCCAGAATCTTGTACTGGATCCATGGAAACAGGTTGTGCAACAACGTCCCTGCTACCCTGCACATTATATATACACAGCACATTAAGTAAATCAGTGTGCTCTGAAGTTTTGTTTCATATCAGTATTGAATACACTATTTATTTACTTCTATTAAATTGGTCCCAGTGATACAATTTTATGAACATCATTTATTATTTATTGAAATCAAGTTAAAATTAACCACCATAATACCAAATGAGTAGGAATGGTGATTTAAACTGTCTTTCCCATTATATGTTGCAATTTCTAAGTAATTAATTAATCAGGTACTGTGCCAGTAAGTTCCACTAACTGCATTTATTAAGTAATAGCATTTTAATTGTTTTTTGCCTCTTCATGTTCTATTAATAAAGTCTCAGGAACAATTTCAACAGAACCTTACAACTCAATTAATTATTCTGATAGGTCCTGTCCTAGAAGGGGCTTGTGGCTAAGTAATAACAGCCGCTCAGGTCTATCGATCAGGCTAAACTACGCTTGCCTCGGTTGGTACGTGGATGGATGACTATCTTTACATACCAAGATCCCTCCGTGCCTCGGAAATAATGTTCAGCCGTTGGTCCCGGCTGTCGTTTGTGGATCTTTGACATCATCAGAAAACCGAAAGTCTGACAACCAGTTTTGCCAAGGAGTATTGTGTTACCCAGTAACTGGATTGTGGAGGTCAGATAGGCAGTCGCTCTATGTAAAGTACTGATATTCAGCTGCATTAGACTGGAAGCTGACTCCGACACAGTTGGGAAAAGACTAGGCAGATGATGATGAGGTACTGTCCTAGAGCGAAGCTTGATAGTGTTTGGAAGGTTTGTAATACAAAACAGGCTTAAAGTGAATGTGACTGACATGTCTAAAAAAGTTTATTACCTTAAAATCAAGGCTACCCGAATTGCACCTAACTATTAAACTTGATTACAATAGCACAGATTATTTATAAGACCCAGTTTTGACGCATTATGTTTTATGAGAGCTCATCGCTTATTCGTTCCTGGTGCATTAGTCTGAATACTTCCATTGTGCTAAAAATTATACATTCGAATCTTACACAATTGTTACATCTCTAATTTGAGAGCTCCAAAATGTCAGCGTCGGGTGGATTGGCCGCGGCGCTCATGACGCAACAACCGTTACCAATTCACACGACGCCGACGGGTTTGTTATTCCTCGGGGGCTACGGCTACAGCCTACAAGTGAAGTTAGTGAAGTCATTTGACTTTGGATGAAACATCCTCAGATTGGTTGTAGGCGTTTCATAATTGTGGCGTTTAGCGGCAGTTTCCCACGGTTCGATTGTTATTCTGCGCCCGATGTGAGACGCGTCGTGCGTAGCCGTCGAGGTGACTGATATCTCTACGTGAGACTGCACTGTTACCTTTTCGGAAATGGAGCCATAAAAAGTAGGCCTCCGTCTTCCTCATGCCATTGTTATGGTTGCTGTAAAATTTTGGCGCAGTGAACATTCATTTTTGAGCTGTAGGTGTGTAGGTACTTATAGAACGATAATATTATAGGAACGACTAACATTTAATTTCTGTTTGCAACAGGAAAGTGTTGTTTTAATTAGGTTGTGTGTGTGTATTTACGGAAGCTGCGGAGTATTATACGTACGAGGGCGGGTCAATAAGTCCGTGACTTTTTGATTTTTCCGTCTCTTAATTGAAATGGCAACACTG
This sequence comes from Cosmia pyralina, assembly GCA_946251885.1. Classification (NCBI taxonomy): domain Eukaryota; kingdom Metazoa; phylum Arthropoda; class Insecta; order Lepidoptera; family Noctuidae; genus Cosmia; species Cosmia pyralina. Next base: position 8,661,863 of record OX276347.1, on the reverse strand, counting down.
CTCCCGTCAACAGTCATCTGTCAGATGACTCCTGTCAAAAATTGAACAAGCTGTGACATTTAGTTTGTTTTTGACAGCCGTTAATATCAGACTACCGCGTTGACTGAGAAGAAAATGGAAAAAAGTGAATTTCGTGTGCTCATTAAGCATTATTTTTTGCGGAAAAAATCCATTACGCAAACCAAGGCTAAGCTTGATAAATATTATGGGGACTCTGCACCATCCATTTCCATGGTAAAAAAGTGGTTTACTGAATTCCGATGTGGCCGTACCAGCACGGAAAATGCCGAACGTTCTGGACGCCCAGTTGAGGTCTCCACATCCGAAACAGTTGAAAAAATCCACGATATGGTTTTAGCCGATCGGCGATTAAAAGTGAGAGAGATTGTGGAAGCCATAGGCATCTCGCATGGCTCAGTGGTTTCAATTTTAAACGATCATTTGGGTATGAGAAAGCTTTCCGCAAGATGGGTGCCGCGTTTGCTCACAATCGACCACAAACGCAAACGTGTGACAATTTCGCAGGAATGTTTGGCGTTGTTCAATCGCAATATGAACGAGTTTTTGCGCCGTTTCGTAACCGTGGACGAAACGTGGATCCACCACAACACACCGGAGACCAAACAGCAGTCAAAACAGTGGGTTTCTCGGGGTGAATCGGCGCCAAAGAAGGCAAAGGTGGGTTTGTCAGCCAACAAAGTCATGGCGACTGTTTTTTGGGATGCACGCGGTATTATCCACATTGACTACCTTCAAAAAGGAAAAACAATCAATGGCGAATATTACAGCAACTTATTGGGTCGATTCGATGAGGCATTGAAAGAAAAGCGACCGCACTTGGCCAAGAAAAAAGTCCTTTTCCATCAGGACAATGCACGGGTGCACACATGTGCAGTTTCTATGGCAAAAATCCATGAATTGGGCTACGAATTGCTCCCTCATCCGGCCTATTCTTCCGATCTAGCCCCGTGTGACTACTTCTTGTTCCCAAACTTAAAGAAATGGCTCGGTGGAAAGAGATTTGCCTCCAACGACGAAGTCATCTCACAAACAAATGCCTATTTTAAAGACCTCGACAAATCATATTTTTCGGAAGGGATAAAAAAATTGGAGAAACGTTGGGCTAAGTAAATAGAGCTCAAAGGAGACTACGTTGAAAAATAAAATAACTTTTTATCTAAAAATTTGTGTTTCATTTAAAAAGTCACGGACTTATTGACCCGCCCTCGTATGTGCGTATTATGTAGGTTTACATACGTTTCTTCCCGTGAACACTCTTACCTAAATACTTCCTTTATACGTGTAGGTAGTGCAAATAAACGAGAAGCGTTGAGAAAAACTCGTCAGTGCCGAGATTTTTTCAACTCGACTTTCTCTGTAAAAATCTCAAATGAACAGAGAAAAATATCCAAGTAAATAAATAAAATTCAAGAGAAGAAAGAGTCTGGGGAACATGTAATAGACCAAAATTGGACTACGTTAACAGAGTTTCTCTCAGGTTAAAATAATCATGTCAACCTAAATTATACGCAAGAAAAGGCTTCGCTTCGTGATGTTCGCCTAACCAAGCCGATAGAATTCAAAATAGGATCTAAAAGAAACTCTATTTTATTTAAAACATTTTTATCTGAACTGACTTTAGCTCGAGATATCCCTCGACCTTATAATGTAGTTAAAAAATAATTAAAGATGCCTACTAATTATTTAATGAGGAAAATACCTAATATTAAAATAAAAAAAACTTATATGTAGGAAGTGGCGTACTGATTACATGTAACGTATCGGACCTTATTAGTGTATAACGTGATACGGGCATAAATATCATGTTATAGTATCCTATGAACTTTAACCGTAATAGGTAAGTGCCCTATTGTGTGCTACAAAGAAACAATATGGTCCAGTTAGGTGATGGAACCGGTAGGTAGGTAAATATTGTGGTGTTTGTCTAGTGTGGCAGTCGTTATCTATATGGGCCGTAGTTTCCTCGTCAGGCCCCCGATTGCACCCGTATATTTTATGTGAACAAAATCTATCCTTTTATTATAAGTTCATTAGTCTCTAAATTTAATTGTTTGTAAAGTTGGTGGGGTCTAACAATATTAGCTGAGACGTGCTGAGTTGGTAGTCTTGGTAGTTGCCGAACTTAAATACGTTTTGTGAATGTGGCCCGACCGCCTCGGATGTTTGTGCTGCGGCGGCGGCGGCGGCGGCGGCGTCACTGAATTTAATGAAATTCCAAGTATTTAATCTACGTATTTCGGAATTCGCTAGGGAGGCGTCTTGTAAACTTGTATTAATGTTAATTTTGTTTAATTCTCAAGTCAATATTTAAATAAAATACCTTCCGAAATCGACTGTTTTGTTTGGTTGTTTACGTAGAAACGGAATGGAATACCTTATAAAACACATAGCCATTCCTAACATTTATAAATCACTAGCTCTTGCCTGTGGCGTCGCCCGCGTGGATGTCGGGAATTATCCCACGGTAAAGTACTATCGGGATAAAAAAAAGTAGCCTATGTGCTATTCCAGACTATAATATATCTCTGTACCAAATTTCATTCAGATCCGTTCAGTCATTCTGGCGTGATTGAGTAACAAACGTCCATCCATCCAAACTTTCGCATTGTAGGTTCATTAATTACCAGCTGAAAGAAACCACGAACAAATCAACAAACTGCAGCCCAGCCTGAATGTAATGCCTAAAGAAGACTGATACTGATACTATTTACCTTACTTGTTACCTAGTAAAAGTTCGCGGCTAAGTAATAACAGCCGCACGGTTCGATCCGCTTGCCGGGGTTGGTCCGTGGATGGGTGACCATCTTTACATATCGAGACTCCTCCGTGCCTCGGAAAGCAGGTTAAGCCGTTGGTCCCGGCTGTCATTCGTGGATCTTTGACAGTCGTTACGGGTCGTCAGAAGCCCGAAAGTCTGTCGACCAGTCTTACCAAGGGGTATCGTATTACCCATTTAGACTAACGGGTTAGATCGGGGAAGCCGATCCCAACGCAATTGGGAAAAGGCTAGGCAGATAAATTGATACCTAGTAAAAATCTAGAAGGAGGTACTTTAGTATATTGACTAGTACAAGAATCCAATTCAATAGAAATGCGCATCACACGCCTTTTCCCATCAAATTCAAAACTTCATCATTTTGAAATAGGTGTTGCGATATCCAACAGATTCCGGCCGATGTAGGCTCTGTCATGATGACGTGACGTCAAAACGAATCGGTCAAATTTTAGACAGTCGTGCGCGCAGGTCATCAACCTTAACTTTATCAACAATCAAATTGAAACCCTCCGAACAACGAAGTCTCCAACATCAACAAGTAGGTATTTGCATATGAGTCTACTCCTGCCACCCCCAAAAACAAGAAGTTAACTAGAAAATTCCATTTAGCGTAACGTACATTGTTTAGTTTTGAACTTAAATTCTAACGAAGGACGATGCCTCCCAGCTATGTACAGTCAACTTGGATAATTTCCAAAGCGACGAACAATTTACTGTGGAGCATTGTAAACACCTGCTTTAGTCAGACATTCCCTTCTTTGTTTATCTTTTCTGGATGTCACAGTCGTTTGTGTGGGTAACCCACAGCGAAATGATAGCCACAACCATTTGTTTTTAAGTAGGTAAAGGGAAAAAGGGTTCGTAGTCTGGAAAAATTACTCAAAGCTAAATAAAATGTAGTAGTAAATTCGCAAAATTTTCACTTAGTCCTTTGCTTTATATATATTTGTCATAACATGAAATGGGTACGTACTTAATTTTACGAAGTTGGAGGTTTACCAAGTTACGCACTTGAATCCACTACCATAATCAGCCTAATAACGTTCTACCTGCTGGGACACAGGCCTCCTCTCTGTGAGTGGGTGTGGGCCGTACTCCACCACGCGGGCCCAGTGCGGGTTGGTAGATGGTTTCCTCACGATGTTTCCCTTCAGCGTTTTGAGAGCATATGTGATGAAATAAATTACACAACATAATGCACCTGCCTGGGTTCGAACACACGACCTACAACTCGGTAAGTCGGGGTAGTTACCACTGGGCCACCACTGCTGCACGCACTTGAATGACTGTAAACCTTTATTGCAAATTGATGTTGCTATCAAATACACAACAGAAAACATCTTACTTAATAGTTAATAAATCGACTGATATATTAACGTAATTCACATTTGACCTCGTTCGTGCTTCACGTGAACTATGGGGCTCAATAGGTGAAAGGAGCGTGTTCGTACCACCAAGTACTACTTACGGCTATATACCACTCCTTATGGTACCTACATAGACGACGGATTATTATGACCTAGACACACCTCGCCTGCGCGGTGTGACATGATTGATTTGCAAGGAAATATCTCGAAAGAATGTTCTAAAAAAATTCGCAACGCTCCTTGTTTATCTAAACATTTTATCTTAAATTAAATCTTATTTTGCTATTGAATTAAATGTATCTGATGCGTAAATATAAATTCATCAATAATTGTATAAACATGAGTGACCATCAAATAAACAGGATAATAACAAAGAATATAATGCGGCTTTGCGGAACTCGACGTTCGCACGGACGTAAAAATATCGCGGCGGGATTTTATCGCGCAACGGATTTTCAACTCTCGGTGTTGAGCCGAGCTTCAAGAATCCAACCTAAAAACAACAACAGTGCATCCCAGCGCGTCGAAAAAACACACTGTTGCATTTTCAACTCTCGGCGCTAAGCATTGCGTTGAAAATCCAGTGCGCGAAAAAAAATCGCCGCGATATGTTTACGTCCGTGCTAACGTCGGCTAACTCTGCTTTTGATCTGATACGTTCACTTCTGCCGTGTCGTTGTTATATTCATAGCGATATTGTGACGAAACTCGAAATGCTGACCTAAATAAATGTTAAAACATTGTATTTTTAAATGTTGCACTTTATTTTGATACGCGCTCGGAGCCAGTTGAAATGCTGTAATAAAATAAACACGCGTGAAGGAATGTGGGGCGAAATTGGAAAGCATCGTGTTCTTATCTACGTAAAGCCATTTGTAATCCCTATTTAACGAAGCAATATAATACACAGAAAATAATAGGTTGGGGAAAAAGTTTCTTCGCATTTTTTAAGAAAATTCAAAACATTTTTTAATATACATTATTTACATTTATCTAAAGTATGGAGGTACCATTTTGTTCGATAACTTTTTGCCATCTTGTAGGTAGGGACATGATCCCATTGCTATAGAAATTTTGAGACTTCTGATCAAAATACCGCGACAACTGGTTTAGGCAGTCCTCTCGTGATGTTAACCTGACACTGCCTAAATAATTCTGAAGAGACCGAAACAGGTGGAAATCTGAAGGTGCAAGGTCAGGACTATACGGCGGATGCATTAACACCTCCCAGCCAAACTCTCTTAATTTTTGCTGAGTGACTAAAGATATGTGAGGTCTAGCGTTATCATGATGAAAAACCACACCCCTTCTGTTGATTAATTCCGGCCGCTTTCTCTCAACTTCTTGCTTTAATCTCATCAGTTGTTCGCAGTAGAGTTCAGAATCGATGGTCCTGCTAGGTGGTAACAGCTCATAATGAATAATGCCCTTCCAATCCCACCACACACACAGCATCACCTTGTTGCGAGTTAACCCGGGTTTCGCCACAGTCCGTGAAGCCTGACCGGCCTTTGACCACGACTTTTTTCGCACTATCTTGTCGTACGTGATCCACTTTTCATTACCAGTTATCAGGTTCTTCAAAAATGGTTCGGTTTCATTACGTCGTAATAAAGAATCACAAATGAGTACACGGTTCATTAGGTTTCTTTCAGTGAGCTCGTGAGGTACCCAAATATCGAGCTTTTTTGTGTTCCCAGTTTTTTTCAAATGCGCCAAAACTGTTTTGTGGTCAATTCCCAGTTCTTCAGCTACGTCGTAACTACTGATATGCCGATCTTGCTCCACTTTTTCAAAAATGGCATCCATTTTATCCGTAATAGGGCGATCAGAGCGACGTGCATCTTTGACATCAAAATTTCCGGATTGAAAACGCTTAAATCAAATTTGTGCTACTCTCACAGACACTGCACTGGGTCCATAAACATCGCAATTTTTTTTTCGCGGCTTGCGTTGCATTTTTACCCTTTTTGTAGTAAATTTTTAAAATGTATCGAATTTCTTCATTAGATTTAATCATCTTGACAGTACGAAAAATAAATGAAAATCACACATTTTCCTAATTTGAATTTGGAATTATGTTCGTTAAAATTTAAACTTTCAATGATACCAAAACCAGCCAGATACAAATAGTATAGCCAAAGATATTTTATTTTAAGTTCATACATACTATAATGCGAAAAGACTTTTTCCCCAACCTAATATTTATATCGTTCGAGAAAATATTTTTGCGCAAACTATCTAACTAGCCATGGTATTACTTTATTTATTGTGATTATCTCTAACAGAATGAAAATTCAATAAACATACATTCAACAAACATAAATTACGTATTGAGCATTCTCTTTGTAAAGTGGGAACAATTAGTAAAATATTCCTTTGAATATTTCATACTTGAGTATATTTAATTACAAAAATGTAGTCTCGAAAGTTTTTGTAATTTCCCGATGGCAATATTTTTTGATTCTTCATGTTATTTTTGCACTTGAAACATCTTCGTTTCATTGCCTCACTCAACATAAGAAAACGACATAACATTACGTGTTTTCTCATTACATACAAGACGTCTCGCAAGACTTGCATAACTTAACAAAATTGACACTCAAGCTTTTATGAAATGTTAATTACTATGTGCCCTATAGCCGAGGGACGTGTCTCGGGAACGTCGCCGAGGCATACTATCGACTTGGACCTTAAATATTCATATGAGGCAGCCAACACTGGCCCATCAATATTAATAACTTACCGAGTCGGCGATAGAAAAGCGCTTCACCAATAAATTGTTCAGGAAACTGTTTCTTAATTTTATTTAACTACTGAACTATAAGGTTGTTTTTACTTCTCCTGCATGTAGTTTAATATAGACGATAGTTCAACCGAGTCTGGATACATGTAATTATAGACGTCGGTACAGCTGAACGCGTCTTTATTAATTACGTTTTTAATAGTTCTGATATGATCAAAAGAAAGTCGACAGCTCCAATTAATTTCAAACTATTCTTATAAAACAAATACGATGCATCAATTTCTATTGTACTTCCCTATTTAGTTTTCTCTCCGTTCGTGCCAATAATGGGTAAATTCAAGGAACCGCAAATTGATAGTGGATTTAATTTAACAGGTTTGTAAAGCAGTTGATAACATCTAATGTGAGTAACCACAGTTAATAAACTTACCAACACGTTACCTACGTGATGGTAATTTCTTTAGTTGTCGTTACCGGCACATCCGAACTCATTTATTAACCGACTTCAAAAAGGAGGAGGTTCTCAATTCGTCGGAACCCTTTTTTTTTTTTTTTTTATGTTCCCCGATTACTCGAAGATGGCTGGATTGATTTGGATTTTTTTTGTTTTATTCGAGAGGATATACATCACAGTTGGTCCCATATAAAATTGATTAACTTTGCTTCGGTAGTTTTTGAGTTAGCTTCAATAATACGTATTTTTTCCACACTTTTATATGGATGATGTTCTAGTTTGTTTTGCAGGTAGTGGTATTAGAATTTGTGTGGGGTAGGTACCTACACAACCGACTTCCAAAAACAACACTACAAAGTGAAAAATAACTTTAATTTCGGAAGTCGGTGGCATTAAACGAAAATACATTTAACTAGACACCGACTTCCGAAATTAAAGTTATTTTTCACTTTGTAGTGTTTGTACTGAATTCCAATCACCTTGAGGTCGTTTGGTATTTGAAATTATACACGTAACCCCCTTAACCCCCCCCCCCCCCCCCCTCAGCTGTAACTTAAATAACGCACAATGTCTTAAGGGGTCATTGTACTCATCGTTATGAACAACTTTTGCTGTGGGACCAAATCTAAAATCGCGAAAAAAAAAAATCAGCTGCTCCCTGCATTTGTGTTCGCATAATAGCTTGTCAAAATGTAGGGAAAAGCTGTTTTTTTTTTTTTTTTTCGTGATTTTTTGGTTTGTTCTCGTTAAATATTGTTCATAATGATGAGTACAATGACCCCCTAATAATAAAAAATAATAATAATAAACCATTTATTTTCAGGTAACAAAGACCCATAGATAGATACCTACCTTAGCCTAAGTATACATAAGAGGTGGTGCGTTATTTAAGTTAAACCTTACCATATTGTTTTTCTTTTTTCACTTACTTTTTTTACTACTTATAGTACATGCGGTCATACAAATAACTTCAAATTCAAATTCCAAAGTACATGATTTTGTGCTTTACTCCTCCACACGGCGCCTGCCGTCGTGCTGAGAGCATCCTCCCATCTACGTTCGTAGATACAATTTTCATGTCGCTAAAAAGGAATAATATTAATTCGGAGTGGGAGTCTTGTATTTTGACAAATATTGTCCTTATCGCTTTGAATTTGATTGATTAATGTTTCGGAAGTTACATTAAACTTTTACAACAAAGGATCTGTTATTGTTCAAATTGAAATTACCAGTATTTACTTATAATATTGCATTTACTCCCTTCGTGAACTAGTGGAAGGAATATTTTCGTTTGCTGAATGATGCGGCACATTCTAACCACCAGAGTACCGTATTCTTCGCCTTCGCCACTGGCCACACTAACAAGGTTATTCGATGACGGATCGCCTAGATGATTGATCGTCAATATTAATTATTTTAAGTTCTAACGGCCGGCTCAATTTCAATCCAAAGCCTATCTTAACTTTGCCTATAAATAACGCCTAAAATTGGGACCAAATACTAATTTTCTAAAAACTTGTGTGTTCTTTCCTAACTAATGACCATGTAAACATGTAATACGCTATGAACTCTATCATTTGGTTAAGAGATTGATAAATTAAAATGTAAGCAAGTAACACGATGATGTTCCGAGGTCGGGCCCGTTATAAGTCAGGTTATGACTGACCCATGCCGCCGGTTTGCGGTTCACATTATGTAAATACTCAACGGTTCATATGCCACAGATTAACCAATAATGTTTGGTATTTGAGATAGAGGAGCTAACTACCTACTTGATTACCTACATATTCTGTAAGCCGGTAATATCATGCTTTATTTGAAATATTCAAATCAACGTGTTGATCTGCACAATTTACTTGTTATTACTGTAAATTCTGTTTAATTCATGTACGCAAAAGCCACGCAATTATTATAATATAATAGCCAGAACACAAGACTTGTATTACTTTTGGCGTCGGCAAAGCTGACAGTTGAAGACATCCCAAATTATATTTGTGAAGACTTACAAGTGTGTCCCTGGGGTTAAGGATAACTAAAGACATATTAGCGGTTAATTACATACTATGTCCAGCAAAACAGCCGCTCGGGTCGATCCATCAGGTTAAGCTAGGCTTGCCGCGGTTGGTCCGTGGATGGGTGACCATCTTTACATTGTATACCAAGACCCCTCCGTGCCTCGGAAAGCACGTTAAGCCGTTGGTCCCGGCTGTCATTCGTGGATCTTTGACAGTCGACTTTCTGACGACCCGTAACGACAGGTCGTCAGAAGCCTGAAAGTCTGACAACCAGTCTTACCAAGGGGTATCGTATTACCCAGTCACTGGGTTGTGGAGGTCAGATAAGCAGTCGCTCATATAAAATACTGGTATTCAGCTGCATCCGATTAGACTGAAAGCCGACCCCAACATAATTAGGAAAAGGCTAGGCAGATGATGTCCAGCAAAACATTGTTGTCTTTTAACAGGACAGTAATTGCAAAATTATGGACAATGAATACGTCCGGTTGTGTCTTAAGTAGTAATTGATTTCCAGACATGGTAAGAGATACTGCATTAATTGGATATGCGTGTACATCCGACCTTGGCCTTAGATAATATCATTAGTTTGGTGTCCCACACGCGATGCCTTAGTAATTATTGTTGTAAGAAATACCAATTATGTATGCAAATAGTACACACATCTGCAATTTAATGAAACACGATTGTCATAGTACTTAAGTGCCTTGGCGTCCTAATTATTGTCTTTCAATTTAATATGTTACCGAATGTACGACTGACAGTTATGCAAGTTTTGTTCAATTCTAATATTCCAGTGAATTCAAAATATAAGCAATTATTGCGTTTCAAAACACTAGTTACACTAGTTATTATAAAGTCCAAAAAGGCCACAGTTTTATCAGATTTTTTTTATTCACAGTTGCCTTATCAACGTTATCGCGGTCCAGATTATCATCAAACAAGTTTTTAAGATGATACACTGGCACGCTGCTGTGTTGAAATCTCGAAGAACGCCTTTAAAATCCGATAAATTACTCCGTAATTTTAGTTAAGATTAATTGACCTGAATTGTTAGTAGGGTTCGTTAACGTTTTGATTGTTTTATTAATCTGATGATTGTTTGCGTCACTTATTAACGAGCTATTTGCGTTGCAGATTGATTTATATTTTTAACAAGATTATTAGTCAAATGTTTTCCGGTAACCTAGCTATTTTCTAGATCAAGGTGTGTCGGTATTTTCAGGCCGAAACCACGAGACTAGAATCGATTTGTTACACTCAAAATAGAAAGAGTAAATTAAGTTTGAAGTTATTCTGTATATTTGTACTACTTAACAGCAAGTGGATCATATTATAATTTACCTAATTAAAATAGAGCTATCAAATGTTTTTGATGATAATGTGAACTCATACAATCCACATTAAGGACGCGTACGTGATGTGACTGCCGATATGTTAGTGCTAAAAGCTCCAACTAAACAAATTAGTCTACATTCCGTAGAAATGTTGAATAGAGATGACACCATAACTTTTGCGAAAATAGGATTGCTGTCATCCGCCACGCTTTATCTTTTCTCTTCCTTTGTTTTATATCGCTTTATTCGTCTATGGTGTTTAGTGTTTTATGTATATTGTGAGTCTGTAAGAGCTCTTTAATTTATGATTCATAAATAACTTTCAAATGGACCTAGATTTATTAAAGGAAGAAAGAGAAAGTCTTGTCTTAGTTTAGTACATTGCTTCTGACGAATGTGGGAACTATCAAGTGACATTGACTGAAATATTGTTTTCGCAATCCACAGAGCCCTAGTACCTACTACCTACCTTCTCTATGGTAATTCTCGCTCTGCAGCGTTAAGTACCTATTTCGTCACAGACAGCGCGTTTCGCGTAGGTGTGTATCTGACACTAAAGTATATTTACGCATTACATATTCACAATACCACTGTAAATTCATGCTAATTACGTTCTTAGTGAGACGTACGTATCGCGTACAGTGTCAGCCCGGCCTTGAAGAAATGTTATATGAATACTGGCTTTTATTCCTTGTGTATAATTGATAATTAATTTATGAAGATTGTGTACAAACGAACCATTTACGCCAAATAATATGGTTACGTTTTCAAGTGGATTTATGTGAGTTTACTTTAAACTTTCTGTCAAGAAAAAAAGATATCAAAGTGAAATTTTTGAAACGTAACGTGTTACTATTTTTAGTAATCATTAACTCCGATTGAGTTCATTCTAATCGACGATTTAATGTTGCGTGACCGTTCGTTCTAGTCGCTGTCCGTAAGCACTTTCCAAAATTACATCCATTCAGCTAAGTCTAGTTAGTGGGTTACCACATACAATATACACCATCTGTTATAAATCTAGCGACGATTTAGTGGGGTACCCCGGATGTAGCAGAGAGGTGACACCAGCACCCTAATTGCGTAATTAACACACTCTCAATCACAATCTGACTAATTTTGAATGATATTGCTAATCCATTGCTTCATATGTTCGAAGAATTTGTCTGCTCAACAACGTAAATAACGCAATGAATGTTGTTGAACTGTCAAAATGAATGAATGATGAATGTGTTGCAACCAATTATCCCGAAGGCCTAAACACGAAGGTTACCCTCGTCCAATAAACTCACGCGCAAGTTAAGGAGCAAATTATCTATAATGAGGTTAGGTACATTGTTTTACGTGCATTTTTAGTGAGCACACTGCTTTTGACTGAAATAATAAACGTCATTCACTAAACTAATAGGCCATTGTAAAGTTTATTGAAACATTAAAAATAACGTTTCATCTCGTCTTTAGTTACACTGCGCAATGTTATAAAGTTTCAACGAAATATGAATTCAGTGTTGTTTTATGGCTCACTATGTTGTTAAATGAACACTGAAACTGCTATAGTCAAGTAATAATTTACCGTCAAATAAACAATTTACGTGATTACGTAATTAATTATGTATTTTCAGTTAAAACACCCCTTTATCGAAACGAATTCTTATTACGATGTAATTATTCAATATTGATTGCTTCTCCATTAGTGAGGTTGTTTTAATCTCAATAGAGGCACGTTTAATTGGTGAGAGCTTAGATCGACTGACGTTTATTAAAGCTATCTATAATTGAAGCGATACTATACCGTAAAAGGAGGCCTCTTTTGCATAATCACAACGATTGGCGTTTCAGCGTAATTAAGTCGTTTACATTAAACGTTATCAACTGAGAAAGTGGTGTAAAATACTACTAATATAATATTATGTATCTATACTAATAATAAAGCTGATGAGTTTGTTTTTTTGTTTGTTTGAACGCGCTGATCTCTGGAACTACCAGTCGCATTTGAAAAATTCTTATTGCATTGGTGAGCCCGATTCTTGAGGAAGTCCCGACGACTGTAGTTGTTTCACTGATTTTATAAAAACAAAGTAAAAAAAATTACCTATTATTATTGATTAACGAAAGAAATAAAAAAAAAACTTTCTGACAGCGGACATTCAAGTGATTAGGCTATTTATCAGCGCGAGCAGGCGATGGTATGCGAAGGTGTGGGTCGGGGGAACAAGAAATTACACGCGGACGAAGTCACGGGCAGAAGCTAGTAATATTATAAATGCGAAAGATATGATGGAGGGATGTCTGTTACTCTATCACGTCAGAACGGCTGAACGGATCTGGGTGGCAAAGAGATAGATTACATTCTGGAATAGGTAGCACATTAGGCTACTTTTTTTTTCCCGGTATAATAGTAGCGTCCCGTGGGATCATTTCCGACATCCACGCGGGCGAAGCCGCTGGCAAGAGCTAGTGTTTATTATACTGGATGACTTTTTTTACCGTCTCGAAAAAAATAGGGTATATTCGGTGAACGGAGTAGAAGCCTATGGCATATCTAGTTTTTTTTATTTATTTTTTTTATTAAAAAAATTCAAATCATAATGCAGGTTGCATATGATTTGAATTTCGATATTTTTAAAGGATTTATTATTTTTCTACAAAATTTATGGTTTTATTATTCTAAAATGAAAAGTTTACAACGAATTTGTAGTATTTATTGATACTTAGATATTTTTTTCTGACTAAGCTATTAAAAAAAAAAAACTAGGTATGCCATACGCTTCTACTCCGTTCACCTAATATACCCTATTTTTTTCAAGACTGTAAAAAAAGTCATCCGGTATAAAATAGAGAAGTAAATTATTTAGAAATTAATCGTCCGTAAAGAACGCACTTAATAAACATTTATTTAGTAGTCACGCAACGTTGTCACCCTATTTTAATGACTGAATCAATATTAAGATTTATTTAATTAATTAATGACCAGTATTTATGATCTAGTTAGTCCCTCCCGAATGTAAATAGGTTAGTGGTTAATTAATTTGATAGTCTCGTTATAACTTTGTTGAACTTTTCACAGTTCTACCGTTGTTAACTATAATGTTAGTACAAACAGCTCGGTAACAATCAATCTGCCTAGCCACTATGTTGGGGTCGGCTTCCAGTCTAACCGGATGAAGCTGAATAGGTACTAGTATTTTACATGGAGCGACTGCCTATCTGATATCTACAACCCAGTCTTCCAGGTCAGTCTTAACTGGTCTCAGACTTTCGGGCTTCTGACGACCCGTAACGATTGTCAAAGTTCCGCTTATGACAGCCGGACGGAGGAGTCTCCGTATGTAAAGATGGTCACCTATCCACGGAGCAACTCCGGCAAGCGTAGCTTAACCTGACAGATCGACAGCTCGGTAACAACTATGCTTAAATATACATGGAAATAGAGGCTTACTTAAGTTTTAATTACATTCAGGGTGACCTCGCCCTGAGCTATTTGGTACAGTTTGAGAGATGAGTGATCAAAAAATAACTCGTGTTGATTAGCTTTCTTAAATGTTTTGTTCTGCTATATATTTGATTTTAATTCAAACCCCAATCATATCTCTTTCTGTGAAATTTGACGCAGCTATTGTGAATTCGTCACTTACAGAAGTGCACGGCACTATTAATTTAAAACGCTAATTAAAACTGAACGACACATTATCCTCAGTCTCATAAACTAAGTGACATATTTTCAACCACAAACTTTTCTAACGGTACTGGAAGTGGAATTACAGCTTTGCTAGACAACACAATAAACACTATATTATTATACTTGTATGCGCTCACATTTGCACAATGCACGCCACACAAACAAACGCATCGAACACGGCGTCAGGTTTCAGTGCAAACGCATAATATTTTACTATGAAAACGTGATGTTTTCGCACCACCACTCGAGAGGAAATGGCCCGTTTTACATTATAAAAGTACGAAACTTATCCGGTAGCTAATTTGTTAAGATTCATCTGAATCACACCGGCGTCAAATGCGTCATGAACTCACGATTGTTTGTAAATAAACTGATTTAGGTTTAACTCGTCGCGCGCTAATTAGCAGACACAATAGAAATTCTATTGTTATCTGTACACATGGTGTGCAATCGACATTTTAGGAGTTAAGGCGAGTATAGCTGCTAACCGGCAGCGCTACCATTGAAAAATTAATAAGTCTGGAGATATGGAACATTTTAAAATTTTCTATGCACACATTTTTACTCAGATGAGGTAAATTTTTTTGTATAAAAAAAACTTTTTTACAAAAAAATACAACCGACTTCCAAAAACAACACTACAAAGTGAAAAATAACTTTAATTTCGGAAGTTGGTGTCTAGTTAAATGTATTTTCGTTTTTTTCCATCGACTTCCGAAATTAAAGTTATTTTTCACTTTGTGGTGTTGTTTTTGGAAGTCGGTTGTATTTTTTTGTAAAAAAGTTTTTATTTTTCACTTTTTAGTTGTGGTACCTACCCCACACAAATTCTAATACTACCTGCAAAACAAACTAGAACATCATCCATATAAAAGTGGGAAAAAATACGTATTATTGAAGCTAACTCAAAAACTACCAAAGCAAAGTTAATCAATTTTATCTGGGACCAACTGCGATGTATCCCCCCCCCCGATGACCCCTCTCGAATAAAACAAAAAAAAAAAAAAAAATCCAAATCGGTCCAGCCATCTTCGAGTAATCGGGGAATGTTCCGACGAATTGAGAACCTCCTCCATTTTGAAGTCGGTTAAAAAGTGGGGAAAATATACGTATTATTGAAGCTAACTCAAAAACTACCAAAGCAAAGTTAATCAATTTTATATGGGACCAACTGTGATGGATGACCCTCTCGAATAAAACAAAAAAAAAAATCCAAATCGGTCCAGACATCTTCGAGTAATCGGGGAACATACATAAAAAAAAAAAAAAAAAAAAAAAAGGTTCCGACGAATTGAGAACCTCCTCCTTTTTGAAGTCGGTTAAAAAAATCAACACTAAACCTCCTAGGTTCGAAGTTATAGCAGTTAACGCCAAAAACGGTAGTTTTAGCGTTAACTGCCATAACTTCAAAACGTTCCGTATCTCCTGATTTATTAATTTTTTTCGCAATGGTGTCGCTGTTAGCAGCTATAGTCGCCTTAAGGTGGTTTTGTCGCAATCAAAATGTGTTTAGACTTTCTCTTTGTAAAATACGCTGTAAGTAGTATTACACACGGTTTAGTAGTTTGCAGAACTTAGTCCTTAAGGTGAGCATACCGACTAGCATGAACTTTTAGTTCATAAACATGTTGTACGAACTTAAGTTGGCTCCGCGAAAGTAATCCGTCCGTAGCTCGTGCTGTAAAATTGTTTTTCGCGTAACTTCTTTTAGTTTGTTCAAAACTATTCTAACATACAGCGCTGCCGGTGGCGCGGCACGTCGTTTTCTCGATTTTCTTTTTCCACTGAGCACCAATGTGAAAATAGCTCTTTTCGGACGATTGCCGTCGTTGAATTCGCTCCACACACGGTTGTACATTGAATAATCGAGTGCTCTTGAGCTAGAAGACGTTGAATCGAAAGAACTTTATTGGAAGGGATTTTTCAGCTACAAAAGATTTTTATAGGTTTCATATATTTTTATCTGCTCGGATGAAACATTGATCGAGTTTATTCCACATTTCCTCGAAGAAAGTTCTCTGGATTTTATTACGATACTCCAGATTGCATACTGCTGTTCGCCGATGACATTGTGCTGGTTGCCGAGAGTGGCTTAGAGGTCCAGAGCAGATTGGAGGTGTGGTGGAAAAGACTGGAGACCGTTGGCCTGAGAGTAAGTCGGACCAAAACAGAGTATTTGTTTTGTGATTTTGGCGGACTCTCCGGTCCTGTGCCCATATCTCTTGCCGGAACGCCCTTACCGATCTGCTCCGACTTTCGGTACCTCGGGTCGCTTGTCCAAGGGGATGGCGAAGTAGACCGAGACATAACGCACCGGATCAACGCAGGATGGATGAAATGGCGACAGGTTACAGGAACAACTTGCGACCCACGGATGCCCCTCAAGTTGAAGGGGAAAATTTACAAGTCCGTGATAAGGCCTGTCGTACTTTATGGATCGGAATGCTGGACAGTGAAGAAGACGGATGAAAAAAAATTGCATGCAGCGGAGATGAGAATGTTGAGATGGATGTGTGGAGTGACAAGAATGGATAAAGTGAGAAATGAGTATATAAGAGGAAGTTTGAAAGTGGCGCCAGTGACAGAAAAGTTGAAAGGAAATCGTTTGTCTTGGTATGGGCATGTAATGAGGAGAGACAAAACGCATGTGACTAAAAGAGTGATGAATATAGATGTTGATGGATGGAGAGGCAGAGGAAGGCCAAAGAAAAGATGGATGGATTGTGTGAGGAATGATATGAAAGAGAAGGGAGTGAATGATAGCGTGACGGTTGACAGGGGAGAATGGAAGAAGAAAACGTGTTGCGCCGACCCCAAGTAATATGGGATAAGGGCAGGAAGATGACTCCAGATTCAAGGCACCAATATTGGCATAGATTGCGGTGCAACTTTAATAAAAATAAGTTTTCAGTGTTTACAGGATTCAGTGATTTGAATGTAAATTCGTACCGCTTTAGCGAGTCCGTACCGAAAGTAAATCAGGATAACAAATATTTAATTTTTCATAGTCACTCAACTATATAGTGTTGTTAATGAACCACTAGCAATTACAACTAGTGTTCACTATACTATAAAACACTAATAAACACTGCGACACTATTTCACCGTTAATGTACCGGCGGGAAACATAAACCGGTACGTGGCACATCGTTCACACCCCACACACGACATCGAGCACTAATACAAAAACTTTACAGTGTTTGTTTGGGACACAAAGGTCCCAAGCTCCCAAAACACCTCCTTTGAATAGAATATAAGCGTAATATAAAATAGTTATCTTCTTCAGTGCTATATTACACAAAGCTCTTTATTTTCTGAGATTGGTGCACGTTACAGTGAAATATGATGAAAATATCAGCGAAAACACTGACGCACGAAGAAAAATGTAAATCCTCTCCTTGCCGTTAAACCAACGCTGTTACTAACTGAAGTTCAAGTCTTCACTTTATTTATGCTGTTCGCTCGTTCATCTCTTTTATTCCGTCATTACGATGTCTTATTTGAATGGATGTTAACACTCGACTGGAAAGGCCGTCTGCCTCAACCTTAGCGGCAATGCAAATACCTGGAAACTTCATAAATTAATTTACATGATTAAATCAATTAAACTGCTTTGTTGCGAAAGCCGACTGTATCACAAGAATTTAAGATGACGAGCTTACGCTTTCTATTTTTGTTTATGCATACTTAAAGTCAACATTTGATAATGTATATGTTTATTCTTCGCTCTTTTTACGTTCAGCTTTGAATATATTTAAAAATCTAGATAGTATAATGACATTTAGTGGAGTCGATCTTGTAGTTGCTTGCAGTAATACCGGTATAGTGGTACCGGTCGGATATTGCGCTCTTATGGCGTCGTCGGTTCGCTTAATGCGTTTCCGATGTGACGCAAATGGGATGTTTTGTGCCTCCGCAACAGCGCTCACGTCACTCTACCGCTACTGTTGTGCACTGCGCCTGTGCAGGTGTGAACCATCCAACTGAGACAGTTTACTGTTCCTGCATATGAGCCATTGTATTAAGCAATGCTTTTGTTAACCCTTGTAGTCACAGTTTGATTCTGAAAACAGATTAACTACTTGCCTGTATTTTTTTTCCTGTCTGATCCTCAAATTTTCATTAGAATTTCTTTAAAATCAACTCTCGATGTTACAGCTTAGGCATTGAATATCGTGGTTTATCGTTGTGAAAACGAAATCGCGGCTATAATTTCAACATCCAATGCGTTGAAGATTTATGCTTCGAATCTTTCTAAACTCGAAACCCTATATAGTGTACTAACGATTACACCTCTAGTTTAGATTATCATGGTTTCGATCAGTCATGTTTCCATTTCTATTAAAGCATATTGGGAAAAGTCATCGGGTAAATGTAAATTTGATTTCACAAGGGATTTTGTCTTTGTTATGTTCGTCCAAGAGTTGTTATTTTTACAAGATCTCTTATCAAATATCTTTACAGTACATAGAGTATCGAATGTAATGTATCACGATAACAATCATTCTTATCGTTTACCTTGCTTTGTCTGAGCGACCAACTGATTTAGGGTATTCAGATGATTTCATTCAAACAGTTCTCGTACTAGTAAATGTTTAGAGGCATATCACGTTCTTACCATCGTGTTACTCAGCTACTGGGTTGTGGAGGTTAGATAGGCAGTTGCTCCAAGTAAAGTACTGGTATTCAGCTATATCCGGTTAGACTGGAAGCCGACACCAATATAGTTGGGAAAAAGACTAGACAGATTCATCACGTTCATCTTACTACATTATTCGAATCGTTTTTGTGTCAGTCGAGCTCGAGACTAAGATCCATTTTAAAAGGCTTCTTTTTTACATTGGCCCACGTTTGTGTCTATGTTTTTGTTCAGAAAGTAATCATTGTTCCTAGATAGGTTGCCTCCATTCTTTATAATACATGTCGGTGTTGGTTCGTCGTTGATTTTAGTCACGCGTAGGCATTGCCGCCTGTCGGTTGGATGCCTTTGTTTTTTAACTAATACCGTTCGATCCCAGTTTATAATGAACATTATAGCTACATGAAAAGTGACAGTGGTTGTGATTAAACTCATTCACAAGTAAAACAGCGAAGTGATTAATCAAAATCGTCCAGATAGCAAACATTTATGAACAGCTTGGCTTTATATTGAGGTTTATTATCCCCCTGAGTTCGTGTGGCTTATAAATTCAATGGCCTGGTAAATTTCTGATCATTACATGAATTTGACATTTCTCATAACATCATTCATATTAATTTGATAACATTAAGACTGTCATATTATGAGTATGACGCGACCTCGTTGAATTCCTCTATGAATCCCACGCCTGTTCGCACACCTGTTGAAGTCTCCGTGTCCCTGTGTAAACTCTAACATTAATAATTAATTACTTTGTGAAACGTATCTAGCTCATATAATCACAAACGTATATTTGTGAAGTTTCGTTGTTACAATAACAAAAAAGACATTGTTATGAGAACCATGACAGGATTCACAAAAGGTTCTATCTAACGGACCGTAAACCAAATAATGTAAATGTATGTGGGCCGCATTGCCTAATGTCGAACGCTTATGGCGATGCGTAGCAGTGCCGTAAACGCATGGAATTCCTTCCAGTTCAGAAAGGACCGTATTCAGTGCACGGTTGCGCGGGCGGTGACTCCTCGCGACAGTCCACCGATGCCATGCTCGGCCGTCCTCACACTGAATACTAATGTATCTGCTATTGTGCGTCCAAATTCAGACACTCGTTGTTGCGGCCCAACGAAAGTTTTGTAATGCCTTTGTCTTGCTGACTTTCGCGCTCGCTAACTGGAACGCTCGTTTGACGGATCGCCTATGGCTATGCGAGTCATTTGCTGCTTGGCATGTTTTGGCAGCTATTGACAAAGATGGCAGTTTTTGTGAACTAGCAGTTAAAGAGGCTTCCTTCTGTATGTTCTAACTGTTCTCTCATTATCATTAAGTATCTAGGTCATGTCAATTTTAAGCATAATGAATATGTCAGCATAACTTTCGCTATCCAACCAAAGGAGCAATGCTAGTAATTTCATTCATGCTAAAATTCTACTTTGCTACCGGCAAAGTAGGGTGTGGGGCGATAGTATCGCGGACTCTGCCCACATCTGCATAATTTGTAGATCGCGGGCGACTAGCAAATGATATGGCAATAGCATTGAATAGCTGTGAATACTTATGCACTGCTGGGTACATGGAAGTCTGCGCGCGAGTTTCGCTGCGTTGAGCCGCTGGAGCAGCCACTGCTGCACGCTCCGCTGGCGCCGCTCACCGCCCGCGCGCTCGCTTCACCCCCGCGGTCCCTTGCGAAAAAATCATAATGCAATCGCCAGGACGGCCGGTGTGGAACGCTCGGCAACCAGTCGCAACACGCAACCAGTCTACATTCAAATGCGTTGAAACTCACACGCCATCCATCATGATGGATTTGTAGTGTCGGGAAACAGATTTCTCTAACAGTCGGTGGTGTGGAAACTATCTGTGTAGCGGTGACCATAGTGACGTTAGAATCAAAGTTGCCACTGAATGTTGTTATTCAGTGATGTGAACTTTTACATTTCGACTGTCTCTATTTTCATTTTATTGACTGTCCCACTTAATGTAGCAACTGGTGCTGATTAAAATTCCTATCACGTCTTCGGTACATTAACGGCATAATCTTTGTCATGCCCTAAAACTGCCGGTTTAATCGAGCGATGTGGGCTGACAGCTTCCCAGGGGTACACTTTCGAGACCTGTATTCCTTGTCATATTAAGGAATTACGTTTGTGAGGCTTCATTAACTTGTGTTTTTGCTAAGTCGCCCGAAACAGTTTTCAGATCATTAGAGACCTTTGTGGACAAACAATTGTCCATCAAACATAAATTAATTCTCTACGCGTCTCGGTTGCGTCCGGTGACGGTTGCTTTCGAGGCGTTCATGTTTTCAAGCTGTCTTTCCATCGCGATCAGTGGCCTGGATCACTCGCTACCGACTGGTAGCCGATAGAAAATGTGCGCGTTATCAAATGTTTAAAAGAATATACAATGAAACGATTGGCTAATTTGTAATTATCATCGTTTTAAGAGATAAGACAGGTGAAGCTCACGAAATGCCATTGGATGTCAGTGCTTTACCAATATCGATGTGATGAGGTGATATCTGGATTGTGCAGTGTTTGTGAGTGACTCAAGACGTGTAGTATAATATGTGGGGGGCGGCGGTGTCGAATCCACCGCATTATCACTATGTTCAAGGACCTGCCGGTCCCATACCACAAGTTGGGCCAAATGGTCCCATATTGTCTGGTCCTACAACGAGACATTTAAGACCACAGTCATCGTATTCTCTGCCACATGGAAGTAATGGGCCCGGGCGCTGGGGTTGGTCAGGCAGTCATGTCTCGTCCTTTGACCGACGACAGCTGAAGGTACCTCCACAGCCTGCGCGCCCGGCCCCCGTCCGGCCTTCACAAAATCGATATACTGGAAATAATGTAAGTGAAACATGGAAGGCAACAAACCGCCTAGTAATTCAATGCGTTTAGTAGGTACTTTCATGTCCTGGTATAATGTGCGTGTGTTGATCGGCTGTTTTATATAGCTGTAATTTATTTCCTCGTCTCTCGCAATGCGTGTCGGATGTCGGCTTGCGCACGCGTCATTCGACACGAATTGCCATTTCTCTCTGGTAGGAACTCCACGTATGAAGTATGTAACCCTGGTTACACGATAATCATTAGATCTTACAATTCATATATTTTGGTAGATATCATATCAAAAAATGATGATATTGATAGATTAGTTGATAATTCTAATGATGTTATTCAAATTATGCTAATGAATATTGATATACTGGGCTTCTAACAAAAACTTCCTCGTTTACTTTGCCCACTTTCTCACGACTCCGTCCCCAGAAACGTCCATGTTTACTTATTTACGTAACTCTTACGAAGGTCCAGCAAAAAACGTGTGTTCGCCGAACGCATGCCGTTAGCCCTTTTATAGAGTGCCGGTGTAAGACGATTTCCTATAAAGGGTAGTATCTAATGAATAGCAAATGTAGTCGTAAGTGAGGTTGTTCTGTTTACGGTACGAGGACACCAGGCGTTTAGGTGACTACTTCCAGCGAAATGTAACGGAGCGCAGGCGTGTCCTTAAAGTTGCGAGTATTATGCTAACAGCGCCACCATTGAGAAAAAAATAATAAGTCAGGATGTGTGCATAGGAAATTTTCTATATTAATAGGAATTATTAATTTTTCAATGGTGCGCCTTAAACTTTGCTTCGCTATTACTTCTGCACGGTTTAAATGCGCAATATTTAACACAAAATACACCGTAATTACTTCAAGTTAGCAATTTATCCCATTGGATATCGAATGTCCTACTAATTTTGTCCATTTAAAGTAAACAAGGGAGCTGTTCTTATAATCAATATCATTTTATAAGGATTAGATGGATAACCGGTAGG
Organism: Cosmia pyralina; assembly: GCA_946251885.1. Classification (NCBI taxonomy): domain Eukaryota; kingdom Metazoa; phylum Arthropoda; class Insecta; order Lepidoptera; family Noctuidae; genus Cosmia; species Cosmia pyralina. The sequence goes on along the minus strand of OX276347.1, from coordinate 8,638,998 downwards.
TTTATCTTTATTAGGTTATCCACCTACACCTTTTCATGAATCAGGTCATCAATAAATATGTTCTTCATTGCAGACCGTAATTAAAATCAAATCTATTTATCTTCAAGCTGCGTAACCAGCACTTTGCTTTTCTTTTGCAACAAGGTCAATGTTGCGTTATAATAGCAGCTAGTATCGTGACTGGATTGCGACAGATATCATTATCATGAAAGTTTAATTAACTACTTCACCATGGTAACGCATATGCCACGAATGGCCACGATTTGGACATTAACATTATTTTTTTTTTTAATATGAATTAATTAAAACTGAAAAAGTACCTAAACAGGTATCCTTTTTTTTTTGAAACCCATATTTTTCGTTTTTAGAGTTCCGTACTTCAAAAGGAAAAACGGAACACTTAAAATGACCACTCTTGTGTATGTCTGTCGCGTCTGTCACTAATACTGAATCTAATGGACCGATTTAGTTGTTGGTTTAGTTGTTGTTGGCCGATTTTAATAAGGAAAGTGGCATTTTTTTTTTTCTCGCGGTCATTTACCAAATCTTGTTTTTATAGTACAGAATAGTGTAACTAATGAAACTTATGTGACATGCATATGTCTAAACTCGCTCAGAAATGAGATAAATACAAGAGTTAGAAGTTTGTATACAAACTTCTAACTAAAAAATACATAGGTACATGTATTTTTGAATCCTAGGGCTTAGGCTTAGGGTAGTATTAAGTTGCCACAAAATAGATAGCCGTTAAATATTTTTGGACATTTGAATATTCGTAAAAAAAAAAAACAAATTACGCGCGAAATACACGGGAGGGGGTGTACCGACTAAGGGAAGGGGGTGTCATTTATTTAAGAACATAGACGAAAATTTACCATTCCCCCCCTTATCTCCGAAACTATTAACCCGAGGCCAATGACGTGAATATAATTACGCCGGCGATGACACCGGGTCAATTTTATTGAGTAATTGTCATGAAATTAAAGAAGTTGTCTAAATTTTCATAATTATTTATTAATTTATTTCAAGGTTTTTTTTGCATATGTAGTAAAATAAAAATAAGGATGTATACATTTATTAGGTTTCATACTAGTGCATGCAAAATCAACTAAGAATACATACCTAACATTGATATTTTTTCAATTTTTGGTAAATTATTCTGAATAATAATAGGAATAAATAATCTTACATCAATCAATCTGCCTAGCCTTTTCCCAACTATGTTGGGGTCGGCTTCCAGTCTAACCGGATGCAGCTGAATACCAGTATTTTACATGGAGCGACTGCCTATCTGACCTCCACAACCCATTAACTGGGTAAAACGATACCTCTTGGTAAGACTGGTTGTCAGACTTTCGGGCTTCTGACGACCCGTAACGACTGTCAAAGATCCACGAATGACAGCCGGGTCCAACGGCTTAACGTGCTTTCCGAGGCACGGAGGAGTCTCGATATGTAAAGATGGTCACCCATCCACGGACAACCCTGGCAAGCATAGCTTAATCTGATGGAGCGACCCGTGCGGCTGTTATTACTTAGCCACGAGCTCCTCTGTAATAAATAATCTTACATATTAGAATCTTAAAATAATTACCTGTACATTATAGGAAAATTTATTAAAAATAAAAATTAATTAATTATTATTATTTTTAATTTATTGAATTAAATTGAATTATAGTATGTTTTTATAGTATAGGAAAATTTATAAGAAATCTGTGGTCTTAAAATTACATGGAAACTAAATATCTCAATATTGTGCATACAAACATTTGCAAAACATATTTTTTTTTTTTTTACACAACTGCAAATTGTTGTATGCACAATATTGAGAGATTTACCATGTTATTTTAAGACCACAGACTTTTTATAAATTTTTCTATAATCTGTCTTTTTTTTTACACTAAATTTCCTGTAGTCACAAACTTTCCATGGTCACTGTTGTACGCTTGATAATAATCAGTTGCCTATTGCACTTGTTGCTATCTTAATTGAAAATACTAGTATGTGCTAATTAAAACAGATAAAACGCACGTACCTAGTTCTAATGTAATTTAACTTGAATAAGCCATTACCATAAACAAGTTATTATTACTCAGCTTAAACTTTATGACATCAATATAAATTAAATCGTGAGTGGTCTGCGCTGGTCTCCAGAGCCCCTAGGGCCGCTGTTATCTAGGGTTTTAGCGATGTCATTAAAAGCTTAGAATACATCTCTCTCTCTCTAATAATAACAATAAATAGCCTTGGTATTTTCCCATCCACTAATAGTATAACCCCAGACATTTTAGCAATCAAAGCGACGCTAAACTAAGCCGAGAACGGCCTTCACCTTTTTATGATAGGACTTGGAAAGCGTTTCTCTAAATACAGTATGATAATTGAAGTTTGAAAAGGAAATCGTTAATCACTTTCAGAAAGAACGTCAGAATTTTACTTTGCACACAAATTGTATAATCAAAATATACTATGTAAAGTTTCGCAAGGCAAATTGACCAACGATTTAGAAATTAAATACCAAAATAGTTTGGCGTGGTTTACGACACAACTCAATCACGGCCGTAACAATCTGTGGACGTGACTCTTATTAAGCGAGATTATCGCGGCAAAAAATTAACATCAGCTTTATCGCGTGTACATACCTTATCTCACAATGGACGGCCATGGATAAAACGTATAAAGTATTATAAAAATAACACTCCATTAGGGCCTGCCTGTCCATAGCTGGATGGTCTGTCGTCTGACGTCGCCTTAGCTTACGTCATTCTATACAACCTGTGTATACTATGACCTTTAGTAGCAAAAAGTCACACTAAAAATAGAACCACTATGGCACTATATAATGTATAGTATAATATGTACATAGACAAACATTGTGTTGTGGGTCAGGTAATAGGCCCATTCAGACAGGCGCGACGCGACTCCGGTAGAACAATTTTAATGAAGTTTTCATAGAAATTGTTGCACCAGAGTACCGTCGCGACTGTCTGCGGGATCCAGCCTTAAATCAATTCCAGTCATTTATCGCAATTAGAATCTATGCAGGTTAGGTACCTACCGAGTATACTGGTAAAAGTACTTATTGATAGACATTAATTTTCATTTGATAAGTTTCGTATTAGTTGTCAAGATTTAAGATACATGGCCTCGTGATAACATTAAACCATAAGTGTATCATTACATATTTTCTTAACGTCACACAGATTACAAAAAGGCGCGACTCGCGGTGCCTTTCTATCGCGTGCGATTCGCGTCGCGTGTCGCGCCTGTTTGTAGGAGCCTTTATTGTTTGGTCTGTTCCAAAGGTAATCGTCTCTATCAGGGCTTCGTCCCTCGCCGCCTGTTAAAAATAACTTTTATTCCTTTCTTATCTTAACCACTTATTTTGTCCCGAAACTTTTCGCATAATATCAAGCTTTTAAAAGCTTTCTTTGAAGTGATTATAGGCAAGCTTCAAAAGTTCATACTTTTAATTAATTCCAGCTATCTTATCTAGCTCAATTTAATAATAATGAGCAAATTCCATATTATAGTAGCTAATGACATTTTCTCATGTTTCTTTTTTTCATTTGTGCGTTATTATAGTGCATCTCGAAATGTTTACACAAAGTGTTGTGCAAATGTGCGTTCTATGAAAATGGTACTACATTACAGTTTACCTATATACAAAGTTTTGGTTGATTCTGTATTATTAAACTTAGTACAAATTCTAATTAAAAGGCGAACTGCTAAAAAAGGAGATACTTTTCTCTCATGTGCTAAAATATTACTTTTTAACATCTCGTTGGCTGACGAATTTGACCTCATACTTTACAAGCTCGTGTGAAATTGGCTTACCGAACACAATAAGCCTTTTAGTGCGTACAAAGATGAGCCTTTTACTTTATCATCCCCTTTTTCAGTCCCTTACGGGTAGCATTTTAACAGGAAATAATGATGTTACGTTCCCTAACCTTGTTGTTTGGGTACCTGCTTTTAGGGTATGGCTTTTATGTACACGTCCTAACTGCCACGAAAGCTTATTCTTCTCTCACTAAGTAATTTATTTAATAAAATGTTAAAGAGCAAAAAATTCTGGCTATTTATTTTATTTTTAAATTTTCATTCTTTAAATCGGCTAGTTTCTAGAACTAGAAACCTAATAGATTTATCCGAAGTATGCATATCATTTGAGTAAACGAGTCAAACAATTCCAATGTCTTCGCTAGAAATCCTCTAATTCACTCGCAATGTTCGATTTATTTGCCCGCTTATCTATCGCTTCGACATTATTGGAAGCAGGCGCGGATAAATGCAAGGTCTCCTTTGCTCTTACCGAGTCGGATAGTTTTACTTAACCCTTAACTTAATTGTCATGAAATTAAAGAAGTTGTCTAAATTTTAATTATTATTTCAAGGTTTTTTTTTTTTGAAAATGTAGTAAAATAAAAATAAGTCCTATATATTTTATAAATCATACTTTTATTAGCTTTCATAATACATAACATTTATATTTTTAAAATGTTTGGTTAAGTATTCTAAATAATAATAGGAATCAATAATCTTACTATATTAAAAGAGAGACTAAGAAACTTCTTATCATAATAATAATAATAACAAATCAGTCTTCTACTTCCTCATTCAGAGACATGGAACTACTGCTATTATCTATTGCAGTACGGAATCAAATCTATGTAATTCTGGCATGCGTCACAACTATTAGATGTCAACTGTGACATCCTGGAGCCTTCGGGAGACCTCTCCCGAAGGTTACTGGGTTGGTTCAAAGCAGCGAAGCAGCATTTGACTCATCTTCTCAGACTCCGACTCTTCTAACGCCGCAAATATTCTCATAGGGTGGTTTGTCAGTGCGATATTCGCCAAAAACTTAAACAAGAACAAGGTGATTTAACAACAAATACTAAATAAACGAATGAACGCATGTCACAAAAATACTGCGCCAGCGATGACGCTGGGTCAAATTTACCCGTTTTAAGTTGATACACGTGTATCTCGCTGTAGGTCGTACCTCCAGCTACACAAACGCTCAAATTGCACGATCGGTGTAAAAAATAATAATGACATATTTAAGTCACCTCGGGTCAGTATGACCCAGCGTCATTGGCGCCGGGTTAAGGTGGATCCGCAGTGGTAGCCCCCGAAATTCAAATTTTCTTGTGTTTTTGCAATTTGCAGGTCAGTCAGGTTGTATCTTGATCAAAATTTGATATCCGTAATCAGATCAAAAGAGAACAAATCTAACTTAATGTATTAATGATTCTTATGGTTATAATTATGTAAATACATGTATTTATTTGTTATAATCGCGAATCATAATTTGATCAAGATACAACCTGCCACTGACCTGCAAATTGCAAAAAACTCAAGCAAATTTGAATTTCGCGGGCTACCACTGCGCTACACCTAAAATAGTTTTATTTACTGCTTGTGCTACTAGATTAAAAATAAGAAGATTTACGTCTCAATATGCTCTCTGGCGGAGCTCATTGGTAGTCTGGTCACGTCTCCGAGTATGTCTCGTGCCGTCTCAACTCGGATAAAACGATCCACGTGCTGTACTTATCGCAACGTGGAAACTATAAAGCCATCGTCGAGATCTCATTTAAAATTTCCTGCTTTTCTCCAATATTTTTAAAACGCGATTTGCGTTTTAAGACCGAACGCTTCATAGATTTCGCAATGATATTGAAACAAGTATCAAGTAGGTACATCATTTAATATGAGTAATAAATCAAATATCTGGGACATAATTTGCTGATAAGATACTTCAATTTGTTTCATGTTAACAGCACTTGTAACGCCGTGTTTTCCTCGCGTGTTATACAAAGGAATGCGAGTTTCACTCCATGAATTAGCTATTGGATCGATAGCAGAACCAGATTCTTTATTAAAACTACTTCATTTTATCATCCGACCGAGAACATTGAAGACGTAAACTTTAATGCTTTTTGGATATTCATTTGTAAGAGGGCTTCAAGCACCTCAACCTATTTCTGTTTGGTACATTTTTTTGTAGTTTTATTTTTTATTTTAGTGTACTAAAATATTATTAATTTAAGTAGTTTCCGTGTTGTTATTTCCTTTAAGGATAACAATATTTTATCTAATTTATTTTCATGACTCATTCCGTGACTATCACAAAAGACCACTCTTATGCTTACTTAGCAAAATTACACATGTGCTTTATCTAGTTCGTAGTTCCCTAAATTTTGCTACATAAGCAAACTCATACATAAATATAACATTGTGTTCGATTAAGTTTTCGTAGCGTCAATTGCATCTTGTTGCGCAAGGCCTTGACTCCGCATGCAATGTCAGTTAAATGCCAAAAGCTTCACCTCTACAGCTTTATTGTGCGTTATACGGCAGACGTAACATGCTGCAAATAAAAAATCTAAAATAATAATCTCCTGTCTAGACTAAAAGGGAAACATGAGGTTTTAGCCCAAAGTTAGCGAGGCATACTCTGATTAGAGGTCTGTCCGCCTGAAGTCCGCCTGACCAGGCAATCAAACTGAGTCGCCCGCAAAATGTAATCGTGGATAACATAACCTCGCTGTGGCCACGGTACACCTACTTTTAAAACAGATAACTGTGAATCGGCTAGCTGATGAATTTATGTTAGCTTTTGAAACCATTGTTAGATAAAACATTCAACCTATTGACACGAAACCTCATTTCCATGAAATGTGACGTTTTTGAAGTGGAATTTTTGCGTTTCATGAAAGTTAAAAAATATTAGGTCTTTACCTATGAAATTGCCGTTCTGCAGTACTGGCCATTTCAAATCAAAATAATTTTTGTTTGGCTAAGAATTCTAATTTCAAATTAATTTTATTTTAAAAACATGGATTTTTTTTTCCAAAAGTAGTCATTTGTTTATTGATTAGTGTTACATTTTCATCGCATTTCAATCTTTTTCGTCATCATGGATACGTTAAAAATTCGAGTAATTATGGAATATGAGTACCGTCGTGGCAGCAACGCGGCACAAGCGGCACGCAACATCAACGACGTTTACGGAGCTAACACTACAAACCAACGCACCACTTGTTATTGGTTTGCTCGTTTCCGTTCTGGAAATTTCGACCTGAATTTGAACCTCGCGGTCGTCCGAAGACTTTGGTCGACAATGACGAATTAAAGGCGATTGTGGAAGCTGATGATACACAATCTACGGCTGAATTAGCAGCAGCTTTCGACGTTAGCGTCAAAACAATATTGGTCCATTTGCGTCAAATTGGCAAGGTAAAAAAGCTTGACAAATGGGTGCCCCACGAACTCAATGATCGCCAGCGCGAAGTACGCGTCGAGATGTGCCTTGTACTGCTCAACAGACACACAAATGAAGGAATTTTGAACCGCATTGTTACCTGCGATGAAAAATGGATTCTGTTTGATAACCGCAAGCGCTCAGCAAGTTGGTTGGATCCTGGTTCAGCACCTAAACAATGCCCTAAACGAAAACTTACCCTTAGAAAAGTGATGGTCACTGTTTGGTGGTCTAGCGCCGGTGTGATTCATCACAGCTTCTTACCAAACGAGGTGAGCATTACTTCAGATGTGTACTGTGAAGAACTGAACACAATGATGGAGAAGCTGGCACATCTCCAACCAGCATTGGTCAATCGCTCGTCTCCGCTGCTCCTGCACGACAACGCGCGACCTCATACTGCACAGCAGACGGTCTCCAAGTTGCAAGAACTGGGGTTGGAAGCTCTCCGTCATCCGCCCTACTCACCAGACCTTGCGCCTACAGACTACTACTTTTTCCAGAATTTGGATAACTTCTTGGCGGGAAAAAAATTCAATACCCGAGAGGCAGTACAAAATGCCTTTGAAGAATTTGTTGCCTCCCGTCCAGCTGATTTCTTTAAGAAGGGCATCAATAAACTGCCACTGCGTTGGCAAAGATGCATTGATTGCATGGGTGATTACTTCGATTAATATAAATAAAAAGTGTGCTCCGTAAAAAAAGACCCTCAGCCCTTTGACATGACATTATTGTCAATTTAGTTATCTAAACATGTTTATAATCTATCTTCAATCAATTAATCTATCGTTATCGAATTCCATTCTTATTACTTACCTACTCATTGCGTCAGGGTTAAAAATACTTTCTTGAAAGATATGATAAATGATCGATAATTGAAAACACTTTATATACCTATATTCATTTCATGAGGCATTTCAATATCATGTGTAATGTAGGAGATTGTGGCTCTCCAGGCCCAAGTAAAAAGCAACGATATAGAACTCGTGAAAATGACAAAAAAACACAATTATTATATTCACAGCTCGTGCGTATGAATATTTTATATCACGCTATGAATAATATTAATCAATCGTTGCTTTTGAATACCATATTTTAATTAAGGCACTTAAAATAACGCTGAAGGTGAAATTGTGTGCCTCCCCGTTTATTTTATTACACAGCTAGGAGCGACGCGACCGTGCGACGCGATTCTGGTAGAACAATTTCATGAAGTTTTCATAGAAATTATTCTACAAGAGTCGCGTCGCGCCTGTCTGCGGGAGCCTTAAGAAGACACGTGCCTAAATTTAAAAATAAATGGGGTGGCACATAATTTCAATGCATTTGTTCGTGTTCCTAGTGTGTTTGTTTATGTTCAAAGGAATTAATATTTCCTTGATAAGAACTATTTATTGATGAGACAAGATTACTATACTCGTAATATGATGGGATTTCTTTGAAGTTGTAGATTTTTCATCCCGGTAATAGAATTCAATCATTAACTTAGTTATACAAAAATATGCAATGTGATAACTATTGCATCTTGTTTTTTTATTGTGGATTCGTGTTATTTGATTTTTTTAACATTTTATTTTTCTTTGTCCAACAGAAGGTCGACCCCGAGCTGATCTTCACGAAACAAGAGAAGATCGGCAAAGGCTCCTTTGGTGAAGTGTTTAAAGGTGTCGATAACAGGACCCAGCAAGTGGTCGCTATTAAAATAATCGACTTAGAAGAGGCTGAAGATGAAATCGAGGACATCCAGCAGGAGATCATGGTGCTGTCACAATGTGACAGCCCCTACGTCACTAAATATTACGGATCATACTTGAAGGTAAGAAAGAGCATGAAACATTCCTAACTCTTACTATAACGTGTCTGATGTCTGATCTAAATGAATTTAGCTCATGATGTGATAAATAACAACCGGCCAGGTTAGTTTAAACATGATGTTAATAAACAGATTTGACATTCATTACAGTTTATAAACGCCTATAATCTTGTGCGTATTCATATTGAGCCACAGAGTAAGATAAACCTTGCGGAATATATAACGTTTTATCTTGTCAGTCTGGGGGCACGAGGCATCAATCATTGTCTGTGAAGCTGTGCCTTCGTCTGCTTATCTGCTGCCGAGCCTTTATAAAAGACAAGGATCAGGCGTAATGGAGTCCATTACGTAGTATATTCTCTTGTTGAGTGATATCCCCTGCGAATTCGTTTCCTCCGCTCCCTGAGTTATGTTCTATAGCTCCGCAACAGAGCTTGCTATTCGAACGTTGAATTGCGTGACATTATCTGTTGTGTACAACAGCGTGACGCACCGGAATGCTTTGCAGTTTCGCAGTATTGTTACCGCTTACCTAGATGGAATATCAGCAAGCGCGCGGCGCAGTCGCACTGTCATGAAATACTAGGATAGTTATTGACGACGCCGTCACTTCATGTGCAGTAGTTTTTAAGTTTGTTAAATGTTTTTATATGTATTAGTTTATAATTTTGTACCAATCATTTGTGTATTTTATCTATGGGCCCTAGTAGCCTGAAAATAAAGGAATTATTATTATTATTATTATATTACCCACCGTTTTGCGGAGTAGCTGTTATCTCTTTGTAATTGTACACTCGTGGTATTACATCCAGGTCTAGGTAATAGGACATTGATAGTGTCGTGACTGTGGGAAATAAGATTTAGACAAGCAATTTAGCCAAATGCGTTATTGAAATCGACTCCAGTGCGATTTTGTTTATTAGATTGCGGTGATTGCGCAATGTTCGCTGTTGAATGTCACGAAATAGTAACAAATTTACTATGGAACGTTTACCCGATCGCGTAATTCGCTCGCGTGCTCGCATTCGCAGTGTACGATGTCCGTCACGAAGAGTTTGGGGTCAGAACACGACATTAAATACAATCGGTCAGTTATATTTAGACCCACAATGCCTTTGGTACAATACATTACTTATATATATTCAATATTTGAAATACCCGTCTGACTTTTTGCAATACTTAACACAACGTTTTGAAATCGAAGACTAAACATTGCATTTTTTGCTGTTTTAAACGCTTAAAAAGTTTTTAACACTGATTTGGCTTCAAAGATTAGTAATCCAAAATAATATAAAGTCTTTGTGTGTCAATAGACAAGACCCATAAATACCTAATCTATCTATTTAATTAAAAAGAGAAGTCCTGACTGACTCATCAACTACCAGCCCACACCGTTGAATCTAGTAAGCTGAAATTTTGCACAGAGGTTCCCTTTATAATGTAGACAAGGAATAAGGAAGGAATTCCCGGTAGTACGTTCCCGTGGGATATATTCCGACATCCACGCGGGCGAAGCCGCGCGGGAAGTGCTAGTAAGCAATAAGACAATCATTAAGCATGTATTTATTATTTGCCTTTGCCCTTCTTTGATACACGATGAGTAAGTTCGTGGGCGTCGTCGTAAACAGATTTGGAAACAATAGCTGGCTGATTATGCCTAATAGTAGATTTCGAAAACACTTCTATTCATAAGCTGACGAATGGGAAGCTGCACGTCATACTGTACAACGTGGCCTCTATTGAAAAGTCATGGAAATTTGGCTCTCTCTGTTTCTACATTTCACTGTGCTAAAAATAACATGTGACATTTTCGGGCATTTTTGCTTCCGTTGTGCCTCCGACTTCATCGTCGTCAACAACAGACGAATCGATAATTATGGACATTTCACATACCATATCATGAACTCGTATAAAGCTCGAATAGAATGGGAAGCATCCCGCCACCACGGACAATAATGTCTGGCCCGTTATGATCGATATTTGCATTTTTATTGTTCCCTGCTCAATTCAATTTTGTTTATGTGTCTGCGTAGATTAGTGAAACGGGATCAAATCAACAGTAGGTTTAACGTAACTGTTCACAAATGAACATTTACATTTATTTGTTGTTCATTTCGAATCCTTTCACTCCAAGGCTCTTTTATTGTAAGCTCTCGACTTGAATGTAGAGTTCGTTTTTGCTCTTCATGATTCACCATATATGTAGCGACTGACGACTCTCTAATATTACTATTCATTTCTGCATCGGAAATGTATTAATGTAATGAATTTCAATAGTTGCTAACCCAGAAGGCCTACACATCATTGTAAATGTTTACAATGTGTTGCGTTTCCCGCTTAGCGCATCGCGTCGGCTCCACGTTACTATTGCAATCTTGACACACTTTCGAATGTTGTTGTTATGCGTGCCTTGCAAAATACGATGCAATGTATGCGGGTCGGTATGTATACATAAATCTGCAACATATGTGTATGAAACTTATCTTTGATCTCAACTATGTGCACAATTAATATTAATATTGATTAAAATTTTATCTTTCATTTCGCTTTCATCTGAATTTATGAATATATTCAGGCTGAAAAGTTATAAAATCAGTTTGCGTTATGAATTTGTATAAACAAACATACGTCTGGCATATGAAAGGTGATGGAACTCCGCCGAGTTATGAAAAGCCGGCTCGCTCAATTAGCAAATGAACTTGACGTTACGTGACAGCAACGTTTTGTAGGGTACGTTCCACTTTCATCTCTTACATTATTAATATGTAAAGCAAAGACTTTATTGAATTTCCATGATACTTCAACAAATCCCTTGATGACAATTCTTTGATTAAAAAAAGAACAACGCACACAGTTATAATCACTAAATATATTTCAGCCGTCAACAAGTATTCAAATATTTGTATTGTTACACTGTGCTATGCTTTGATGAGCAAATGTGTAGAATACTCATAGAAATGGAGTACCTACCCCAAACGCATGGGTGTGATCTACTCACCTACCACTACATTGTCGCGTGTTTTGATAATGACCGTGAATTTCACTATGCCACTAAATGGTATTGCATATCAAGGACATTTTTAGTTTGTTATCGTCAACAACATTTGAACTTATATTTTTCAGAATCATACATAAACTTGTTTTAATCAAAGTGAACACTAGGCTTTACAAACAATTTTCTTGACTCGCGGTTAATTTACTTTGCGACATTTACTATTTTGCGATTTGTTCTGCGGAGAAAGTGTGGTAATGTTGCGACTGTGTCGTAATCGCAATGATTCGCGTCACTATTTGCTTTGGTAACAGTTGTTGTTTTCTTTCATCTGTCTCGAAATATCTTCGCTGACCAATCAAACAACTGCACGATTATATGATACATTTCTTCTGACAATAGAGCTTGTTAAAGGTAGTTGTTTCTATTGACATTGGCTACCGATTTTGTTTCTAAGTGGTCCCTGTTCTCCACCTCTGAAAGGTCAAACATTTGAGTCATTTTATTTAAGTATGCTTGCAGCGTGCTTAAAAGGCTTTTGTAGAAGAATCGTCGCATTTACGTCAGAGCTGTGAATGAATTAAAATGTGACGTGAATAAGCTGTGCTCCTCGAGAGAGGGTTTTAGTGGGTAAAATTGTGAATGCGGATGTCGGGCGGTGCGGCCCGCCTGAGGTGAAGGACGCTGGTGACTCATCGTGTTAGCCTCGAGGAAACATGTCAAGAATTTCTCACATTTACGGTGTTAAACATAGTTACGTAAATATCTAATATTCCGAACCATTGGTAATGGTTTTGGCATCATGTTCAAATTGTTTGTAGTGTCCACTATCGATCTTGCCAGCATGTTATTTCTTCAACATGTCTCACTAGCGATTAAGTACATCAATTATATTCACGGTTATGTCTTCTTTTTAAGCAAAACTTCGCGTAAATAGATTGTTTAATAACACAGAGAATAACAGACAATTTTGATTAATAAATTGTTGTAGGCTTGCGAGGAGCATATCAATTGTAACTTATTTTTAGTATTGGACAATTTATACAATATTCCTATTCCTATTAGAATACGTGATTTCCTCAATATAAAAACAAAATGTTATCAAGTCAGAGAATCTCAAACAAGGTTTCGAGGAAAATGAACTCTGAATGGTACGTCCATAAATTCCACATCAAAGCAAAATCTGGTCTATACGAGTATTTGATTCTTCTTTTATTTTTAGCATTTAAGAAATGGCTGTTCAGGGCCGTGCGATGACTATAAAGTGCGAAGGTTGAAAGCCGTAAACGCATTAGGACCACCTTGACCTCTGCTCGTATACCGGGTGGTGTCAAGGTCCTGCTAGCCCTATCGAAGCTTTTCATAGCGTTTTATTACGAAGCTGTCCCCTGAGCCCTGACACCAAATAGCCAATTGTCTCTTCATTGTCGTTCAAACTAGCTATTGGCTTCCAAATTAGCATTCAGTCTCGACGGCAATGCATCAAATGAAGAATTGTGCAGTTCAATACAGTACATAAGGAGGTCGACGACTTTTGAACGACGCGAGGAGTCATATCGTTGAGTAGAATCAAAGGATTTAAAAGACTTGATACAGGTCTGGTTCTTATTTCGCATCGTCCTTCTGTTTCACTGCAATGCGGGCCGGGCGAGGCGGGGGAGGCTATGGGGAGGGAGGTGAGGAGGGGTTTAGTTCGTATCTGAACTTGGAAGGTCAAGTTCTGAAAGTTTACAATTTGCCTTATTGAGCGACTGGTTTCGACGACTCGATTTGGACGTGATTATGAAGTTGAAATTGGTGGTTGTCATTGATTCGTTTTCGTAAATTGATAAATGTTTATGGTAAACAGATTAAACTTTATGTCTGGATTACCTACTGCTATTTATTTATACATATAGGATTGGGTAACTTATTTTTACCATTGTAGGCTTATTCGGTTTATTATTTGCTGATAGTGTATCTTTTCTTATGTTAGCTACAAAATTCAGTCTTCTAATTTCATTGCCTCCCAAGTTCAACAACTCCTATCTTCGTCAACGTTTTATTTTTTACCCTATACACTCCCTTTTATTGGGTAATTTCGTTAGAGTATTGATAATAGAATTTGGGAATGAAGTTTCTTAGAAACAAATTATTTTGAGGTTGATTACATTGTGTTCTCTTCAATGTCATTGATTTTTTGTTGACTCACTCCTAATTACTTACAAATAACTCAGGTTGAGATCCGCATTATTGAAAAGGTTATTCATTGATGAAAAATGTCTTTTGGTCATTCTTTATTCAGAAGAATTCAAATTGGTTTCTCGCGTTTTTGCTTATTGTGGAGTAATTGAATGTTTTTTTGTGTTTGTTTTTCAACTCAATTCATTTCTCTTAGATTTGGGCTACAAATAAAATTACACTGTGAATTTAATGTTATATACATTTTTTTCGGGCCAAGACGACATTATGACTATTACCTTCAGTATCAAAAAACCATTTATTTATAAAAACTTTATGCGCAAGTAAAAAAATACTGTACGAAGGCGGACTTAATGCCTGAGCCCGAAGCGGTTTCTACCAGTCAACCTTAGGGTGATGCAGAGACAAAATATGGCAGGTGCAACATACATAGATAGCTCGGAAATAACTATAAAATATAAGAATAAATACTTATACATAGATACATATAAACAAAATAAACTATGTCAGGAGAAAAAACGATCGGTAGAGGAGAAAACGACTCCAGCAAATCGCCTGGGATGTTTCGGCCAACTTCTGATGAATATGTTCATGATAAAGTGATTCTGATTGGTAAAATTTTCACACCTTCGGCTTCGGCCACGCTGTCTTTCATTCCTTGCAAATTAATTCCGTTAGCATTTTCTTCTTCTGGCTATCCCGCAAATTGTCCATGACTGTTCTCTTATCGCAGCTTTTTACAAAATTGCATTTTAATCCTTCACATTTCCCCAGACGACTAGAGATTTTCAATGACTAATGGTTTATATAATTTCGTACGAAGTTGTTATAAATGAGATTATGTATGTCACGAGCAACCGCTGTCATTTTAACATTTCGACTTAATGGTTGATTCATGAACATTTATGTAAACGATTTGAAAGAGCGACTCTTGAGAATTGTAATCATCTAAAATAAAAATCAATTGCAAAAATGTATGTAGGACCACAGTAGGACGCGCATCACTTCAGAACGGTTGCACCTATTTGGCTAATTCTTTTTATGTTGATTTTGTAATTGTCAGGACAAGGTTTTTATGAAAGAAAGTGTAATACAGAAGACATTAAAGAATTTTCAATTTTGACAGAATTGACAGATTGACGTTTAGTTGTTCAGTTTCTTACATTGCTTTACTTGTTACATCGAAAAAAAAAACATTGTTGTTTTGTTTGTTTTGTGAAGAAAGTAGTAGTTTTAGAACGTTAATATTTACAGTGTTATTTTTAAAAATACCAGCAAAAGTAGTTTATAGAACTCGAGTGTGTTATCTATCACTCAATTGCCTTCAGTCTTGGTTTATTTCATTGTTATGGAAATGCCACCAGTGAGGCGTCAAGATATCGAAAAGAAAAAAATTGAAAAGTTGCCGGGAAAACTGGCAAATTCGAGATAACTCAAAGTACATTTTACATATGAATTTTGTATGAATTATAAAAATTTGGACAGGACATCTATCGGGTCAGCTAGTATTTAATATTTTCATACATTTCTCTGTGGATAAACCAGTTTTTACTTGTCATTATTTTTGAATCGAAACTCTGCACGAATCAAAATCGGATTCCTTGAATAAACGGTACATTTTAAGGTCATTTACTCGTTTTGGGTATCTGATTCTACCGGTTTTTTTTTTATTATTGTGGATGTGGTCAAGTTAATTTAAATCTAATTTATTGCTGTATGTTTGTAATAAAATATTTATTTTTATATGAAGTTGTTAAAAGCTCTTCTCTATCTTCTACCTATAGCTATCTAGATAAGCTTCAACTGTAGTGAAATAATTTGTACCGTTATTAATTAACCATCTTAAAGTCTCAAGTTATTAATTAGTTGTCTTCGTTCATCCACTTTGATTAAAAGGTAGCTAAATGTGTTTAATTATTAAATACTAACCATCTTATTCATAAAAAAAACTAAAACGCTCTATAAACATATATTTTAATTATAGAAGTGTTTTATCTTCTCGTTTCAAACTCAAATCATAATTCGAAAGATTGACAAGACACTTTTATTAACTTAAATATGTTTATAGAACTTTTTTTTTTTTTTTTATGAATAGGGTTAGGATGTTTTCACTTTTGTTTCATTTTCTTTATTTCCATGTTGAATTATTTTGCTATCGGAATTCCTGGTTTCATTTACATAATTTTCTCCCGGAGTCCCGGTATCGTTTTCGGTAAATAAGATTGAAAACAGCGGTTGTTTTTTGTCTCATTGTTTCTTAAAAATAAATACATACATATATAAAATCTCACGCCTTCTTCCCATGGGGTAGGCAGAACTACAGAACGCCACCTGCTACGATCCATACTTACTCCTTTTGCTTCGTTTACGTTCATACACTTGAGGCCATAGTGCGAGTTTTAATACTTAGGTACTCGATCACCTTAAGTGAACTTCAATGTGTACTTAAACTGAATAAGCGCCGTCTGGTGACTATAATGGGAAACACAATTATTCCATACAAATTGACGTAATTTAACCTATAACGTAAACGCGATCGAGTAAGTATAAAAACTCGCACTAAGGCCAACATGCGCGCCGGTTGCGAGTACCTACTACGCACCTGACACAAAAAAATAAATAAAAATACTAAACGATAATATGTTTATAAGACAAGCCCAATAGATTTCCCATCTTAACTTTCGGATGAAAGTTAAGATGGTGGTTTGAAAATTTATCCTCTAAATGGGTTAAATAGGATCCCCTATTTAACCCATTTAGAGGATGAATTTTCAAAAATTCTTCCTTACTCACTTTCGTAATTCGTTACATAACCCTTGTGCAAAATTTAATGTTTCTAGATTTAGCGGTAGGCTGTGTGTCGTCTGTCAGTGAATGAATTTAAGGTTTTTAGACACAAGGTGACATCTTTATGTGTTTATCAACTTAATTATCAGCAGGATGTTTGTTTTGTTACGATATTCAGTATTGCTATTAGACCTTATTGAGCTCAATAAATTGTTATGACAGCAGTAAGAACGTGATGACTGGTTTAATACGTGCCTACGGGGCTACGGGCTATAATGCTCACGTTTTGGTCATAATCTGCCAGTGCCTTGTTATAACCGTACCGCCGAGATATCGCATGTTATCCTCGCTAAACCTAAATCCAGAACTTTGCGATGAATGCTAACGACCTAAAAAGCCCTGTCGGCTTCGTTAGCTCGTCGCATAAAACAGTGTTGTCCACTGCGTGCAGAATCAACTCAATTATAGCAAATAGGTCGGATTTTATCTTCATAAAATGGATAAAATGATTTCCATCTTGCAATTAAAAAGTTTAAATTTAATTTCTGCGACAAAACTGATTATGTTTGAATTGTCAAGGGATTATAGGATTTTACGTTAGTATGAATGAATTGAATTAAATCTTAACATATTATCTGCTAAGGAATGTATATTATCGTAATACTCGAGTGACGCACTATTTTGAAAATACGACGTGAAGGTACAGTCAGCGTCAAAAATATCGGGACAAACAGACTGTTCAAAATGATAGCGACAAGTAAGAAAATTAAACTTTATCTCAATTGGATAAAGTTTTTGTCAGACTGACAGCTGTCGTGTATTTTCTTCATTCTGATACATTCCTTGTGTCATTGAGTTAATATTTCATTTTCATAGTTTTTTTACATCATTTTGAACAGTCTGTTCGTCCCGATATCATTGACGCTGACTGTACTACTCTCATGTAAAAATGAGTCGTAAGTAGTAGTTAGTCTGAAGTGTAGTAAATTAAAATGCGTTCTTGGAACCATAAGTAGTGGTTCTAGTAGCCATATTTATTTCTAGATAACTAACGTAATTAAAAGTGCTGCAATATACCCCGAAAAGTGACTTAAGCTAGCAGCAAAAGAAAAACAGTCGTAAATTCACAGTGTTCGGTGCTGACAGGATAGGTAGTAGAGGGGAACATGTCGACATTTATGAACCGATAAATAAGATTACTGTGTACGATGTACTGGTACGTCGACGTTACTTGGACATAGGTACTGGGTCGGGAAACCGCACATGACAAGTAAAATTCTGGGAGTATTTAAAGATAAATCATTATAATAGTTTGGGGAAAAAGTTTCTTCGCATTTTTTAAGAAAATTCAAAACATTTTTACACAATAAATAATAATATACATTATTTACATTTATCTAAAGTATGTAGGTACCATTTTGTTCGATAACTTTATGCCATCTTGTAGGTAGGGACATGATCCCATTGCTATAGAAATTTTGGGACTTCTGATCAAAATACCGCGACAAGTGGTTTTGGCAGTCCTCTCGTGATGTTAACCTGACACTGCCTAAAGAATTCTGAAGAGACCGAAACAGGTGGAAATCTGAAGATGCAAGGTCAGGACTATACGGCGGATGCATTAACACCTCCCAGCCAAACTATCTTAATTTTTGCTGAGTGGCTAAAGATGTGTGAGGTCTAGCGTTATCATGATGAAAAACCACACCCCTTCTGTTGATTAATTCCGGCCGCTTTCTCTCAACTTCTTGCTTTAATCTCATCAATTGTTCGCAGTAGAGTTCAGAATCGATGGTCCTGCCTGGTGGTAACAGCTCATAATGAATAATGTCCTTCCAATCCCACCACACACACAACATCACCTTGTTGCGAGTTAACCCGGGTTTCGCCACAGTCTGTGAAGCCTGACCGGCCTTTGACCACGACCTTTTTCGCACGTTCTTGTCGTACGTGATCCACTTTTCATCACCAGTTATCAGCTTCTTCAAAAATGGTTCGGTTTCATTACGTCGTAATAAAGAATCACAAATGAGTACACGGTTCATTAGGATTCTTTCAGTGAGCTCGTGAGGTACCCAAATATCGAACTTTTTTGAGTACCCATTTTTTTTCAAATGCGCCAAAACTGTTTTGTGGTCAATTCCCAGGTCTTCAGCTACGTCGTAACTACTGATATGCCGATCTTGCTCCACTTTTTCAAAAATGGCATCCATTTTATCCGTAATAGGACGACCAGAGCGACGTCGTCTTTGACATAAAAATTTCCGGATTGAAAACGCTTAAACCAAATTTGTGCTACTCTCACAGACACTGACACAGGGTCCATAAACATAGCAAATTTTTTTCGCGGCTTGCGTTGCATTTTTACCTTTTTTGTAGTAAAATTTTAAAATGTATCGAATTTCTTCATTACATTCACTCATCTTGACAGTACGAAAAACAAATGAAAATCACACATTTTCCTAATTTGAATTTGGAATTATGTTCTTTAAAATTTAAACTTTCAATGATACCAAAACCAGCCAGATACAAAGAGAGCCAAAGAGATTTTATTTTAAGTTCATACATACTATAATGCGCAAATACTTTTTCCACAACCTAATATTAAAACAACGTTGCAAAAGTCATAACCATAATAAATGCAGGCATGTAAGCACTACAATGACATGTCAATGCATAATGTCTTACAAAAATATTATGCAGGGACTGCAGTCGTGAAATTGAATGCAGTAAACGGTTCTTGGTGCTGAGTATTCTTCAGTTGGAATAACTCATAATGCAAAAGTACTCTGATGGTAGTTGCACTAATGCACTGTGTATTTGAGGTTCTTTTATTTTACTACATCAATTACTTTTTAGTATGAAATCTGGAAGATCAGATCATAGATCCGTGATTCTAATATAGCTAAGCTTATTAAACTATTTACCAACGTGAGTATCCTCTTCATATTCATATGGAAAATAATCGAAAACCGATAATACCGCTTTAACGTTGTTTGGTTGGTCCTAGCTTGTAGGTTAATCTTATTACGTGGCGTAGCGTCGAGGCTTCCTTAAGACGCAGATATATGCCAACGGCCTTGACTGGTTAGCTTGCGTGTTCTGTGCTGAGCTAACGCAACGCGTCGTACGTCCACCCAGTAATAGGACTCGCCCATCAAGGAGCGCTATCCAAAAAAAGACGCATTATTGATTTATCATACATAAAACAAATGGTATTATATTAGGTATAACACGAATACTAAAAGATAAATAATTAAATTATCTTTAAAATGGTGAAGGTTTCATAAAAATACGCTTTGATAATTTTTGCGTGATTCTCAGTTTACAAATTAATTACACGTTGTAATATAAACATAATCTAAAATATTCACATATTAAGTTATTAAGAAAATGCTTTAATTTAACATATATTTTTTCCAAATCACTAACACTAGGTATTTGTTTAGACGTGATCTTCAGTTTAAAATCATTAAAAGTCGGTTATCGTCGCCTTAATAACTTAAACACCGCACCACTGCTCTGTTATCCCTCAGACGACTCAACGCCATAAATTGAATAATAAAATGACATTTAACGAGCCCCACGTGTACTTATTTTTGTTGTTCAAGAGATGTTTACGTGAACACGTGAATTCGCAATTATCCGAAGAAGAAAATCATCCTTAATTTGTTCTCCGATTTGATTGTTTTTATAACTTCTCAAGTTTTCACTTCGCAAACTTGCAAAGTATTCGATATCTCGTACAGATTATTAGAAGGTTTCACGAAACCTTCAAATAATAATTTTATTGGAATTCTATTGGAAAATCTACTAATTTGCGTAACAAGTTGGGCAAGATTGAGCAAATATAAATAAAAGTAATCTAATTTAAGTATAGTTGTAGGAACTCGTTATCGATGATACGTTTCATCTGATTTATCCAATGTTATATAAAATGTAAATGTAAAAATAAAGATGCAACTTTAAAAATAATAATATTATAAATAATGAGATCGTACAGAGCAATCAGGTGTTTCCCCCTGTAATCAATAAGTGGACACGTGTTACGAAGATGACTGTGTTAATTTCCTCTTTCTTTTTGCTCAGCTTTCATTCCTGTAGAAATGGAGTCGCGCTCGCTCCGGGCGTTTCAATTAATCCAACGTTAGATTATATACGACCGTATCCATTCTATTCGAACAAAACTTTTTTATTGCTCACTCCGAGTTCAATCTGTGGGTTCAATTTGCTATCCGGGTCACATGGCATAACGTGGTCATTGCTATTAATTGAGTAGGTATACCTCCAAAAGTGAAAATAAATAACATGAATTATCTGTAGTGAAATCCACGGTCAATTACCGAATACGAACACTTCCAGGTAGGTACCTACGCCTAATTACACCGTAATGATAAAGTTTATTGTTGGTTCAATGAAGACCTGTTTCATAACACCGCTGCGGGTCGAGTTCGTTATCCTTAGCCGACCTTGCAGCTGCTATAAATTCAGTTAAATTGACCGCAGGAGGCGGGCATGCGTCACCGAGGCCGATGCGCTCAGATTAGCAACGAAAGCATGATGTAATAAATATATCGACCTATCTAGTAACCAATGAATTCTAGCCATCAAAGGACAGAACCGGATCGAGGTGCGCGCACGCAAAGGCACAATTCTGCCATGTAACTTTTAACGGATAGGTGCTAGTTTTTACTGCTTTTGTTACATTATGCGGGCCTATTCATAATGGCGCATACCTTATCTTCTTTCGAATAACATATTCAAATACATACGTGATACGTCCCTCGAATCCGCGGCGGTCGCTTTGACCGTCCATCTGTGTGAAACATATTCCGCGTCAGATGTCTGGGATACAATGGATTTTCCCAACAATTCCTATTTCTCGGTGTGTCGGGGGTGATTGAAAGGCGACGGGTGTCCGTTTCGAAGGCAGGAGATAAATTCCGGATTACCCAGGCGCAGCTGACTGTCCGCTCGGAAAATTGAAATTTGCGCCTTCGACCTGCAGTTTTATTCGCCGTAGTACTTCATTACTATTGTCGTTCGCGTTTGTCGTTATGGATGTGTGAAAGTCGGGAATCGTTGCCAGTGTAAGTCAAGATTGATTATAAAGAATTGTAATACTTTATCCTGCTTTGGAAAGAGAATTGTTCATCAACCTTACTAAGCTCACTTTTATACCAAGGCGCAATCGCTGGTACACGGACGCTAATGTGGCGTCAACGTTTCCAATATGAAAATTGATCGCTGAGCGTGTTCCTAACCTATCTAGGTCGTAGCAAACGTCGTTAATGCGGGACGGGAGGCAATTAGGGCAAGCCAATAAAACATCGCCATCAACGAACACCGGTCGTTCCTCCCCGCCTGCTGCACTGGCCTCGTTATTCAACAATTCACTCATTTTGGGTATAATAACATTAAATGTGGAAGGCTGTGATAAAAATTCATCGGATGCGACTGCACGACACGGCACAACACCTACTCCTTTCAGGATTTGTTATCATTGTCATTATCATAACAGCCAATCGCTCTGGCTAACCTTCCATATCCTTCTCGACATCAATAAATCCTTGTTAATGAAAACGTGGAAGTTACGAAACAGTTTCTGCGGCGGCCTCAAGGTCCAGCGGAAGACGAGCATGGAGCGGTGTCCCGGCCGACGCGACGAGCCTATGTTGCCGTCACTGATGTCAGAGTTAAGTGCCGTCGCACTCGACGTATCCGCACAAAGGCCGCTCTCTCCGCTTTGTTCCGCCTCTTTGTTTGACTTGACGAAGGCGCAGTAAAAAACTTCAACACAGCCCACGACGGCCGCCCCTCGGATCTCGCGAACTAAATGTACAGCTTTATTGGTCATTCCCTCCTCCAGTTTGAATGCGAATACGTTTTGTATGATTAATGGATTCTTATATATGAACGAAAAAGGCTCTACTGAAATATGAGCTCAATCCTTTTAGGCCAACATTAATGGTTTCGTGGAATAACGTGTCTAGTTATGTTAATAAATACTTACACTATGAAATATTCCGTTACCTCAAATTACACTAAAAGGTTCATCCTCTCAGATATATTATGAGGCGTCAACTTGCGGAAATGATCCATTGTGGTGCTGTCCCTCTGCGCATGGGGTCCGCAGCTATTTTCGTTATGATGATGTGTTGATGAAGTGTTCTCTTTATGAGGGGCTCTCAAATTACCCTAGTTCACAAACAAGATTCTAGGTCGTTTTAATATTGTATTATATATCGGTCAAAACCATTTGTTATTTCATAATTTTATTAATTTTTTCTCAAGTAGGTTGCTGTCATTTAGTTCGGCCGTTCGGACGGTTAGACATAATCGGCATTTAAATGTCAAAAAAATAAAACAGGTGCATTACACACCATTGAACCTCATTACCCTTTGTAAATGAGCAGCTGTTTGCTCTCGTTAATTACGTTTTTTATTTAAAAATTCAGTTCGCTCTACTTCGTAAGCGGCTGCTATTAGTATTCCTTTATTGATATACAATTGTATATTTTGTCTGGAAGCGTGCACGTATTACACACATTTTTTCCGTGAAGTGCTTGATATTGTTATTTCGCAACTATCTGTTCAAGTGCTGTTCGCAACTGGCTGTGCGCGTTTATCTAATCGATATTTTGTTATCATTGCAGTCCCTTGATTTCCGTACTCGTCTTAATAAGTTGCATCAATGTATTATTTGATGGAACACGGAATGCAATGTTCAAAGATTATTTTCAAGTCGTAACTCTTCAATTATAATAGCCAGCGAATGTTAGGAAAGTGTAAAGTTTTGCGGCGCGCAATTCATCTTATGTTATTGGATTATAAAGTTTCGAAAGCAATCCTCCACCTTCAGAACAATCTGGAATTCATTCTTATCACCAAAGTTTGTTCTGGAGCGATGATGTTATAAGATAAGTGCTAACTTGTGAGATCGTTATTCGTTAATATTATACTCGTATGATAGCATTAGCTCTGAATTGCGCGTAATTATGTAGAAAATTTCTGCGGTTCTGTGAACTCATCATTTTATTAATCTGTAATTGTGAACTAGCCTAATAAAGTTATTAGAAATGGACGTTCTTCACTCTCTAGTTACATAATATAAAAATAGCAGTATATTCAGCGGTACTAAAACAAAACCACGGTACTAAAATAAAAACACGAACCTCGAACATACTATGATTCTATGGGATTGAATTGAATGTCCAATAACGATGTGTTTGTTATTTCAATCGTTCAATTAGGGATTAATATTGGATTGGGTAGCAATATGTTTCCGATTGGACTCAAACCCATTTTTGCCATGATTAAATTGTCATAATAAAAAAACTTCCTCATATTTTTAACCGACTTCAAAAAGGAGGAGGTTCTCAATTCATCGGAACTTTTTTTTTTTTTATGTATGTTCCCCGATTACTCGAAGATGGCTAGACCGACTTGGATTTTTTTTTGTTTTATTCGAGAGGGTATATCATACATATACATCACAGTTGGTCCCATATAAAATTGATTAACTTTGCTTGGGTAGTTTTTGAGTTAGCTTCAATAATACGTATTTTTCCCCCACTTTTATATGGATGATGTTCTAGTTTGTTTTGCAGGTAGTGGTATTAGAATTTGTGTGGGGTAGCTACTACAACTAAAAAGTGAAAAATAAAAACTTTTTTACCAAAAAATATAACCGACTTCCAAAAACAACACTGCAAAGTGAAAATAACTTTAATTTCGGAAGTCGGTGGCAAAAAACGAAAATACATTTAACTAGACATCGAAAGAAGACTTCCGAAATTGAAAGTTATTTTTCACTTTGTAGTGTTGTTTTTGGAAGTCGGTTGTATTTTTTTTGTAAAAAAGTTTTTATTTGTAGAGAGACGAGTGTTTCATAGAACCAGTGTATTATTATTCTAGGCCGGTTTTATTTCAATTTATACTAGCGATTCAAGTAAAATGTTCATCGCTATTTCCAATATATCGCTCAATATCTATTCCAAATATACTATGTTTAAATTTTTTGCATTCTACATTAAAATGGTCAGCGAGAGTCCAGTGTCACCATCGTTGGTGTCAACGACCGAATGACTGTACGGTTGACCGGTCCCGTCGCGATCTGATTGTCGCGCCAATAAACGATTTGCATGTGTTGCTGTTGTGACAGTGTTGCGTTTGCGCACCCATGCCTCACCTAATTGGTGTTATCAGGTTGGTCAAGCGCTGTTATAGTGATCATATTGTACGTGTTTTGCGTTCTGTATTTGGATTCTGTATCCGTGTAGATACATGATTTAGATCTTGGCATTCAGTTGAATGGTTATTCAACTAAATTCCAAGATCTAAATCGTGTATCTTCGTCCAAATAACACAAAGCTCACAAATCAGCCGAAATCTATAAATTCCGCTCATCCAATATACACTTCTGATTCATTTTAGATAAAGGTATTACACGTAATGGATTTGTAGCAAATGGGATTCAATGTCCTCTCCCTCAATACTTCCATATCAATTATTAACAAGCACTGTTATGAACATTTACTATAGTGCAAACGTTGCGAGCCATATAACGTTTTGTTAAGGTAGTGCCAGTTTTAGTGTCGGTGTTGATTTACTGAAGCCGATGGTTTCATTCGGTGCGCACTAAAAGGTTTTGTGCGTAATGGATATTGGTGATAGATCGCAATTCCACAAGACTTGGCGAGTGCACTTCTTGACGTTTTTATCTACAGTTTGGCAAGCATAACAACGATTTTCGCACTCTATACCTTTCAATATCAAGGATTTATTTCCAATTATAGTCCTGCGTTTCACATTTGTAATAACATCAATATATATCGGGGATATAACTGTTCAGTGATATTGAGACGATTGTTTTTTCAAACTTTTCCATTCTATTTGTACGGTACCTCAAAACAGCCCAATATTGGTTTTGTTTTCGTGAAAATGGACACCGTTTTTTGTAGTGCTTCTTTGATTTAGCTGTGAAATGAATAACGAATGTGTCGGTACTGTTTCCACTAATTGGGTGGGTGCAACTTGTCGTTAATACTGCATTCAATTTGTTGGGTTTCAGTTTATTTGGCGTTCAATTAGCTCAATTCTGTTGATTTTTGCTATCGTTCAAATAATTGCCTTTATGCGTCAGCATTTGTGCTTTAAAATAGGTTAGCAGTTACTAAATTAAATCAACTGGACTATGCTGGATTTAATTTTGCGGTTTACATACTGTTTGTTTTTGCGGTGTTGACAACGCAATTCAATGCGAAAATGTAGGCAATAATGTTAAAAAAAATTGTATGCCTATTATAATCCCAATTTTCTATGTTATTGCGACTTCCAGTGACATGTTACACATCGACATAATGCACGCATATTAGCATATAGAGATTTGGAAAGGTGCTACGAACTCGACCATTTATATGTGTTGAGATCAGAGAAGGCGCGCATTATGTAAATCGTTCTCGATCAATTTCGATATTCCGTTATGTTGCCCACATACACCTGAACGAAACAGCCAGTTCAACTAAAAAATCGCATTGCAATCTTGGTCAGGTTTCCGATTACGTGCGCAAACGCTTTTTAATTGAATCCCTGATGCGGCCGACTATTTTTTGCGGTGCATGCGTTAATTGTTGGGCCTTTGGTTTTTCGGCTAATTACACACAGGATTTCGGACGCGATATAAAATGTTCACAAAGCAGGACTGCAACTGTCATAATAATGGTCTTCGTCGAGCGGTATCCACCAGCTCCACCACATCCATAAGTATTGTAATCCCGTATTTTCTGTGTACATTGTTTTGAGTCTGTGTACAAACAAGTTTCATTATCCTCCGTTATGAATCACTTGCTATTGTTTACCGCCGACAACTCTCGATGACATATTTGGATGTGAACATGTGTTTCGAATGAAAATCTGATAATTATCAATTATGCGTCATGATTATTCAAGTTTAACTTGCGTCTATTATTAAGTGAACATCTGTTATCGCGAGGGAAGATAATGTCGTTAGCAGTGATGAGATCAGGTAGCTCATGATGACATTCATTTATGTGATTTATTTTTAGCCTCATTCATGATGTCAACGTTTTAAGGCGCGCAACATAGGGCACCGCTCGTCGCGCGATACGCGGTAACTTGGTGTTGCGCGCGATTATATCGCGTGTCGCGCTTGTTTGGAGGAACCTTTAATTGTATTTGTCTACAGAAAGACATGCATGACAATGGCATAAAATATTCCAAGTGTTGTCACGTTGTGTCTGATGAATGTGATTATAATCAAAAGTTAAAAAATAAACATGGCTACACCAGTCCATATGTCAGTAGACCAGTTGATGCAAGGATAACTAAAGTCGTTTGAATTTATGCGTGACAGTAATCGATCCTCAATCATTAAGTAGTGCGGTATCTGTTACGCCCGCATCGATTGACATCAATGTGCATCGAGTGTTAGTGTTGCGACATGATTATCAAATAGCCTAAATACGACGCGGGCGGTCGTATGACTCACTGTACCACCAGACTGTGGGGTAACTCCTACCAAGACAAGGATTCGGCGCTCACATGAGATTCTTTTTCCATTTGTAATTACATTGTCGTCTTTCTCAGATTCGAGTATTGGAACATATTGTTCGGTTGCGCAATGTATTGCGAAACGCAATTTGTAACGTCGTGCTAACTGCCAATTGTAGTGGAGGCCTTGGATCATGGATAAGGCTATGCACGCACTATGATTAATCGCGCGAAGTTTATAACTGGTATCGGATATAAAAGTAGCTTTCCAAACATGCAATGTAATTAATAGACGGCAACGATACCAAAAATCATGGTTTAATTAATGAATATTTCACTAGAAAATCTTTGTTAGGTCCAGAGATAAAATCAACTTAAGGGGGATGCGGTAAGGTAGCCCGCGACATTCAAATTTTCTTACGTTTTTTTTTGCAATTTGCAGGTCAGTGTCAGGTTGATTAAAATATGAGACGCGGCCGTAGCTAATATGGCTTTACAGAATTATAATTATTAGAATCGGCAATACAACTCCCATAACTTAGAATTGACCTCAAATCTAGCGATTTCAATGAAATCATGAGGTTTGAGGTGAATTTTAACTTATGGAGTTGTATTGCTGATTCTAATGATTATAATTCTGTAAAGCCATATTAGCTACGGCCGCGTCTCATATTATAATCAACATACAACCTGACACTGACCTACAAATTGCAAAAAACGTAAGAAAATTTGAATTTCGCGGGCTACCTTAGTGCATCCTCCAGTAATTAAGTTAAGCGACATTTTGCCTAACATGAGGAAGATACTAACTGAAAAGTACATAAACGTAGGTATTGAACGCGTGATAAGAGCAAGCGATGACCAGTATGACCGCGCTTAATATCGGATGACCGAGATAACATCAACATATATATACACGTCATCTTCCTAAAAGGCGTGGTGGGTGTGTCGCAGTATTTAGTATCGTTATATCAAGGTTAGGTTTACGCAAGCACTAGTCACATCGCATTAATCGCATAGGTCATTTAAAATACGACTTTTGCTTTCGTGGGACTTTATTTTGTGCCAAAACGTACAACTGACACGTTATGTTGGGTTTTCCTCAAAATCAAAGAAAAGACGTCGACGTCTTCGTGTTCATTACCGACGTAAATTATTTATGCTTTTTCGTATTGCTTGGTTTTATGGACGGATATGAGTACACCTACATAAACATTATGTAGAATTGCAGAATCACAAATTTTGCTTATTGTATTATTATAAGAAGTGAAATACCTTCCGTGCAGTTGACTCCTACATCTTCTAAGGCATTATTTATTAGCTCTCCTTTTTGTGATAGTCATCATCTGCCATCAACCATTGTCTAATAATTCCAAGTAGAAACAAACTCAATAAAACATACGCTGTACTCATTGTAATTTTGCAACAATATTTCCCTTCAATCGCATTCAAATGAAACAGTTCCTTTGTTGGATAGTATAAATAATTAATTTTGTATAATAATCGCGTCTTTATCACGCAACCTTTGAGAGATAACCTCACGGTAGGTGGTGGGCACCTCCCCTGAGATACGATGTCCTCAGTCAGAGTGTATTGTGTGGGCTTAAAACAATGCCACCTTTCAATTCCCCAATAGAACGTTTCGCATACCTGATTGAGTTATTCCTCCGATCGATACCAATGACGCATACCTACTTCATATTCGATATCTGCATAACTTTAATGTCAGTCTATATACGCAGCTTGTTTATTTTGCCTTTATCGTTATCTATGCACTCAAGTTCCGAGTTAAAACGTGTATGATTGACAGCGATATGGTTAAAATTGCAGATAATTATGTCTGGTTTCTTTTTTAGAACTCCCAAGTTTTATTTCAATATTGAAAACAGGAATGCTAGCCGGTGCCACGATCCAGGATGTTGATTGAACAGACATTTCGATGCTGCTGAATGAATTTACCGTTGTATGTAACAGTACGCTCATTGTAAGTACAATAATGCTGCACGAATTGTTTGCTTCAATCGGTCAATTCGGCAACGTCAGCGCCAGTTCCAATCTGAATGCACGCCGAAATCACAATAAATATATGGACAGTAAGGAAACTACGTATAAACGAACGGTCGAAACGGCACACCCACACAGACGTGCGCACCGACGAGGCCCCAAGCGATAGTCGCGGTGCTCTCAGTATTTATTGTAGCCTTAATCCCCGTTCGGACGGCGGGATGAATAAAATCGCGGCGGGATTTTATAGCGCACTGGATTTTCAACTCTCGTTGTTGAGCCGAGCGTTGAGAATCCAACTTAACAATAACAGAGCATATTCTAGCGCGTCGAAAAAACACACTGTTGGAATTTGCACTCTCGCCGCTAAGCAGAGCGTTGAAAATCCAGTGCGCTATAAAATCCCGCCGCGATTTTATTACGCCCGTGCGTACGGGGGTTTAGGGTCTCTTCGATGCGCGCGTCTGTGTGTGTGCCATTTCGTACGTTTGTTCGTAGTTTCCCTACTGTCCATATTTATACTATGCAGAAAGCTTGTATTGTTGACTCGAAAATGAAATATGATTTTTACTCGAAAACTGCCAACAAAATGCTCCAGATGTCCTTGTCAGATTTTTTAACTGAAAGACAAAATTCATTGTAGATACTCTGTTCGTATCTCATGGAATATAACAAAAACGTGTTCAATGAAAATCGATAAATATCCGGAACGGTTGCCAAGCTGTGTACGATATTAAATCATCGCCACATTTAATCGTGTCAACAGCAGCAGGTACATCTTCTGTATATATAGCTATAACCTTTTCCGTAAGTCATAGGCAACGTTCACATCTATAATTAGAGTGACGTATTTATTTATGAAGGGGCTCGAACGTCGCAGCTCCTGGCGCGAGGGCCACGCGACCTACATTATCTGTGATCAAGACTTTTAGAAAACTTGACATTTCGCTTAATCACATCGCATTTCAACAAATACCGCAGTCAAAATGTTAATTGTAACCAACCTAATATCTGGTTTTCGATCACATTAAAATGTCATAAAAAGTTTGGTGGTATAGCCGGCGTAACTTGGTTATCTATTTCAACTTTTTCAATTAAATTTTATAAAGCGGATTGTATCAGTATTTTACTCGCCATGTTTTTCCTGGTTCTGGCGTTAAGGCTCCCGCAGACAGGCGCGACTCGTCTCTGGTAGAACAATTTCTATGAAAACTGCATTAACATGTTCTACCGGAGTCGCGTCGCGCCTGTCTGCGGACATTTTCAGGAACTTTTATTAAATATTTTTTTATTTCTGGTCTATTTGCCTTTCTCGATGTGAATCTAGAATCTATGCAAAAAAGGTTTGTAATGGAAAACTGCAAATTGGCTGTATGGGAACTATGGTTGGGAGTTTTAACTGACTAAACATTCTTTTAAAAGCAATATATTCCTTTTAAAATGTTGTAGCTGTAATTTTCGTGCCCTCGCTCGTCTCCAAGTTGTTCAATTTTTCTAAAATGCTCTAACATTTCTCTCGTGCGTAATGAACGACATTTAATGCACGACTTTTAATGGTGGGACCTCATTCACCGACCTCTTTAATAAGCAACGAGGTTGCGTCTGTTTATTTCCTGCATTTATTTATATGTCGGTCACTGCGTGGTTTCATGTTATGAAAGAGCGATTTAAAGTGTAAATAAATAATCATTTTAACTGAGTAGGGACTATTTACTCGTACCAAGGGTAGACGAGGGAGAATGAAAATATATTGTGCTCGTAAATGTCAGGACAAACGATTGTATGACAGAATTCTTTTTAAAAAATCCACCGGAAAGGTCGGAGATGGTATTTTTTTTAATGAAAATCTAATTAAAAAAAAAAACGTAAACCACTCGGAGATAGAGACATGAAATTCTCCTCGGTGGCGGCGGCGACGCCGGGCACGAACAGCTAGTTTAATGTAAATAATTAAATTGATTAAACCTACAGGGATGTCTCATAGATCTGCCTCAAACTAAGGGATGTTACAAAAAAGGGTCGTCGGTTAGCGGCTTCAGGACTGGAGCCACCACAATATTACAAAGAGATTTATGGTCCTCAAAATTTCTGTTAGTGTACCATTTTTATGGTCTTACAAAATAGCTATGTTGGTGTACCATATTATGTGTACTTAGGTAATGTAACATCAAGAAACCTTTACCCTCGAACTGCGGAACACAAGTTATGATTAATGAGCAAAGACATCAAAACTTCTTCTGTATATCCTTGAATTTCATTGTCACGTTGCAGTACTATTTAATAGGTCTTTACCTATGAAATTGCCGTTTTGTATGAAAAAATTTAAACGAATTTTTTTCATGCATTTTTTATTTGTATTAATCGAAGTAATCACCCATGCAATCAATGCATCTTTGCCAACGCAGTGGCAGTTTATTGATGCCCTTCTTAAAGAAATCATCTGGACGGGGAGGCAACAAATTCTTCAAAGGCATTTTGTACTGCCTCTCGGGTATTGAATTTTTTTCCCGCCAAGAAGTTATCCAAATTCTGGAAAAATTAGTAGTCTGTAGGCGCAAGGTCTGGTGAGTAGGGCGGATGACGGAGAGCTTCCAACCCCAGATCTTGCAACTTGGAGACCGTCTGCTTTGCAGTATGAGGTCACACGTTGTCGTGCAGGAGCAGCGGAGACGAGCGATTGACCAATGCTGGTTGGAGATGTGCCAGCTTCTCCATCATTGTGTTCAGTTCTTCACAGTACACATCTGAAGTAATGCTCACCCCGTTTGGTAAGAAGCTGTGATGAATCACACCGGCGCTAGACCACCAAACAGTGACCACCACTTTTCTAGGGGTAAGTTTTCGTTTAGGGCATTGTTTAGGTGCTGAACCAGGATCCAACCAACTTGCTGAGCGCTTGCGGTTATCAAACAGAATCCATTTCTCATCGCAGGTAACAATGCGGTTCAAAATTTCTTCATTTGTGTGTCTGTTGAGCAGTGCAAGGCACGTCTCGACGCGTACTTCGCGCTGGCGATCATTGAGATCGTGGGGCACCCATTTGTCAAGCTTTTTTACCTTGCCAATTTGACGCAAATGGACCAATATTGTTTTGACGCTAACGTCGAAAGCTGCTGCTAATTCAGCCGTAGATTGTATATCATCAGCTTCCACAATCGCCTTTAATTCGTCATTGTCGACCAAAGTCTTCGGACGACCGCGAGGTTCATTTTTCAGGTCGAAATTTCCAGAACGGAAGCGAGCAAACCAATAACAAGTGGTGCGTTGGTTTGTAGTGTTAGCTCCGTAAACGTCGTTGATGTTGCGTGCCGCTTGTGCCGCGTTGCTGCCACGACGGTACTCATATTCCATAATTACTCGAATTTTTAACGTATCCATGATGACGAAAAAGATTGAAATGCGGTGAAAATGTAACACTAATCAATAAACAAATGACTATTTTTGGAAAAAAAAATACATGTTTTTAAAATAAAATTAATTTGAAATTAGAATTCTTAGCCAAACAAAAATTATTTTGATTTGAAATGGCCAGTACTGCAGAACGGCAATTTCATAGGTAAAGACCTAATATTAATTTAGTTGGACTCTACATTTAGGACTTCTCATTATCATCCACAGCCCGACTTCACCCATTGCTGGGCATTGGCCTCTCTTTTTACCCGACTGAGCGACGCAAGGGAGCCAATCAGCCTATAAGCGTGGGCCGATTTAGATGATTCTTACGTCAATCGATTTGTCTTAATCTTGTGAGTGTCGCTATAGACATGACAGTAATCAAAATTCAATGTGGCGACAACCAGACGCCATATAGTAAAAAAAATAAAATAATAATTGATGAACTATGTCAAGTGGGGATCATTGGATAGGTACGTTTCTCTATTCATTTTGAATGACCAGGATCTATAACGATTTAAAGTTGGTTAGTAACCATTCTCACTTAAATTTTCAAAACTTATAATAAAGCTGCGTAAAAGTTCTTATTATAATCGTATATTAAGGTCATACAAACATGAAATGTTTTTTATTATAATATAATTTGATTACTATGAAAGATAATTTTAACGACCGTTACCTAAAGCCTTACATAATACAGTGAGAGAAAAATAATCCTAACTAAAAATAGTAAAATAAAAATAATAATTTAAAAAATCAAAAACCTGACTGCGTAAAAAGTGAACTTTAAAAAAGATGGAAACAAGATGACTAAATCTCATACAGTCGGAGGAATCTTCTTCAATTAAACAATAAAGACCATTTTTCCATCTTTTTTAAAGTTTTAGACCGGGTTTTTGATTTTTAATTTTTTTTTTTTATCTTGTGCCAATCCCCACGCTCCTGTGGCAGCCTCATCCAGGTTTTGCCCGCGATGGCAACAATGTCGCCGCCATTTCGGACTTCTAGTTGTATGAATTTGTTGAACAGTGGTAACAGATGCCGGCTATCATTAATCACCACAAGTCCTGCTATATTAAAGAATGGTTGAACCTCCTGTTATTAAAAAGCACTTAGCGGTCAACCATCATTCGTATTGTTTTTGCCTGCACTTATAATATATGATGAAGATTTTGCGACGTGACTAAACCCTTTTTTGTGATTGTATTCGCCACGGGCGGTGACTTGATGTCAACACATCGATTAATCATGATGACACGTCCACCACACCGTGATACGACCCCGATAATAACCTAAATCGGAGAACATCTTCATTGCTCTTCTAACCCCAATACATTCCCTTCCGACATTGACGAATTACTTGAATAACTATCGATCCGTGCACCCCTTAGGGTTAATGAGTTATGGGGTCAATATATACAAATCAGTTCCCTTGGTGCTGTGCCAAAGTTGTCTGAATTTAATTATGTTAACGTTTTCCCTGTGCCGGAATTTCAGACTGATGTAGTAGCTTCAAGTGATCATAGTTTGCCTTTCCTAAATTTGTAACTCATGCGATATTTCAGCGAGAGTATGTATAGCCAAAATATTTGCTGTGGTGGATGATAAATTTTCCAGGCTCCCAATGACAGCGATACGACGCAATAGCGTCTCCGGTTTCGGTCGTTACGTTTTGTGTGCGGTTTTTGCTCGGCGGCGCGTGCCAGGCCCGACGGCAATCTAGGCAAATCCTATCCATTGTGCGCGGTGACAATAGTTCCGGTGCTAATTCAAGGACGGCCCGCCATTGTCCCGCGGATGACGATGCGCGCCGCTGCGCCACTCCCGCCCTATCTCCCATTCTATACCCACAAACGTTTATCGATTTGTTTTGTCACGGTATAATAAATATTTGATACAATGATACAAACATATTATTATCTGTGTTGTAAATGGAAGTCAAACTGGACGACGTCACAAGATTTAATTGTTTAATTTATTGGTTCTATTTCCGTCTATTCATGTCCATGTTACCGAGTGGATATTCCATTAATCAATTTTTAAAGTAATAAGAACATAACAATGACCGGTAATTTTGGTAGATATTGGAATTTGTATTTACCTTTCTATCAAATCTCCACTATTCTTATAGCACTAAGGAATACCTTGAACATAAGTCGTGTTAATCATTTTGCATGCTTTAGTCTTAAGCAAAACATGTATGGCCTCATCCTTAAATCATGTAACAACTTTGTATACCATGTTTTATGCAAATACATAAATAAATATTTTTTTGAAGTCTGAAAACAGCGTTTTTCAAAGTTCAAAACTTGTTAAATTGCCGCAATGTGGTCAAAATGGCGATACCCTATTCAACCTTATTCATATTCAAAGCCATTTCGTACCCAATCGATTGTGTCTCATAATGTTAGTACACTTAGTACAATGTGAGTTCCACAAAATATTGGCGTGTACGGTGTAATGGCTGCGTGCAAGTTTAATCGTTCGCTGCAGAAGCCTTTACCGCCTCGACTTGAGGAAATAACATGAAACATTCCACATCCCTACACTATCCACTAGTATAAAGTATCAACCAAATTTCATATTCCTTTTTGGTTTCCTTTGCGAAAACCTTTGTGTCTTCTTCCATGTGACAGTTCGTTACAAATTTCACCACGTCTTTGTAAAGCTGACTTGATTTATGACTGTGATAATAATTTCCGTGTTGAGGTAGGGCTCTTCTCGCCCGCATTATATTGTAATGGGGCGCTATTTGCAGCGGTGGCATTTGCGGACTTGGGCAAACTCGCAAGTCACGTCGTAACCTATAATGTTAGAGTTACGTGACCGTATTGTGAAGGCATCATGACGCCTATTACGATATTAATTACTCATCTATCATGTACGATAAACGGGAACCATCAAAAAATTTCAAGACCTATTGATTGTTCTTTTACAGCAGTACACTTAGAGAAGTGTACTGCTGCAGTACCTAGTCATAGTTTATTCATACATTCTGATTATGCTCTTGCACGTACAATACTCGTGTACATGTGCACTCATATTCTGACGATTATTCAGCTTGGCAAATTCTAAGAAATCTATTTTAAAGCATTAATTAAATAGTCTTCAAAGAATGAATTAAACATCTCTCAGTAATTATTATTCATACGCAAGGGAAATTAATAATATATACTGCTATTAAAACAACATTAAATAAATCTTCACCATCAAGCCGAGCAAGACTGTTTTTTAAAGCGAAAGAAGCCAATCTAGCTAGCAATTCCGGTTCCTAGAATATAAAATGGCTCATTACTCCGTCTCGGATGAATTCGGGAATAAGTTTTATTGAGCGGACGGTATACTTCCAGTCGGCGTCTAGTGTCGTTAACATTAAGACTTGCCAGTAATTGGTCCCTCTCGTTACCCACACACTGCAGTGATTGGCTCGATTACCGTTTAGCGCGTTCGACGCTTTCAGACTACAAAGTACAACTGCTGTCTAGACAGTAGGGTCCTTAAGTAAAGCCCTTTTGCTGGGGTATATTGTATTCTTAGTTAGATTAATAGCACCTAAGTAAGTATAGGAAAATTTAAAGGAAAAAGGTTCATAGAAAATAGTTTCATGATCGGCAATCGTCTTAGTTCTGAGTGCCTAAAAGTGAAAAATAAAAACCTTTTTACAAAAAAATACAACCGACTTCCAAAAACAACACTACAAAGTGAAAAAAAACTTTAATTTCGGAAGTTGGTGTCTAGTTAAATGTATTTTCGTTTTTTGCCACCGATTCCGAAATTAAAGTTATTTTTCACTTTGTAGTGTTGTTTTTGGAAGTCGGTTGTGTTTTTTTGTAAAAAAGTTTTTATTTTTCACTTTTTAGTTGTGTACCTACCCCACACAAATTCTAATACCACTATCTGCAAAACAAACTAGAACATCATCCATATAAAAGTGGGGAAAAAATACGTATTATTGAAGTTAACTCAAAAACTACCGAAGCAAAGTTAATCAATTTTATATGGGACCAACTGTGATGTATACCCTCTCGAATAAAACAAAAAAAAAATCAAATCGGTCTAGCTATCTTCGAGTAATCGGGGAACATACATAAAAAAAAAAGTTCCGATGAATTGAGAACCTCCTCCTTTTTGAAGTCGGTTAAAAATGTAACTTAGACGAACTTAAAGACACTTGGGTAACACTTTCTGTTAATGCAATAGGAACCTAGTAAGGCCATGGTTCCGTAAGTTAGCAGTTTCGTGTGTAAGCGACATTTTACGCCCCCAGTTTCGGCTGCCCTGTAATGGGAAAAGTTTCGGGATCTTGAAAGCGTTTGGCGCCGCCAACACGACTTACTGCCAAGATATTGTTTTTCTAATCATAATGTTACGGTGTTACAATGTTATCATATTTCTTATGGCTCAATTATTTTTGCGTACAATTTTTCTTATATATATGTCTAAATGTCAAATCGCTGTCTACTTCTCATCTATAGGATATTTTATTAAAATTATTCATCTAGAATCTAAATTAAAATACTAACTCAAATATTCTTTCTATTTCAGGTAATTAGATGAAAATCATTCTACGAATAAAATGAACGCGTTAGTTAACCATGTTCAAGGTTTGTTGAAATTGTTATTTTTCGTGATCACTTGAATACATTTTAAATATTTACTTAGTTATGTTTGACGATATCACGTTGCGTGGTAAATGCGTGATATATTTGCTACTTAATAGTTTTATGTTTCTCCTGATAAAGTAGGTAAATTGAAGAAAATAAATTTTCATAAACCAAAAAGCAAAAAAAAAACAAATAAAAAATCGTATTTTCCTGAAGAAGAAAAGTATAAAACAAGCCCAGGCAATTTATTCACCCGTTTAACGATGGATGCTATTCATAGAAATATAAAAAACAGGAGAAGTGGCATGGAGGCGTGTCTGTGTCCACGCGTTATGCGCACGCTGCGCCTTTACTCGCCAAATGGCCGTCTCCGCGAACTAGTACGCTTTCGACCGTGGTCACGATAAATTATAAAAATGCCGTGTTGTTCAGTGGTTTCCTGCAAAAACCGAAGTGATATTAAAAACTTCGTATCTCACGGAATCGCTTACCATATGTAAGTAAAAGTATTTTACTGTATTTATCTTTAAAATCATAAAAAACAACAAATCGTAAAATATTTCTTGCTTTTACTACGTTATTTTTGTTTTCAAATATCGCAGCGGCTGTACTATTTTTGCAGCAAATACATTGCTCCTTAACCACTACCTTAAGTATGTCGCTAAGCGACTGGACAAGCAATGTAAAAATAACAAAACGATACTTTATTTACGCGGAGCGTCGCGTAGTACAGCCGCTGTGTCTTGCGGCGAGATAGTGATGAGGTTAAGATCCACTAAAGTAGGCTATCGATAATAATGTCGATTGCCCAACGAATATTATATTGCTATTATAGTTTATTTTTCAATTTGTCAACCGTTTTAGCCCGGTTGGAACACTTGAAAAGATGGCGTTTAAGTACGGTTGGAAATCCTTTGAGAATGTAAAATAATCTTTTTTACTGTTTTTGATTAATTTACAGCGTACCTAGTTGAGAAATGCATAACCAACGGTCGTAAAGTAAGTTTATTAATGTTTAGGTGGAGTGTTTTTGGGTTTAAATTATCGCATCTTCGTGCTATTCCCTTACTTTTTTTTGGTTTTGGTATTTTACTTCCGCTAAAGTCTTTAACTATGCACCACAAGATTCGAATGCGTTGTAGTAATCGGTATGGTTCAGATAAAATATTAGTGATTTTTGCTTAAAATAAGTCAACATATTCATGCTATTTATTTGTTATGCATGAGCATGGCATGTGTTTGTTTTCATATATTTAACTATTTCTTAACCAAGGGTTTTTTTTTAATAACAAAAGCCTATTCGCCTGTTGCCTACTACCTGCTTACTCATCGTGAGGGTAAGAAGTATAGACGTATATATTCTATATATATATAGAAGAATGGATTGATGCCACAGGAAGGCCACCTAACTGGTTCCCAACAAAATATAGCACCATATGCTCAATTCACTATAAGGCAGAAATGTTCCAGCCTCTAAAGAAAACTCGCAGGCTTTTTGAATGGGTAATCCCAAAATTAAGAGTACGTCAAGTACTGAACAAATACCTCCACTTTACAGATCAGTGAGTAAACACATCATAACAGGGTTCAACAATTCCTATGGTTTCACAGCCTAAACCAACTTAACCGGATTGTTTTAATTTATTGATTCGTGTTTTTTTTTAATGTACATTTTTTTTTATTTAAAATATATAATACTTTCTGGACATATCATTTTTTATTTTATTTTCAGGACCCCAAATTTTTCTTGTACAGTAATAAATGGAAGTATCGATAACTTTCCGATTTAGTCAATCACTAGCGTATATGTAAAATAAATTGCTTTTTGCACAACACAATAATAGCGCCAGATGTTTTTGTGTGAGTAAGTTGTACGGTGCTTGGTAAATGCACGCTGTGTGTGACGAGTTAAGGTTTATAATTGATTGTGTAGTATGTTCTGATTTATGAATTGCAAGTGTGTGCGCGACTTTGTATCTATTGCTTTTATTGAACTACATGTGTAGTAGTGGCGCGGCGGTGGGGCCAACCTAGCGACATCGGGTTCTGATACATTTTCAACTACCGGGCATATCTCCTTCTTTCATATATCTATGATGCTATTAAAAAAAAGTATCTTGTAACAGTACAACGAACAGTGCTGCAAAATTAAGCTAAAAATTAATTTGAATGAAAACTGTCAGAAAAGCAATAAACCTTTATAATGTTCTTAATAAAACTTGCATCAAAATGCTCACACCCACACTAGACATGTTTTCTTTTCATAATATGAACTGTTTACCGTTTCTCGTTTCGTTTGGCAAACAAACCAAATGTGCACTGCTCGCAGAGATAAAACGTGAACCCAATTAAATTGCATTAAATGTCGAACTGAAAAGCAACAAAAACAAACACCAGCGAATTCGCTGGTCCCGGCGAATTTAAGAGCAAACAACAATTAAACTTATTTCTATTATCTCGCTAACCTCATTAATTCTAGAGGTCCTTTGAGCGCTGTTTGAAAAAACATCGTTAAGATAAATGTTCAGCAAATGGAAGCACCACGGGAAATTTGCTGAGCGTCCAATTTGAATAGTCTGGTTTTTACAGATGGGCACGGGGACGTCTCCTCTCCCGTGTTTACCCGGTTAGTAGCCGACGTTTATCCGCCTGGTTGCTCCAGCTGAAGTGCAGCGGCCACTCTTAAATTGTTTACGTCTCCCTGCTTCGTTACTCCCTGGGCGGTGGCTATTCCACCGAGAGATGTCTTACTTTGTATTTTCTTTTTCCCTTTCTGGCTCATTGAGCTAAATTACTTAGACACATTTGGCTGATGAAAATGTTTTTTACCATACCTACTTGGTTTTAAAGGCATTATTGAGATAGGAATTTCCGCAAATTGATATCATTAGCGATCCTTCACATCGCTATATGCATTATCAACTTTATAAAATATGATTGAATATCTTTGAAACCGGCCCTTGGTCGGCCGCGAGCGGTTTTGTGTCCATTACGCGAATCGTGACGCGACAAGGCGAAGTTATGGCAAAGGCTGTTTTATACAAGCTATCAAACTTGTTTATATGCCATGCTTTAAGCAGGGTACAATAATGTTCACAATTTTGTTACGTCAGTGTGATATTGTAAAGCTGAACAAAGTGCACGCAGACAGTTGTAATCCTGCGCTAGACGTGCCGAGTTTAGAAATTGGTTCAATAAATGGGTAGCTGAACTGAAATACTACAATACGAAGCTTTCAGGCTAATAATGTAGATTGTAGAGTGTATCTCGCTTTAACTTTTCTGTATCTAAACAGTCTTTCAAAATATTTTATAACCAATAAACTGGAAACTAAATTCATACATTTTTAACAAGTAGGTACATATTGCTTCGTGAAGAGGAAGAGAACCAGTTCAAAATATAAAAATGTTCGAGTTATCCCCATAGCAACTGATGCCGACCGATCTTCGCAGAAAATAATTTATAGTGAGTGTGTGCTGCTTTTCATAGTGTTTATTTAAACGGAGATCTAAACAGACGAGGGAGGGAGGCAGTGCCAAAGAAAAAAAAGTTATGTAGTTATGTTTAACACCAACAGTAAATAACATGCTGCTCCTTGAATGGATGACTGGGGGACCCTCGTAAACAGTTGGCAAGTGAACTGTAGAAGAAAAACGTTTCACCTCGTGTCCTAACCAAAACGATCGGTCGCGCGAATACGCGATCGTCGCGTTCATAATTATGTCACTCACTCATTTGTTCGGAAAATAAATATCGACGCGACCACGCGTTCTGCACCCTAATTGCGTAACACATTATCAATCGGAGTTGGTTTCATTTTGACAGTTCAACAACATTCATTGCGTTATTTACGTTGTTGAGCAGACAAATTTTTCGAACATATGAAGCAATGGATTAGCAATTTGTTTCAAAATGAAACCAACTCCGATAGATAATGTGTTACGCAATTAGTGCAGGTTTCCAGAACAAAATGAGCGCGACGGCCGCGTGTTCGCGTGACGATCGTTTTGGTTAGGACGCAGCCTCACAGTTGCGGCAATTCCGACAAAGATAAACAAGGCTACATACAGACAACCTGACAAAACAAAAAACCTCGCCTTATGATGCAATTACGTTTCTCTACAGAATAACAGGTGGTAATCTCCCGATTTTCTATTATATCCTTTTTCTCTCTTCCCTCCAGTTTTGATATTTTGTTACAATATTTTCCCCGTAAATTCGCCCGTGGCGACATCACTGGCTCGGGTTGCGAATATCCCGCGAGGTTTAAATAAAATTTGCTCATCTTCCCCGAGCGCATAGATTTAATTTTCACGTTACGGTTGGATGTTTTTCATCACTAACGTACGATCGCGGGCATTTGCGGTGAACCACTTTTCGACCTTATTGCTAAGGTAATAAGGTTGAAAACTGGTTCACCAGAAATGTCCGCGATGGACCATATTACATTAATGGAAATTTGTCACATTCCAATAATGTGTGGCACATAAAATTAATGTAGAAACTTTGTATTTTGACAGATGCATAAAAGCATATTATATTACGGTTTTAAGATAATTATGAACTTTATTGCTGTCAGCTGAATGATCAATGCAGTGTCCAAGTGTCTACGGATGATGGAGTGCGCCAATCTTGTTAGACTTGTACTATAATCCAGTTTACACTTTGCTCATAAGACTTGTCGTACGAGTATTGTGACCGTGAAAATTATGATGTACTTGTTAGGTACACATTGACATTAGTAATTTTGTAATGTATTTTTGCTCTGCCATAGAACGACAGTGCTGCTATGCAATGAGTAACATGAATAAAACATTCAGATTTAGTAATTAACATTTACCCGTTCGCGATCGACGATTTCAATCGCATCTCGATGGTTATAAATGTCGGTACGTTTACCCGCAAGCTTCCTGTAAACATTACATTTTTGCTACTTTTATTACAAACGTTACAGCAATGTAAACGACGTAATGTTATTTTAATGTCGCAACCAACCGCCGAACGTGATCAAACCACAGTATAATAATGATGCAGTAGTTTAGCTTCATAGAAAACGCCCGGAACGACGAGCTTCGAAATCTCAGTCAGTCTCAGTTAGGCAACAGTTCGAGCGCGCGGCAGTTACGTACGGACGGACACGTATTTATCTACCGAGCGACTGTAGGTAATTAATTCAAGGTGACTGATAAACCACTGCAGCTTTATTACTCTGTGATCAAACGGATCTAACACAATGTGGCAATAACTGTATTAAATTCTTGTACCATAAATTACATTTTCATTGTTTAGCTTTGCGTATTATAATTAGGAAGTAACAAACGATAAAAAAACGTGACGAATACGCAAAAAAGGTGGTAGACCATTGTTCTGTGAAAGCAATGCGGCAGTCGATTGTCACAACTCACAAGTAATAACATTACATGCATAGAGCGATGCTGAGCTCCGTTATATCGCGCACACACGCAATATTCGCGCGAACTGCCATGCCAACGGGATTCATGTGAGCACCACGCTATTTGTACGTGAAAGGGACTTGGCCAAACGTTTGCTAAATTATAAATAGAACGTGAGAATCGCAAAGGGTCGCATTGTCCAAGACATTAACTTTATTATTACTATCATATTTAGTTGTTTACGTGCACCTTATTAGTAACCTTTGACTCGATGAGAAAGGGGACGCACGCAGTGTGTGTGCAGAGTGTGTTTACGCATGTACCATTTATGGTGACTTTTCCCTACAAGTTATTGTTTAAGGCGAGTAGACCTGCTAACCGGCAGCGCCACTATTGAAAAATTAATAAGTCAGGAGATATGGAACATTTTGAAATTAGATGCTATTGCAGTTAACGGAAAAACGGCCGTTTTTGGCGTTAACCGCTATAACTTCGAACCAAGGAGGTTTAGTGTCGATTTTTTTAATACAAAAAATTCTACCTCATCTGACTAAAAATGTGAGCATAGGAAATTTCAAAATGTTCCATATTTCCTGACAATTTTTTTTGTCAACTGTGGCGCTGTTAGCAGCTGCTATACTCGCGGGGATACAATGATAATTTTGTGTTTTTAAAATTCCTATAAAACCAAATGTATATGGTTAAATCATTTGGATTTTTCTCCATGGATTTTTCATATACATGTGTTATTTGACTATATTGTCTAATGCTGTACTAAAACCGAAACATGATTACTTGAAATTTTTTCGATAATTTTTTATTACAAATTAGCACCCTCTATTTTCTGTTTTATATGATTATACGTAAATAGTTCCTTAGTGTGCAGTAAAATTTGCTTTCAATCGAAGTATTTAAATATGTTAAGAACTTACTTAGCTAAAAATTTATTCAATTACTAGCATTTTGTCACAAATCCATATTTAAACGCAGCGCTTTTAAATTCCGGTGCGCGTGAGAGTCCTCCATCTCTCGCGTCAAACTAGACAGCTATCGCAATTTTACATATACACCGATAAATGATAAATGATTTATTTATTTATTTGAAGAAAGGCCGAAACAAACTCAGAGGTCACAGTTTCTTTTAAAGCCCAGAAATAATCTTGATCAGACCATGTAGATTGGTGTCTGAAATGGTCTTGAGGAAAGAACCACACAGATTGAGTGGACCTGTCCAGTCAGTGCACGCATTGGTCAGTAATCCGAGCTAAACCACGCTTCGATGTAGAGCATTAACTGCGATATTTGACATTTCTTGCCTGCTGTTTACTGTTTCGGGTCACTTTCCCTCATTAGAACTGATTTACTGATGTTGTACCAGTAAACACGCAACCTCTGCAATTGGGTTTCGGTTCCCTTTGATTTGAATATCTGTGCCTACCTTAATAAAATATTTTCTATTTGGTCGAACTGTACCATAGTAACTCAGCTATTAAGGAGAATG
The DNA here is from genome assembly GCA_946251885.1 of Cosmia pyralina. NCBI lineage: Eukaryota > Metazoa > Arthropoda > Insecta > Lepidoptera > Noctuidae > Cosmia > Cosmia pyralina. The sequence goes on along the minus strand of OX276347.1, from coordinate 8,594,545 downwards.
CGCTAAGGTAGCCCGCGAAATTCAAATTTTCTTACGTTTTTTGCAATTTGTAGGTCAGTGTCAGGTTGTATGTTGATTAAAATATGAGACGCGGCCGTAGCTAATATGGCTTTACAGAATTATAATCATTAGAATCAGCAATACAACTCCATAAGTTAGAATTCACCTCAAACCTCATGATTTCATGAAATCGCTAGATTTGAGGTCAATTCTAAGTTGGAGTTGTATTGCCACAACTCCATAAGTTAGAATTCACCTCAAACCTCATGATTTCATGAAATCGCTAGATTTGAGGTCAATTCTAAGTTGGAGTTGTATTGCCACAACTCCATAAGTTAGAATTCACCTCAAACCTCATGATTTCATGAAATCGCTAGATTTGAGGTCAATTCTAAGTTATGGAGTTGTATTGCCACAACTCCATAAGTTAGAATTCACCTCAAACCTCATGATTTCATGAAATCGCTAGATTTGAGGTCAATTCTAACTTATGGAGTTGTATTGCTGATTCTAATGATTATAATTCTGTGAAGCCATATTAGCTACGGCCGCGTCTCATATTTTAATCAACATAAGTACAATCTGACACTGATCTGCAAATTGTAAAAAACGTAAGAAAATTTGAATTTCGCGGGCTACCTTGGCGTATCCCCCTTAAGTGCAGGTGCTGCCAATAATACCTCGATTTTTATTTATTTTTTCAAATATTTCGGTTGATTGAAGTAGGTTTATTTGTACAATGAATTAAAATCGTCGACTAACAGACTTATTAGCTGGTAAACTCAATCACCAAGATATAGCAATGTAGTAAATAGTAGTTACACTCGTTAGTTCAGTATCAAGTTTATGAGACAGGCCTAAGATACTGATCCACGTGCGATTTATCATCGTGTTAAACCTATCTGTTACACGGTAAGTAAACTTGTATTGCTAAGAATGTAGTTGCTAAACTACGCACGTAACTGATGCAGCTTGATGCTATGTAACAATGGCATTTTGTTTAGCTATCGATGAAAGCCGTCTGTTGTACCAATTGGAAAAATGTTCATGTCAAGGCTCATTACGATAGTATCCGCAGTACTCATAGCCTAGCCTAGAATATTGGCTATATAACGGCTACACAGCGCACCAATAGAAATGTCCAATATTCAAATTGTACTGGGAACTGGGGAACGAGAAAGTTTCTAAGCGCACAGCCCTCTACTCCAGTGCAATTGATTTTAGTTTGATGGAAACTTGAATTAGGATATTCATTAAAACCAGCTTTTGAAACTTGTTTAATTTATATGGTATTGAAAGAGCTATGAGAGCTACCCATTTATCTAATTGGCTCCAATGTGTCCACTGCCCTGGACCCTATTAATCACGGTGTAATGGTACTGCATTCATAGCGTAAAAACTACTAACACAGCAATAAAGTCGGCTGTGTCATTACAAAACAAGGTAAATAATATTACGGACCATTGCAGTAACATTAGAAAGTAAGTTTCGTCATACAAGTAGCTATTCATCGGAATAATGGGTAGTAAAACGACATCCACCGCTGCTCTTGAGAGCAATAATGGACTGGTAATAGTGGTAATGCGGCTACGCATAATGCTTGTTGACGTGTGGGAGTCATGCCATTGTGTCTATTGTGATGTGTGCGATGATGAGCCAGCAGATACGAAGGACCGGGAAAGCGGCACTCGACCGGCTGGGAACTTGGCCGCAGAAAATAATGAAAAAGATAATGCAGTGATAAGATTAGTCGTTTTAATTAAATACGTTATAAACTTTGTGCTGTTTTACTAAAGTAAAGTAACAGTAAAGTTTATTATTGTTAGTTACAGTAATGATTTAATTTATTAAAATCTATTGTAGTTGTGTTATGTAACGGAATTTAGATAAGAAAGAGATTATATTCTAGTTATAACGTACACATTAAGCGGCTGTCTCTTTTAAAAGATGTAATTAAACATAAATAAAAATGCGGGTGCTTATGTCACTGACACCAATAATTAAATGATATATTAGACTCTAAACGCTGTTAAATCAGCTGTTGAATTGAATGGGACAGACAACAGACTTCGTAATAGTAAAAGTATGTTGGCGGGCCAGCCACACTTATTGGCCAAGGACCATACCGCTTTGTTCTCTGAGATACAGTCCCATTGTCGATTTAACTATTATTTATCTACCGCTGATAAACATTATCTTTTATTTAATTCAAGTAGGTGTCTATACTTGTTTATGATCACACTCGGAAATGAGGGTCTTTGTCATTTATAGATAATAAATGATAAAATTATAAATTGCTGCCCTGATACTAAAAGAATTCCTGCGTTACACAAGCCTTAATCTTGAGGAAATAAAATTGTGATAACATAACACGCTTGTTTGTTTAGAACTCGAATTAAAAGTCCCAAATTATTCTCGTCGAGATTCAGGCAAACTAACAAACAAGTTTTTGTCTGCATGATACTTACTCGAGGAGATAATTGTTGAACTAACTTAACTCTCTCAGTTACTACGATTAAAGTTTAACGACTGTGTTCGCGAACGAGCCATGTGATAGCCGTAGACTTGAGGGTGTCAGTAAGTGAGTCTGTTAACTCACCAATAAAACTTTACAGCTGCTAAAAGCTTTCACACAAGTTTTACACGATGGCAAGGACGTTTTTTGTCTAATGTAATTTGTACGAGAGTGGAATTCTTCCGATGTGTGTCATCGTGTAGGACCTTAGCCCCCTAACAAGTAGATTCATTGGAATTCGAGGCCACGTATAGATGTAATTTGGCCAATAAATTCCGAGTAAAGCAATTCTATCGAAACTAAATAAACCCTTACAATGTTTCCTTCCAGCATTGGAAACGTGTGCGTGTATTTAGTTACACGTGGCACTTAGATATGAGTCTATTGTGCTTGTGCGGTGTGCCCTATGTGACTCAGTCCCGGTCCTACCAATGGCGACTTGGCGAGCACTCGACCTCAAAACTAGATTACCTACACCGTTGTTTTGGGGAGCCGCCTATTGTCTTGCCGCAAACCGTGTCTAACTTCACAAAATAACACTCAGATTACCAAGTTTCCGAGATTAATTAGGAAATCATTTCCCGTTTCTCAAATAGTTTTTTTTTTAGGAAGCGTTTAATTCTCTTGAGTTTATTAAGATCGTGCGTTGTGGCGTGTGACAATGCGTTTTTGTGGTTGTCTTGGTTACGTCAACTGCCTCTTTCAAACTACAACAAAGCCGTTACTTGGAAATTGTTTAGCTCTTACTGTGACCAAAATTAGTTATTTTGTGTAATTACTAATTAGTCAAAATCGACTTTGAAGTCTCTCTCGCACCTCAACAATATTTTTTTCTATGATCTTAATTACTCGTAGAAAAATTCAATTGTGGTTTCAGTAATTTTCCACGCACAATAGAGGAAAATGAAGTTCTGCTCGTCTAGACACGGCCGTGTTTATTCGTTCATACATATATAGATACATAAAATCACGCCGTCTTCTCCCGGGGGTAGGCAGGAACTACAGAACACCACCTGCTACGATCCTTACATAGGTACTCCTTTTGCCTCGTTTACATTCATACGTCTGATCATACACGCACGCCGGTTGCGAGTGTTACGCACCTGTAGTGCTATTCTGTAAATATCTCACCGTGAAAACATGAGTGAAGTGATCTTAAAGTGAGCTGTCAATAGTGTCAACACCTAGCATCAGGTAGAATGACGGCTCACTTCACGCTCACTTCAACTGAGTTATCACGGTGAGATGTTTACAGAATAGCACTACTGACCTTTCTGAAGAACATCACCAATAAGGTCATTATAATATGTCTTCCTAGGGCGTTTCCACTCACATATGCCTTGTAAATACCTTTTATTAGTCACCTTTCATTCATCCTCTCAACAAACCTGACCAAACCTCTACCAAACAAATTTTTGTCACTACATCTTTTTTACACCTCACCGTTGCCTTATACACCACATAAACGTTCATATTGTATGCAAATAAGACATGTAAATCTAATTCTATTATGTACGATGTAGGTACATAACATTCCTTCTTCTGTGTAAGTACGTCGAATTAGGTTACTAACATTTGCATGCCGTGAATATCCGGAACCGTACGCGTAGGGAGCGTGGCTACTGTCCCGTTACAACGCGATTACCATTACGCTGTTACCGGAGGGATAATGTCTTCAGGGGCTTATCAAATGTCCTATATCAACTTTGGAACGTAATCTTGTCTTATCCAAAGCCTTTTCTCTAAACATTTAAATGGAAAACCCTTGTGTTCGATTCGGTTCCGCTTGTTATACCAAATACCAACATTATATTTATTTAATTTATTTAATACGTGCCCGGGCGCGTTACACGTCGCCCGGGTGAATTTCATGTCTTTATCTCCAGTGGTGTTGTCTGTTTTCATACAAAAATACCATCCACCGACTTTTCCGGTGAATTTCCCAAAAATAATCTGTCATGCAAACCTTGTCCTGACAATTAAAAACACACACAAAAAAAAATTAGCCAAATCGGTCGAGCCGTTTGCAAGTGATGATCTTACATACTCACATTGTGGCAATTGATATTTATTTATATAGACTTTAGAGTACGCTTCCCTTGATAAAGAAATAAAATAAATAAAAAATAATGTGCGCAAAGGGAAACGCAGTACAGGAACTGTCTATGCGCAAGCGTCTCCAGAGGTTCTTTTTACACAATGATGACTCGATAAATTCGGTGTTGTTATTACCGGAGCTATAAAACGAGAGTTATGGTCGGGGGTGGAACGCCTTGACGATAAAAAAATTTGATTCTCCGTGTAATTTTTGCCTCAATTTGATGCGTGGCTTTATGCGTTATGAGTCCAGTAAAAATTAGATTTGATTTATTTTTCATAGACTCCCTGAAGGAATCTTTTGGTTTTCAAAACTTGAATTTCTATTTATTATAACTTCAACACCTAACCACAAATATACCTTGGTCTGCATTAAAGAAGCAGTCTATAATTTAGTGTTTGCTTGCAAATGAGTAAATGGTTCCCTCACGCCTTGGCGCCATTCCCAATTACTACAATCGATAGTCACATCGATTAGAATATCGATTGTGCACCTTGTATGTGTGGGTTGTGCAACAATACAGCAGTCGATGACACGACTCGTATAATGGTTTGCGCTCACTCATCTCACAGTTAGCCGATATTGTGTCATGTGTTATTATAACAATAATATACTTTCTCTGTTGCACTTAACAATTAGAGGCGTGTACTCGTCCAAGATTTCTAGCTTTAAGAAAAACTTGAATGCTTGTGAAGCCCACTGCTAAATATAGGCTCACTATTATCCCATAAAGCCTTTGGACCCGGCTGTCATTCGTGAATCTTTGACAGTCGTTACGGGTCGTCAGAAGCCAGAAAGTCTGACAACCAGTCTTACCAAGTGTTATCATATTACGCAGTAACTGGGTTGTGGAGGTCAGATAGGCAGTCAGTCGCTCCATGTAATGGTGTGCATGTTCAGCTGCATCTGGTTATACTAGAAGCCGACCAAAAGATACCTGGGTAGGAAAAGGCTAGGCAAATTGATAGTATCCCTTGAAAAAATAATCATTCAGTTCCTACGATAGTCTTAACAAATTACAGCGGCAATGTTCTACTTAAACACTTGGCCTAAACTAGTTTTACAACTAGGCTAGTTTTTGTTGCGTCATTTCATTAGGTCATACGCCATACCACAAACAATAGTCATCAAAGAGGGTCAATAGTTGAATAACCATTTTGAAATTCTATTTATTATTAGAGGAGCTAATTGCTAAGTAATAACAGCCGCACGGGTCGATTCATCAGGTTAAGCTTCGCTTGTCGGGGTTGGTCCGTGGATGGGTGACCATCTTTACATACTGAGACTCTTTCGTGCCTCGGAAAGCACGTTAAGCCGTTGGTCCCGGCTGTCATTCGTGGATCATAGACAGTCGTTACGAGTCATCAGAAGCCCGTAAGTCCGACAACCAGTCTTACCACGGGGTATCGTGTTACCCAGCTACTGGGTTGTGGAGTTCAGATAGGTAGTCGCTCCATGTAAAATACTGGTATTCAGCTGCATCCGGTTAGACTGGAAGCTGACCCCATCATAGTTGGGAAAAGGCTAGGCAGATTCATTGAATTTGTAGGTATTACGCTAGCCATATTTATGAAAGGACCTACTTTATGTAGTTTGTATTTCATATTTATTTAAAGCGAGAAGAGATGCTAATCGGCAGCGCCACCATTGAAAAATTAATAAGTCTGAAGATATGGAACTTTTTGAAATTTCCTATGCTCACATTTTTAGTCGGATGAGGTTGAATTTTTTGTATCAAAAAAATCAACACTAAATCTCCTAGGTTCAAAGTCATAGCAGTTAACGCCAAAAACAGCCGTTTTTGGCGTTAAATGGTAAGTGTGACTTCAAATTGTACCTCATCTGAATTAAAAAATGTGAGCATAGGAAATTTCAAAATGTTCCTTACCTCCTGACTTATTAATTTTTTTCTCAGCGGTGGCGCTGTTAGCCTATACTCACCTTAACTTAAATTTTGTAAGTGATGTAACTGTCACTTATACAAACCACTACTACTACCGGATTTCCAGACATTAAATGAGGCTTATTAAGAGTATACGAAAGGAACTGAAGCTACATCTTAACATTTAAAAAGCGCTCTAAGCTCTTAATAATAAAAGCGCTCTTCCTCTCTCTTACTTATAAGCTTGCTGTGCCCGACAGGGTCCATAATTGATTCTAAAATTATTATTTACCACCTACACCACATTATGGATTGCAATAAAGATTATTTGATTTGATTTGATTTTGATACACCAGTGTCTACTGAAACGCCCGCACGAACACATAAAAATTGTAACACTATTCCTTATCTAAGCGCCTGGTTATCAGTCGAAAGTTTTTATCACCACCATTTTTGTGAATCCACAATTCCACAATCTTTATGGGGATAATTTTATTTGGGTAGCTTTCTCGTAAAACCAGGATGTCCCGGCAATAGTCCTCTGATCGTTTTACGTTTAATCTAAAAATGGTTGCACGCCTGTGATCCTACAAATTTTATAACAATTCCAGGGTCTAGTGTCGTTTATTCTCTTTACCTTCGTTCCGGTCACCTTCAAGAATCCTCAAGGGGAGGTTTTATGAGGTGGTGGCTCTGACGGGTTTATGGCCGGTAGGACGATGTCGAATAAGGGTTCTTCAAATGTTACTGCGAATATTTCCTCCAGCCGTCGCTTTAATACCTTTCTGCTTTTCTTATTGCTAACTAGCTTTTGCCAGCGGCTTCGCCCGCGTAGATGTCGGAAAATATCTCACGGGAACGTACTACCGGGCATTCCTTCTTTATTCCTTGTCTACATTATTAAGGGAACCTCTGTGAAAAATTTCAGCTTTCTAGGTCCAAGGGTTTGGGCTGGGCGTTGATGAGTCTGTCAATCAGTCAGTCAGTTAGGACTTCTTTTATTTTTATTTATACATATAGATGAAATGGAACTTCGTTATAAATCGATACTGTACCAGGAAATGTTGCAGTTTCTCACCTCACGAAATCCATTTTCGGTTATCAAATCTTTCGACACGACTTTGATGTGCGTAGACGTTACATGAATAATTTATTTAGTTATTATCGAGCCTCTTTGTTCTTTTATTCCCTTGTTCCAACAAGAAGAAAGAGGCTGTATCTGGCATCCCTCGGCGTTGCTGGCGGCTATACGGCCGTCGCTGCGCAAAATGTTTGCTAGCAAACAGCCGGCTATCGCTGCAATGGCCCTTATCTCTTGGCAACGGGAGACCGTCCTACAAAACCCGACTGAAGCTTTTAATAATTTTGAAACACGATATACTTTGTAAAATATTTCATTAACCTTCCCTTCTTGAACCATACTTACGTATCATCTTGTGGAGAAACTTGGAGACATTCAGTCCTTCGGGATAATTCCCCGTAATATGGGGATTACTTGGCGTCTCGGTCGCGCTGCAGCTTATGACAAATGGGAAAATGTCGACGGGTCTTAACTTTTGCCGTAATACGACTAAACTTTTGGGGACCCGTCAAAAACTTTCCCAAGTACAAATTACTGGGTAAAATGCTTCGTGTGTGTGCGTGTGATGTTATTGTTTCTTTATTGTAACTTAAGTTTGTCCTCAATGAATTTTACCTGCAGAAATGCTTGTTTGTTTATGACACAACATTTTATTTTCACTGTAAAAAAAGTCCTTGTATAAGCTAACATAATCTTAAAACGTAAACAATCTTCGAAATTATACGAATCGTCCGAATAACCACAAAATCTTATATCCCTGCAGTAATAAAATCCCACAGCATGTTACTGTCCCAAGGAATACGGGAATTCTTTATCACTTTTCTGATAAAGGGAGGAGTGGGAATGTGATTTGTACTAATACCGGCTTTTAGGAGCTTTCCCTGTGGACTGCGTTGGGGGATCTGTCCTTCGGGCGTTATCTCTCCTATTCTTTCTGATCCCCTGGCTATAGAGTATAGAGTTGGCGCTGCGCGCTCGGTTTGAAATGAAATTGATTTCGCAGCGAATCCCGTCGTGTAAATTGAAGTGCACTGAATTAATTCCATCACTGATTGAAAAGTTCTCACGAGTTTGGAGGGCGAATTTGAAACTGTGAATTAGTCGTGATTTGCATACAAAAATTATGGCAAAATATAAATGGCATAGGAATTTTAAAATACGAACCCATTAATTGTATTTATTCTATGCATAGGTAATGCACTTGTTTGTTCTTGAGAATTTTAATTAACTAAATTAATGCAATGCTTGCAAACTTGATACAGTTCTAAATTAAAAACATGTTAAACAATGCTAATACTTTTTGTTTGCCGACGACGGGGCGCTCGCAGTAAACGACACTGACTCAGCAGGTGTCCAGCTATCTCTTACTGTGCAACAAAAACTAAAGAGCATTTAAGGCTTGTCCTCCGTAAAAAGCTGTCGGACTGTCACTGTCGGCCTGCATAGAAAAGAAAGAGAAGCGCGATGACACAACGCTGGTAATTTATTGCAAAATATGAAGCAATAGGGATGATGAGAATTTTTTTTTTTCCGATTATTTAAAATTAAAAAAGGAGCTCGTGGCTAAGTAATAACAGCCGCACGGGTCGACCCATCAGGTTAAGCTAAGCTTGCTACGGTTGGTCCGTGATTGGTTGGGTGACCATAATTACATACCCAGACTCCTCCGTGGCTCGGAAAGCAGGTTACGCCGTTGGTCCCGGCTGTCATTCATGAATCTTTGACAGTTATTACGGGTCGTCAGAAGCCCGAAAGTCTGACAACCAGTCTTACCAAGTGGTATCGTATTACCCAGTTACTGGGTTGTGGAGGTCAGATAGGCTGTCGCTCCATGTAAAATACTGGTATTCAGCTGCATCTGGATAGATTGGAAGCCGACCCCAACATTGTTGGGAAAAGGCTAGGCAGATGATGTAGATTATTAAAAAATATTGGATACATATTTTTTCTTTTTTTAACTAATCGAAAGATTGCTTCGATAAATACGAGATAAAATATGGCATGACGTCACGCCTAGTTAGATTTTATACGTAGAAGTGATGTAGCGAGCCCCCACTTTCCAACTTAAATGCGTGTTATCAAAGTTAACACTTTTAATGAAAATTGTGAAGTAATGTGGTAAAAACTAGATAAAATAGGCCTGTTTTTTTTTTTTTTTTTTAGTTCTATACTAAAATAGATTTCAAGACAAATGAAATCACTTCTTATGTATTGTGGATTACTGTGTATTTTTTCCTATCAAAGAGATGCTTTAGTTACTGTAAAAGATGGACACAAAGTTACATAGTTTCGCCGTATTTTTACGAAGGACAAGCCTTAAGAGTTTCTCCTTAGAAACTTAAATTGGTCGCATAGCCGTTGTTTACAGGCAACTAGCGGCATCCAATCGTCCGGGAAATTATTAAGGCGGGCAGAAGTTGGGCGGCGCCCGCCCTCGACGCGTTGCCATGGTAACGCTGGAGCCTTGAATTAGTTAAACGAATGATGAACTCCACCCTTGCTCGTTCACGATTGTTGGCGTGCCAGCCTGCACTAGCGTTTATTCTTAGATGCCAGTTTATTGTCACAGTAGGTCTAAGTACAGAATGTCCGTGTACTAGTAAGAGCTACGTTTATAGGCTGTGAATGGCGTGTTACGCTATTGAAGATTTTACTGCTAACTGTTGTTTATTTTACAACAGTTCTGAGAGTTCCAACTGCAGATTTGTCTCCGAGAAATAATATTGGGTTAACGCCTATACCTAATTAAAATTGTGTCAATGAGATCAATTAACTCCATTTAAATCCCATAAATTAATAGTAAAATATTATCTGATATTTTCGTAATGATAGTCTCTCAAATTTTATTGTTCCCCATCAAAGTTACTCCACATGCTTTCATCAAGATATTTTCATGCGCCATTATGTAGCTACAGAAATAAGAGGTTTATGAGATCACAGTTATCAAATTAGCAGTTTATTAACATAATTTACATTGCCCGCTATGAGGATGTGTAATTTCCTTATTATCATTATAGTAGCCTATGTCCTAACCCAGGTCACGGTCTACCCATGTTCCAAATTTCATCCCAATCCGTTCAGCCGTTTTAGCGTGAAAGCGTAACGAACAAACAAACTCACTTTCGCATTTATAATAAGTATTAGGTACGATACTGCGGTCTGTGAAGCAAATAGACACGTCATGATAAAGCTCATTTTGCTCATAAACTAACAATGTTGAGTACTCCAATGGGCAAAATTTATAAGTACACTATGTTATCTTCAGAATATTATGAGCTTGTAAACGTCTACTAGAGATCATGAACACCTTATTTATTGCAGGAATTGACCTTGTATTGCTTTGTTAAAGAAATTGTGAAGCACTACGAGTTATAATTTCATTCTTCTCATTGCTGGTTTTTCCTGCCTGCAGGTTCCGTTTTAGGGGATGAAAAAGTTGTCGACGTCCGTCGTTAATAATCAAAGGCAAAGTTAGGGTAAACTGCTATAGTAATTGGCCACGCTGTAGTAACTGGCCACTTTAAAAAAAAGAGTTAGAAACAAGGAAACGCAATGCTGCTGCTGTGGAGTTTGTTGCGCCACTTCTTCCCAGCTAAAGCACTAGGAAGTGGCGAAGGGCGGGCGTTGGTGACGCTCGATAATTTGCTGATTCTCAGCCTGGTTTGAATAAATGACTTTGATTTTGATTTTGCAAACAAGCTTATGAATGAAAAGGACAAAAAACCTAATAACAAAACTTAGATTACATTATTATACTCGTAGGTAAATAGGCTTTAAACGCCAGAATAGTTTTTATTTCACATGAAATCGCGTGCGGGGTTTGACATTCTTCTTCGTCAAAAAGCTCTATAATTTTCCGTCAGCAAAATAAAATAAATAATCCGTTTTATTTTTATAGCAAACGTGTTTGAAACTAATTTAAATATTGCAAGTTCACTCAACTCTTAAAATAAAGCTACCTACATCATAATGAATGAAGTTGTAATGAATTAACAAGTTCGAAGTCAGACTAACTTTCATAATTAAAAGTCTTTTTACTTTTAATCCGTCTTTGTTAAAGTCTGTCGAGAAAGTAAATAATTTCATCGTGAAGGCTTTCACGCCGTAGTTTATTGGCTGATAATAATAAATTACTTCGCATTAACAGGTCTTTTATTACTAAGTCCTTTTTTATAATAGGTCTTTACCTATGAAATTGCCGTTTTGTATGAAAAAATTTAAACGAATTTTTTTCATGCATTTTTTATTTGTATTAATCGAAGTAATCACCCATGCAATCAATGCATCTTTGCCAACGCAGTGGCAGTTTATTGATGCCCTTCTTAAAGAAATCAGCTGGACGGGAGGCAACAAATTCTTCAAAGGCATTTTGTACTGCCTCTCGGGTATTGAATTTTTTTCCCGCCAAAAAGTTATCCAAATTCTGGAAAAAGTAGTAGTCTGTAGGCGCAAGGTCTGGTGAGTAGGGCGGATGACGGAGAGCTTCCAACCCCAGTTCTTGCAACTTGGAGACCGTCTGCTGTGCAGTATGAGGTCGCGCGTTGTCGTGCAGGAGCAGCGGAGACGAGCGATTGACCAATGCTGGTTGGAGATGTGCCAGCTTCTCCATCATTGTGTTCAGTTCTTCACAGTACACATCTGAAGTAATGCTCACCCCGTTTGGTAAGAAGCTGTGATGAATTACACCGGCGCTAGACCACCAAACAGTGACCATCACTTTTGTAGGGGTAAGTTTTCGTTTAGGGCATTGTTTAGGTGTTGAACCAGGATCCAACCAACTTGCTGAGCGCTTGCGGTTATCAAACAGAATCCATTTTTCATTGCAGGTAACAATGCGGTTCATAATTCCTTCTTTTGTGTGTCTGTTGAGCAGTGCGAGGCACGTCTCGACGCGTACTTCGCGCTGGCGATCATTGAGTTCGTGGGGCACCCATTTGTCAAGCTTTTTTACCTTGCCAATTTGACGCAAATGGACCAATATTGTTTTGACGCTAACGTCGAACGCTGCTGCTAATTCAGCCGTAGATTGTGTATCATCAGCTTCCACAATCGCCTTTAATTCGTCATTGTCGACCAAAGTCTTCGGATGACCGCGAGGTTCATTTTTCAGGTCAAAATTTCCAGAACGGAAGCGAGCAAACCAATAACAAGTGGTGCGTTCGTTTGTAGTGTTAGCTCCGTAAACGTCGTTGATGTTGCGTGCCGCTTGTGCCGCGTTGCTGCCACGACGGTACTCATATTCCATAATTACTAGAATTTTTAACGTATCCATGATGACGAAAAAGATTGAAATGCGATGAAAATGTAACACTAATCAATAAACAAATGACTACTTTTGGAAAAAAAAATCCATGTTTTTAAAATAAAATTAATTTGAAATTAGAATTCTTAGCCAAACAAAAATTATTTTGATTTGAAATGGCCAGTACTGCAGAACGGCAATTTCATAGGCAAAGACCTAATATTAAAACAGCCGCAATTTCATCGTTGAGTTCCCTTTTTGGAAGTTATCAGCGCGATTTAATTTAACGAGTCACGAATAAGTAACTCTATATGCAGTAGCCCGTAGTGCTATTGAGAAATTAAATTTTTATGTGCTATATTCGGTACCTTTTATTGTTAACGTGGATCCGCAGTGGTATCCCACGAAATTCAAACTTTCTTGCATTTTTAGGGTTCCGTACCTCAAAAGGAAAAAACGGAACCCTTATAGGATCACTCGTGTGTCTGTCTGTCTGTCTGTCCGTCTGTCACAGCCAATTTGTTCCGAATCTAATGGACTGATTAAGTTGAAATTTGGTACACATATGAATTTCTGTGACCCAAACACGGACGGGTAAAGTAAATAAATGAATTTTGAAGATAGAGGTCACTTTTGGGGGGCAAATAAGAAAATTAAAAAAAAAAGTTTTGCAAACTGCACCATGTGGCATGTCAATAAAAGGGCTTACTATGAGGGTCTCAAATATATTTTTTTTATAATTTTAAAATAAATTGTTTTAAAGTTATTTAAGAAAATAGACGAAAATTGTCCATCCCCCCCCCCCCCCTTATCTCCGAAACTACTGAGCCTAAAATTTGAAAAAAAAAAAAAAAATACAGAAAATAGATCTTTACCTGTAGATTACAGGAAAACCTATAAGAAGTCTGTGGTCTTAAAATAACATGGTAAATCTATCAATATTGTGAGTACAAACTTACATTTACAGTTGGAATGTATGGGAGAACATGTTTTTCAACTACAATGTTAAGTTTGTTCTTAAGATAAATTCATCCCAACTACGGAACCCTTCATTGTGCGTGGTCCGACACGCACTTGGCCGGTTTTTTTAATTTTATTTTTATTTGAAGAGGATTGTTTGTTCTCTTTTGATTGATTTCCGAAATCAGAACAAAAGAGAGCAAATTTGACTTAGAGAGATGTATTGATGATTCTTGAGTTTATAATATTGAGTGAATACATATTTCCTATAGTCGTGAATCATATTTTGATCAAGATACAGTCTGACACTGACCTGCAAATTGAAAAAACACCAAGAAAATTTGAAGTTCCCGGATCCACCTTAATAATTATTAAAATTTAAAGTGTAACGCAAGCAATTGGCACTGTGAGCTGTGGAAGTACTTGAAGAAACCCCTTTTTATGCTTATACTACCCCTGTATAAAGTTCCCTAGGATTAATAGTGCGCTTTCTGGTTTTACTTTAGTGGATGTCGCGACGGCGAGGTCTATGACCGACGCTATCGGGTTGCCATGCCAACGAATACCTACATGATGGCTACATGCAACGAGCCTTTAGTTACTGCTATGAAAAAGCTTATTATGAATACAGCCTTTTGAGTTTTTATTTCTCGTTAAAATTTTCTTTTACGTAAGTGGCTACGCGCTGCGATATAGTCTTGGAAGATCATAATATAACTGTATTGTATGTGTATGTGAAATACTTACATTATTATCTACTTAATAACTTTAATGATAACATGATTTATCATTTCAGGAAGTCATGCATATTAATTACCTCCCTACTTTCGATGATTGCAAGTTATTGGAATTTAATATTGAATTGAAATAAACATAAAGACATCGGTCTTATTACAATAATACTTTATCGTATTGATTAATAAAATTTAAATAAAATAATTAAGTACTATACATAAATGTACACACGCCTTCTTCCCTCATGGGAGTAGGCAGAAACTTCAGAACGCCACCTGCTACGATCTTTACATACGTACAACAATTATCCCTTTGTATAATTTTAGATTCAAGTAACGATGGGATCAATCAATCTGTACTATGTTGGGGTTGGCTTCCCGTCTAACCGGTTGCAGCTGAATACCAGCATTTTACATGGAGCGACTGCCTATCTGGCCTCCACAACCCAGTTAATGGGACTACCCAGTAACTGGGTTGTGTAACTGTTGTAAAGAAACCCCTTTTGTAAGACTGGCTGTCAGACTTTCGGGCTACTGACGACCCGTAACGACTGTCCAAAGATTCACAAATGAAAGCAGGTACCAAAGACTTAACGTGCTTTCCGGGGCACGGAGAGTCTTGGTATGTAAAGATGGTCACCCATCCACGGACAAACCGCGGCAAGCGAAGCTTGACCTGATCCAACGATCCGTGCGGCTGTTATAACTTAGCCACAAGCCCATATGATCATTACATAAGTAAAATAAAGTATCCATTTGTATTTTAAATTCTAGTGGATAATAAAATAAATAAATCGTAGTTTTCAGAATATCTATTTGTTATTGTTGGCACAGTAAGCTTTCTCGTTTTACATAATATGATTCCCTGAGATGTACCCACTCGGCCGGATCTACGGCTAAGGCACAAATAACTCGGAATGGAACTATTTATCTTTCCATTCCCACTGTTACTCGCGTCCATCTTGTATTATATTGGGCGAGTGATGTCTGTATAGTGTATTATCGCTTGATACCAGTTCAATCTGCCTAGCCTTTTCCCAACTATGTTGGGGTCGGCTTCCAGTCTAACCGGATGCAGCTGAATACCATTATTTTACATGGAGCGACTGCCTATCTGACCTCCACAACCCATTAACTAGGTAATACGATACCCCTTGGTAAGACTGATTGTCAGACTTTCGGGCTTCTGGCTACCCGTAACGACTGTCAAAGATCCACGAATGACAGCCGGGACCAACGGCTTAACGTGCTTTCCGAGGCACGGAGGAGTCTCGGTATGTAAAGATGGTCACCCATCCACGGACCAACCCCGGCAAGCGTAGCTTAACCTGATGGATCGACCCGTGCGGCTGTTATTACTTAGCCACGAGCTCCGCTTGATACCAGTTATGGTTTCCGAAATGTTGCGAATTTTGTTAGGGCTGCCAAAGGCGAAGTTTGGAGCCCCCGAAAGTTGTGTAAAAGGCTCTGATACATTCAACGTTGTTGTACCCCATCCTTTATTTGTAAAAATACCTGATTACACATGACGAGGCTTTATTTATGTATAGTAAAGACGGACGCTTGTGTATCCGTGGGTTTACCTGCTCCGGGAATTTCAGGCAGTTGTTTTCTTTTACCCCTTTTGTTTGATGTTATGTCGAAATTATGGCTTTAGGGACGTTCAGACTGGTATTTTCATGCTTCACGAAGGCTGAAGAATAAACGCCGCACCATATAAGTATCAGCGTTCTTTTGATATAACGTGAATTTTCAACGAAATAGTGAGCATTGAAGAATGTCTTATCTCCTAAAATTTTTTGAATAACATCATAAAAATGAAAAGCCAAAGTAAATCAGAATGTGTTTGATTCAATTTCACAAATCCCACAACATAGCAGGCTAGCTTTTTCATTTATTTCGCGGCTTTGCGTTGTCAAAACAATCTACGTTATTTATTCTGAGCTCGAGCCGGTTTTTTTTTTGTGCTGATACATTTAATGCACGTGCATATATATGACGAGTGTAACCCTGACACGTGTATGTGGGTACGTAGCTGATGGAGCGTGAATGGGTCGCGCCGGATCTGTGCTCCGGTGCGCCCATTGTCGTCTTCCGCGTTGCATTACTGCATGCAGTGGTGCTGTGGCACTGTCTGTTTGTACGTACGAACATTGTCACAGCATGTGCGGTTGTGCACTATCCGAACATTAATTACTTTAGAAACAGAGAAGGCCAACGTCATGTCTGACAGAACAGGAACTGAAGTTAATGACCATGATTTAGAATTATTATAATCGTCCGGTTAGGCAAAATATGATTACTGAGGTTAAACTCTGATCTTACTTTAGATTGATAGTGACCTTTGAGGGAAAACTATAAGTTTTGGCCGTAAAACTTTAGTGTAGCAATTTGATCAATCTGCCTAGCCTTTTCCCAACTATGTTAGGGTCGACTTCCAGTCTAACTAGATACAGCTGATTACCAGTATTTTACATGGATCGACTGCATATCTGACTTCCACAATCCAGTAACTGGGTAATACGATACCCCTTGGTAAGACTGGTTATCAGACTTTCGGTCTTCTGACGACCCGTAACGACTGTCGAAGATCCACGAATGACAGCCGGGACCAACGGCTTAACGTGCTTTCTGAGGCAATGAGGAGTCTCGGTATGTAAAGATGGTCACCAATCCACGGACCAACCACGGCAAGCATAGATTAACCATACGGATCGACCCGTGAGGCTGTTATTACTTAACCACGTGTCCACGTAAAATCTTTTAACAGCCAGCTAGTTTGATATCAGGGATATTTGGAACTTAGCTTTAGCTGAGTCAGTTATCGCACGGGTCATCCACACAATTTATGCAAAATTTTCCTTTCCAGCTTAGGGATAATATGAATTTTGGGTATCTACATAATGTGATGAATGAGTAAGCGGGTTTTCACTCTACCTACCGACCGACTACGTAATTTGTTCCTCAACCGTTATCACTTACATGTAACTCAGTAAAGTTGATTAATTTAAGGAAGAAATTCGTTACCTACGTTTAGGCGCTTTGAAAGGAAAATTTTACATACAAATGAGCTGATAAAGGGAATTCCGCTTTCGGTTTAAGGAAAATTTCCTATTATTAAAATTATTATGTTGGATACTTAATTAAAATAAATATATCGGCTTATCGGGATTAATGCTATCAGACTGTGACACAATAACACGTACATATTTCCATAATGTTACCGTATATTCTATGTATAAATAAACTAGTGACCAGCCCCTGCTTCGCACGGTTTTTACTTAACAAAACAACGAGATTTTTTTATTATTCGTAAGTTTCATTCATGTATTAAAAACACAACCTTTCGGAATAAATTCTCTAAATGATGGTGAATACCGCATCAAAATCCGTTGCGAAGTTTAGAAGAATAATGCGATCACACAGGCAGACACGAAAAGCGACATTAATTTCTCTTTCTTCTTTTTTAGTTTGGTTAGTGACTAACCTGGTGTCAGAGTTTTTATGCCACCCATGGGCGTCTAACTTGGCTTCACATGCCGTCGAGAAATATCTCTTAGGCATGTCGGTTTCCTCACGGTTTTCCTTCACCGTTTTTTAAGCAAGTGATAATTATACAATACGCAATGGGAGGAGCTCGTGGCTAAGTAATAAAAGCCGCACGGGTCGATCTATCAGGTTAAGCTACGCTTGCCGGGGTTGGTCCGTGGATGAGTGACCATCTTTACATACCGAGACTCTTCCGTGCCTCGGAAAGCACGTTAAGCCGTTGGTCCCGGCTGTCATTCGTGGATCTTTGACAGTCGTTACGGGTCGTCAGAAGCCCGAAAGTCTGACAACCAGTCTTACCAAGGGGTATCGTATTACCCAGTTACCGGGTTGTGGAGGTCAGATAGGCAGTCGCTCCATGTAAAATACTGGTATTCAGCTGCATCCGGTTAGACTGGAAGCCGACCCCAACATAGTTGGGAAAAGACTAGGCAGATTGATTGATTTGATTTTTGAATTATACAATACGCACATGAACCCAAAAAGTCAGAGGTGCGTGGCTTGGGTTCGAACTCGAGACCTATGACTTGGTAGTTCGACGGTCAGACTCTAGGCTATGACTGCTATACTTTAATTTAATCTATATCTATTGCCGAATGTGTGTAAGCGCATCACTTTGCGGACCGGTTGCACCTATTTGGCTATGTCTTTTTTTGTTGTGTTTGTAATTATCAGGACAAGAATTGTATGACAGTTTTTTTTTTTGGAAAATTCACTGGAAAGGCGGAAATTTGGATGGTATTTTTGTATGAAAACAGACAACAGGCAGCCATGAAGATAGAGACACGAAATTCATCCGAGCGATGCCGGGCACGAACCGCTAGTTTAGAATATGTACCTACCTATAGATAGTTATAGATGGATACAATCGTGCCACCGCGAAGTACCTACCCGCCTGCCGCTCTTGTACGTACTTGAGGCTCTTGAAGCTTATCCTTCTGTTTGCCTTCAAATAGCAAACCAAACAAAGAAGGAAATACATAATTAAACTTTCGTATGTTTTGTACCGATAGAGCTTTCGATAATCGTATAATCAATAAACGTCAAAACTCCAAATAAGTATTAACATCAATTTTAACAATGTCCCGTACAAAAGTTATTTCCTTTGGTTAAAACTTTAACAATAAATTATATTTTGTCTCTTTTGAAAATGTTACGGAGCGGAGGAATTTGTATAGATACTTATTTAAACTTATTGCTCAGATATTATTGGATTCTTCTTCCTAGTGTTCGCTGTTGAAAGAATGGGGAACGTAACTTGCCTTGTCTGGAACTCTGCTGAACCTGAACCATTGGTCGCAATTTTGTACATTTAAACCTGTTTAGCTTCAGAGTTCAGACTAGCTATTGGCTCCTACAATCAATCTGCCTAGCCTTTTCGCAACTATGATGGGGTCGGCTTCCAGTCTAACCGGATGCAGCTGAATACCAGTATTTTACATGGAGCGACTGCCTATCTGATCTTCACAACCCAGTAACTGGGTAATACGATACCCCTTGGTAAGACAGGTTGTCAGACTTTCGGGCTTCTGACGACCCGTAACGACTGTCAAAGATCCACGAATCCGGGACCAACGGCTTAACGTGCTTTCCGAGGCACTAAGGAGTCTCGGTATGTAAAGATGGTCACCCATCCACTGACCAACCCCGGCAACCGTAGCTTAACCTGATGGATCGACCCGTGCGGCTGTTATTACTTAGCCACGAGTTCCTCCTCCTCCTCCTCCACGAGTCTATTGACTCATACATACTTAGCATAAACGAGTACCTAAGTATATTTTGGAGTTGGGACTGGGACCTCGCAGTATTGTGAAAACCTAATTAAATTCATAATGAAAACATTCTCATAACAATATGACGATGAAAACAAACAAACAAATAAACGGTGTTTATCTCTCAGCGCAAGACGTAGCTAACTGAGAGAAATGGAGTATTATGTAAATTCTCGACAGCTGTAGGTACTTTGTTAATATGCCGTCAAGGAAAAAGAGGAAAAACAGCGTGAGCCATCAAAAAGTATATAAAATATTTATTTGGATTTATTTATACACGTACTTTTCCATTTTCGAGATTAAATGGTATCATTTCACAGCTTTTCTTTTTTTCGTAAGTGTATTTTCATGCGTAGGTATGTGTTGTGTGCTACCTCCGATTTATTTTCCAATAATTTTTTGTGACAAACTTCTGAAAATACTTTCACAGCAAAACATTCAGTTGGTTGGTTGGTTGGTTGGTTTCAGTTGCTTCAGACGGCATATAAAATACTTATCACAATTGCTCGATATCATGCATGGCCCTGGTAGAGAGATAAGGTACTTAGCGGAAAAACAAACAAACTTGAATATTGAAGGAGTTTAATACTTACAAACAACTACATTTAATAATAATGACGCATAATGAACACATAGTTTACTCGGTCAACAACAGCCTGCGTATATGCTTTTAAATATGCTAATACATTTTCCGAGCTCTGAATAATGTATATTAATGAGGATTAAACCGTTTGCCTAAAGGCCTAGAATAAATTTGTCAGCTGATAGACCACAGAACTCATAAAAGTGTTACCTCTTTTATCTGTTCTGTGTGATAGACGGACAGACTTCAAATGTTACGAATTGTCCAGAGAAGCATCTCAAATTGCCACAAAAGCTTTTACAAGAAAAAAAAAATCAGATATTTTTGTGAAAGAGATTGTTTAAAAATAATGTAGTTTTTTGTATGGGCAAGAAAATATTAATCAAAGCTTGATAAAGTTTTTGGTAACATTTTTACAAATCTTGTAAAAGTTAGCAAGGTGGACTCCCCAAGAGAAGTAACACTTTTACGTACCGATAAGTATAATGTAGTCAACAATTAGTACATATGTATGTATAGTATTATATGTACTAATTGTTGACTACATCTAGATACAATTTTCTATAATGTACCTACTCTACGTTTAATTCAATTCCTAGAATCCATTAGAGCAGAGTGTTGTTGATTTATCTCGGGGAAAATTCTCAATGCTGTCGGGGGAATATTATCGACAAAGCTGCGAATAAAAGGCACGTGTACTCATTTTCCTTTTCTTCTTTTCAGGGAACAAAATTATGGATAATAATGGAATACCTGGGTGGGGGGTCGGCCCTGGACCTGATGAAGGCGGGCAGCTTCGAGGAGATGCACATAGCAGTCATACTACGAGAGGTGTTGCGAGGTCTGGACTACCTGCACTCGGAGAGGAAGCTGCATCGAGACATCAAAGCTGCTAACGTGCTGCTCAGCGAGATGGGAGACGTTAAGCTGGCTGATTTCGGTAAGTTGTCTTGTAGCTTGTAGTTGATATCAACACATCTCCTTCAGTTAACACTTGAAACAAATTTATAGAGATATTCAATTATTTCTACTGTTGCAATGTTATGTACGCTTATTTTTTACGGAATTCCGGTCCGCTGGATTCACTCTGATCCAGTAAAGTATTAAAAGAAAAATTCATCAGCTTTTCTATTTTTTAATTACAATAAAAAACCTGCGCGGCGAAAATATATCCAGATTGTAATAGGATCCAAAATAGTTTTGCCGACTTCTGCCGTTTCACTAACATTTTAAAAGGGTTAAAATTTCGTAGATAAGGAATAGCGCCGCTTGCACTTTTTGCTTCCATCCTTGACCGCCTTTTGCCTAACGATAAGTCGTCCCTGACGTAACGGTGGAAATATTCACAAAGAAGAGAAATGCGAACCGATTTTACATAATATTCATATTGGACTTAGAATACTTTGTGGTGCTAGTATTATAGAGATCTCTAGATATTCTAGCTAATAAAAGTAATAATATGCAAAAAAAAAAACAACAACAACAATACAATACACAATACAAATAACAGAACACAGTACAATAGGCGAAAAAATACGACTGTATTTTTTGTAGGATGCAGGTTTCCCGATGAGACAATGCTAATCTAGACATGTGTCGTAAGAGATGACCCACTGCCATGATACTAATAGAGACTACATTCATATCATGACTGCTCTAATTTAATTGCTAATATAATTAATTGTAGCAGTGACAGGCATCAACAGTTAAGTGTCAAGTCACTCAAGTACTATGAATATAGCACTATACACTCAAGATTGTGTATCAGTTGCAGGTTGTAACAGTCTCAAGAGCACATTCTTATTCATCATTGTAGGCCGTTATGTATGTAAATACACGTGCATAAATAATAACTTTCTTTTAACTCCGTTCTTATACATCTCTGTCGTGGTTTTTCTCGCATTAACGTGATTCAGAACGCTATGCAACAGTGATACGAGTTTCGAATATAATGGTAACGGATGGACGGCTGCTCCTGCGCCGATAAAACGAACGATGCATGCAGTTTGAACACGAAAACCATTCTCAGTGAACGCTTTTCTTAGAAATATATCGGTAATGAAGAATTTAGTAGAGCAATTATGTACACTGTGCAGGAGTGTTTCTGTGCACGTTCGACCATCAATTGTTACAAATGTACACTGTACAAGCGTGTTTCTGTGCACGTTCGACCATCAATTGTTACAAATGTATACTGTACAAGCGTGTTTCTGTGCACGTTCGACCATCAATTGTTACAAATGTATACTGTACAAGCGTGTTTCTGTGCACGTTCGAACATCAATTGTTACAAATGTACACTGTACAGACGTGTTTCTGTGCACGTTCGAACATCAATTGTTACAAATGTACACTGTACAGGCGTGTTTCTGTGCACGTTCGAACATCAATTGTTACAAATGTACACTGTACAGGCGTGTTTCTGTGCACGTTCGAACATCAATTGTTACAAATGTACACTGTACAGGCGTGTTTCTGTACACGTTCGAACATCAATTGTTACAAATGTATACTGTACAGGCGTGTTTCTGTGCACGTTCGAACATCAATTGTTACAAATGTACACTGTACAAGCGTGTTTCTGTGCACGTTCGAACATCGATTGTTACAAATGTTCACTGTACAGGCGTGTTTCTGTGCACGTTCGAACATCAATTGTTACAAATGTACACTGTACAGGCGTGTTTCTGTGCACGTTCGAACATCAATTGTTACAAATGTATACTGCAGTGCTATTCTGTATAAATCTCACCGTGAAAACTAAGGTGAAGTGAGCGTGGAGTGAGCTGTCAATAATGTCAATCCCTAACATCAGGAAGAATGACAACTCACTTCACCTAGGTTTTCACGGTGAGATTTGTACAGAATAGCACTGCTGTACAGGCGTGTTTCTGTGCACGTTCGAACATCAATTGTTACAAATGTACACTGTACAAGCGTGTTTCTGTGCACGTTCGAACATCGATTGTTACAAATGTACAATGTACAGGCGTGTTTCTGTGCACGTTCGAACATCAATTGTTACAAATGTACACTGTACAAGCGTGTTTCTGTGCACGTTCGAAAATCAATTTTTACAAATGTACACTGTGCAGGCGTGTTTCTGTGAACGGTCGAACATCAATTGTTACAAATGTACACTGTACAGGCGTGTTTCTGTGCACTTCATCATCGTCAACATCAGTTGTTATAAATGGTAGGTATTTGAATGATATTGATATGTGTCGACCGACTGGCGATCATATCATATTGAAGGCATCTGAATAAAACAATATGTAGTTGGATGCTGCTGTCTGTCCTCAGAAAGTAATGGTGTTAACTTTTACGACACCCAAGGGAAGTGTTTACAACTACTAACACTGACTGACTTTAACATAATTGACGATAATTTAATCAACAACGAAGATTGTGTGTGTTGCGTTGATGAATGTGTCGTAAACTTTTGTAACCTACTTAGATGTGACCATTATAGTATAAATGGACAATTTAATCAATAAATATCATTGCTCAGCTGTTAATGGACACCATCTGCATTTAATAGGTATATTTAGTCTGCCGCGTTATTTATTATCTAGCTGTCTCAAGTTTATTTAATTAACCGCACCTATTAAAGCAGATAATAAGAAAATTTAGGACAGCAGCGAGAAGCTATTTATCAACGGTTTAATCTCTTAATAAGTTCCGAAAGTGTCATCTCGGGAAATATTGGAAGGGCGAGCAAAAATAAGTTTTTTGAATTTTCGACAGAGTTGCCGATTTTATCTTTTGGAAATTAAATCGAGATGAAATCTGACTTGAGACGTCCAGCTGAGTATGTAGGTATAGTAGAATAATTTTCAATTAGTTTTCGCTATAGAGGTGGAGGCATGGTTAAAATAAATAAAATATTGTCAAATATTCTTGCTCTCAAAAAAGATGTCAAACCAACAATATGGTAGCTTGCATTATAAGTTAAGCGTGCATTATGGCCATGAATTTTGGCTTGAGGCCAATGTTTGAACCGTTTGCGAGGCAACTGTGAGCCGTGCCAAAGTAAAGTGAACGCCCTTTTGCTTCGGGAAGAGTGGTGTGAAGACTTTCAGGCTTTTCAAACATCAATGTTTACTGGATTCAGCTTAGTTTGTTTCTACAACACTTGTATGGGATTACTAAAAAAAGTAATCTGTTTATTCTAAACTTTTGTTCTATGATCTTCTACACTGGCAAGACACATTTGAGTGTATTCGAAGTAGGTCGAGTGGCGCTAAATTTTAACTCTTGCAATTCAATTACAAAACAAGGTTCATCTTCAAACCCAGGTTTAAACCATGGACCCTTTTTTGAATTTCGAACTTTATTCCGGCACATTAAGTTGTCAGTTTTACAAAACTAACAGCTTAGTACCGAACTAAGTTGTCAGTTTTGTATAAAGAACTGTATTTCTATCACAACTAGGTTCTTAATACAAAAACTGGCTCGATGGTTTAAACCATGACAGAAGAAAAACCTCGTTTTGTAATAAGACTGCGTCGGTCTTATTACAAAACGAGGTTTTTCTTCGTCATGGTTTAAACCATCGAGCCAATTTTTGTAATATGAACCTAGCTTTGATAGAAATACAGTTCTTTATACAAAACTGTCAACTTAGTCCGGTACTAAGTTGTCAGTTTTGTAAAACTGACATCTTAACGTGTCAGAATAAAGCTCGAAATTCAAAAAAGGGTCCGTGGTTTAAACCTGGGTTTGAAGATGAACCGTGTTTTGTAATAAGACGGCGTGTGTTTATAGCCACTCAACGCCTTAACCTTTACCTTTATATCGTTTCGAATTCGTTCGACACGTCATATTGAGCAGTTTTATGAGCAGAAAGCATCAAAGCACTTTACCTATTGATTTGCTACTAGTACCAATCCGTACCAATGCACTTCTTTGATTGATGCTCTGCTTGACCTTGCTGCCTGCATATTCCGTTCTTGTGCCGCAATGGGGCACAAGAACGGAATATTACACTTCTGGACACATCTTTTGGCCCACCTTGTATTTTCAGTTTCGTTTGGTCCTAGCTAAAATTTTATATTAGGTCGAGCAAAAAGTTTTTATGCAGTTTTGAACCTGGCACATTCACAATTTCATTTAATAGTCTTTTTTTGAATTTCGAACACAGAATTTAAAGAAACAAAAGACAATTTGGAGCCTGTTTGTTGATATCAAACAATCGAATACTAAGAAAACTTGGTTTTATTGGTTTACTTGGATTTAATTCTTGAAAAAGTGATTGATATCTTTGGTTTTGCAACAAATATTACTTATTCTTAACATTAAGGTGAGGTTCTATCAATAATCTATGGATACTTCACCTGAAGTCGCCGCCCAAGCTGTGGCACTTATTCAGGCCGGACACAGCCAAAGAAACGTGAGTGCTCAACTTAATTTAAGTCGATCTGCGGTCCGAAATGTTTATCGGAGGTACCTAGAGACTGGCGGCTTTGTTCGTCGCCAAGGAAGGCCACGATCTCGGGTCACAACTGAAAGACAGGATCGATTCATCGTGACGACCAGCTTGAGAAATCGTCACCTTACCTCCATTGAGATACAAAACCAACTTCGCGACTTCCACGGAGTATCTGTGAGCGCTCGAACTGTTCGGAGAAGGTTAAAAGAACGCGATATGGTACCACACAAGCCAGCTAATGGCCCCAAACTAACGCGAGCCCACCGAACAGCGCGCCTTTATTTCGCACGCAGTCATTTAAATTGGACACAGCAAGATTGGAGCCGTGTACTCTTTTCTGATGAGTCTAAAATTGTGTTACATGGCAATGATGGAAGGAAGAAGGTCTACCGACGTAAGGGAGAGCGTTTCGCACAATGCTGCTTTGATGAGAGGGTTGCTTATGGCGGTGGCTCATGGACTGTCTGGGGCGGTATATCCGCGAGCGGCAAAACTCAACTTGAGGTTGTTACAGGACCACGGCTGCCAACATTAAATGCTGAAAGGTACATTCGTGAGTGCTTAGAACCTCACGTGATACTGCGTGATACCATACGCGGACTATGTGGGCCCAAATTTCCTTTTTATGCATGATAATGCAAGAGCCCATGCGGCCGGCATCGTCAGGGAATATCTTCGGGATGTCAACATCACAGTTATGGACTGGCCAACCAGAAGCCCAGACATGAACCCTATTGAGCAGATGTGGGACGAGCTAAAAAGACGTGTTAGGGCTCGTCAGCCAGTTGCCCAGACGATGCAGGAGTTGAAAACTGCCATAGAAGAGGAATGGGAGATGATCCCTCAAAATTTCATAGAGCGGTTGATAAACTCTATGCCTAATCGTATGAGAGCTGTGGTAGATGCCCATGGAGGCAACACGCGTTATTAAATTAAACCTTTATTTGATAAAACATGTTTTTTATTCAAAAATCAATTGCCTTTAACAAGGCGCATATCCGACTTGTTAGGCGTAGCTCCATGTCGTATGGTATTCTGAATTCAAATTTAAAACTATACGATCGAAAAAGATGGTAAAATGTATCAGGTTTAAAACTGCATCAACAGTTTTTGTTCAATCTAGCAATCATATTTCGGTAGGGGCCATCGAAACCTAAACTCTAAGGTGGGCCAATAGATGTGTCCAGAAGTGTATATAGATATACCTAACTCATAGTTCAGCAAACGCTATCTGCCTAGCCATTTCCCAACTATGTTGGGGTCGGCTTCTAGTCTAACTGGATGCAGCTGAATACCAGTATTTTACATGGAGCGACTGCCTATCTGACCTCCACAACCCAGTAACTGGGTAATTCGATACCCCTAGCTGGCCCTGGGTAAGACTGGTTGTCAGATTTTCGGGCTTCTGACGACCCGTAATTAACGACTGTCAAAGATCCACGAATAACAGCCGGGACCAACGGGTTACCGTGCTTTCCGAAGCACGGAGGAGTCTCGGTATGTAAAGATGGTCACCCATCCACGGATCAACCCCGGCAAGCATAGCTTAACCTGATGGATGCACTCACAGTTCAGCATAAATTTTATGCATAGGTATAGGGTGACTGGTAATTAAATTAGTGACCGATACATAAACACATGATTGTAGGTACCTACTCATGATAATAAACAACTTTTACTATGGGAACAAACCTGAAATCGCGAAAAAATAACAGCTATTCACTACATTTTATTTTCGCATAACTCGTCAAAATGTTTTGGTGTAATATATAATATCAAATGGAACAACAGATTTTTTTTGCGATTTCAGGTTTGGCCCCTTAATAAAAGTCGTTTGTTATCATGAGTACAATGTGTTTAACACACATTACACTTAAACACACTGCAGTCACCTTATATAAATTTTAAAAGGTTGATGGTCGAGGAGGTTAATAAAATAAAAATATTATTGCGGTTATTGAGTCACAAAAAAGCCCGTATGACTTTACCGACCTTTCGAATTTAATAAAGCTGTAGGGTTGTATTACTTTACAAAAGGAATATTATATTTTTATTCATATGCCGTGACTGACTGCATAAAAAATGAAGAAATGCCACTGTAATCCACTTTTGTATCATTAAACATAACGACGCTAATATCTGACCTAATTGAAATAAGATTATGTTGAGTTTAACACAATAAAAACAATATTTAGGGAAATAGTCAATAAAACAATGTTTTTAAAAGTACCCAAGTTACCTCATTATGTGGTTTTCCTTGACACGTGATGACCAACGATTGATAATGTGGTTTTAATACGAAGGTCTCACATTAATCAATTTTAATGTACATGTGGTACCTGACATTTTACCCAGAAAAGTTAAATAATGACCCGCTTTATGACCCTTGGGTAAACGTGAGCATACATAAGGTAAAACTAAGAGACATGTCATAATATGAAACTTTAATGTGCTGTACGAGCATATTCCCTTCTCATGAAATTGTAATTATGATGAAGATGTATGTTTTCACTCTACGGAGGTGGTTGTACGTTCTATTAATTATTTGTGACGTTATTCAGGCACCTTTAAACTTCCCTTTTAAAGGATTTTTTTATCTACAATCTAGCTGGAGTAATACGTCCGTAGGCGTATCTTGATTTTCCATGCATTTCTAAGGTATATTGTGCGCATGTACACATAAATAACCGTGACTGTTATAGCAAATTAGGAATGTTCCAATAATATGCCAAAACAAATTAATCATTCTGTGATTTATTTGTGTATGTACCAGTTTATGTTTACTCGTATTTTTACCGTGATTCATTTGTTGGTATTGAAAAAGAAACGTTACAACATCTAGCTTATCGCAATCCGAAATAAAAATCAAAACTACAAGTACTTAATCGATAAATATACAGGGTGTATCTGAAAGGGGTGGTCAAAACTAAGGGGACTCTTTATTTTTCAGTGGACCTAGATAAATGAAATGCTATAATTATGTGTAACTCGAATATTATTCTATAATTCCAGGTGTCGCGGGCCAACTAACGAACACAACAAGCAAACGCAACACATTCGTGGGCACACCGTTCTGGATGGCGCCCGAGGTGATCAAACAGTCGTGCTACGACAGCAAAGCTGACATCTGGTCGCTCGGCATCACCGCCATCGAGCTGGCCAAGGGCGAGCCGCCCAACTCAGAGCTCCACCCCATGAGGGTGCTCTTCCTCATCCCCAAAAACAATCCCCCGCAACTCACCGGCAGCTACTCGAAACCGTTCAAAGAGTTCGTCGAGGCGTGCCTGAATAAGGACCCAGAAAATGTAAGTTACATACATATGGACTACGACGACGGAGGATACGGATTAATTTCCCCGACCGACGGATTTCGTATAGTGTTTTTGTTAGAACCCTCCCAAGTGTTTCGGATTACGTGTGATCCCTTAATCTGGAAGATATAAACGCGTGGTTCATTGCACTAAATAGATTGTTTTAGAGATTCACTTGTCCCTATTCCCTGCGCAAGTGAGGTCAATTTCACCAAACTGTTCATAATCGGACATTAGTAAATCAGCCATTAAACTAAACATCGATGCACCAGAATTAAGACATTGATCATGGATTAGCGCATGGTGAAACAGTCGCTACTCTTAATGCCCCGTTAACATTTTAACAGAAGATTAAACTAACTAACATGGTATGGTGAAACTAAGCTTAGACAGTCAAAATTAATTGAAAGAACATCGGCTAAATTACTATAGAAGCTGGACCTGAGTTTTATTTTCAGTGTGCAGAAACAAATTATAGTGAGATTTTATTTTTTTATGTAGTAAATAAACACCATCCCGTTTGAAAATAATATCTAAATAGCCAAGATATTTTAATAATGAAAAAAAAAATACTTTTGAGGTTAGAATAAATAAATAAGTCGATTTAATGCTAGGCAGACCACACAGTTTTTATCCGACAGCGGCGAAGCTAAGCGGTAGTTATCAGTCCGTAAAACAGTCAATGCAAGGTCAAACAGCAGAAGGTAATCCAAAACAGTACAGTACGTATCATATCAATAGTCACACTAACAACAACAACAATGCGAAATTGCGAATGATCGCCGCCGGGTGTCAAATTTACACCCGTGTGATTGACACTGTCAATCAATGGCGCGCGTCGATAACATATTATGACGTTCCGTTGTTTGTAATTGAATAAAATGCTGATACTTACTATGAACCAACATAATTATTTTTATGACAAGAATCCAATACATAATAAAAACAGCACTAGTTGATTTGATACAAAAGTATATAGAAGTGAATTACGTATAATAACTATTCAGAAAAACGTAAATAGTTATAATGTTTGAGTACTAAATCATTTCTTAAGCAAAATTAATCGTCAATAGGTGCGTTCTGAACATCTTATTCTAAATAATTTCCAAATTATGATATAAACAAAAAAATGTGCATATCTTTTTTTTCTGGCGACTTAAATATCTATTTCTTATGTTTTTTAAGACCTTAAAAATAATGGACTTTTTCATATAGATGGCATATCTGTACACCACCGCCTCGTCGTCAGGTACGATTTGGCCGTCCTTCTTTCA
This sequence comes from Cosmia pyralina, assembly GCA_946251885.1. Taxonomy (NCBI): domain Eukaryota; kingdom Metazoa; phylum Arthropoda; class Insecta; order Lepidoptera; family Noctuidae; genus Cosmia; species Cosmia pyralina. The sequence continues at coordinate 8,564,113 of OX276347.1, read as the reverse complement.
GTACATCATGCAACAAGAAAATTTTCTCTTATCGATGCGATGTTGAAAGATTGCTTGCTTTGTGTTTCAGAGACCAACAGCTAAGGAATTACTAAAGTTCCATTTTATCAGGAAGGCTAAGAAGAATTCGTATCTAATGGATCTTATAGATAGGTATAAGAAGTGGAAGGCGCAACGGAGCGAGGAGAGCGAAACCGAGTCGGAGAATTCGGATTCGTGAGTATTTTTCATATTTTACACATTCTTTTACTAACGAATCATCAGTTGTTAGACTAAGACTAATTTTAATCATGATAAACATATTATATAAACTCACGCTTTCTTCCCATGGGGATAGGCAGAAACGACAGAACGCCCTTGCTTCGATGCATAGATATATAAGAAAGAAGCTTCGATCGCTTCGTTTAGGTTCATCTTATGTTTGATAAATTCGTTCAAATATATCTAAATGCCGAAATACCTTTATTGCTATAATAATCTCATACACGGTTGTATAACATCATCATCAGCCTAGCCTTTTCCCAACTATGTTGGGGTCGGCTTCCAGTCTAACCGGATGCAGCTGAATACCACTATTTTACATGAAGCGACTGCCTATCTGACCTCCACAACCTAGTAACTGGGTAATACGATACCCCTCGGTAAGACTTACACGGTTGTATAACATATACTTATTATATTACAATATGAGTTCTAGGAATTCTATGCTTTGAAAGCTACCTTTGTTACGCAAAACCACCTAATGTGTTTTCAATACTGAAACATGTAGGTGGCATGGAAACCGATACATATGCCCGGGGTACGTTTCACGCAACACGCTGAATGAGTAATTTATTATCCTTAAGCTTCATAAATAAAATACCCTTATAATAGTTTGTTGACGTAAGTATCAAAACATTCCTTGCCCTCCATTTATCGTTTACCATTCATGACTAGCTTCTGCCCGCGACTTCGTCTGCGTGAAATTTCGACTTAAGAATATAATTTTTTGTACTGGTAAATCAGAATAATAAGCAATGTACTGTAATGCACTAATATAAATGACAGGTAGTTACTGTTTTACTGCGAAAACTGAGTTTTGTTATAAATATATGAGTACATTTAAATAGATTGTTAATGCTTTATTAATAACCAATAAAAGGAGGCGTACGAGGGGCCGGAGCCAACTCGCAGAGGTCCGTTAGACGCTTTTAATGAAATGAGGCATCAACTGACGATTATCCTGTACGCACTATACAAGTGCATCCAAGGACAGCCCCCGGTTGGTGTAGGACTATTGCAGGATATGGAAATAAATACACTTCTGGACACATCTTTTGGCCCACCTTGTATTTTCAGTTTCGTTTGGTCCTAGCTAAAATTTTATATTAGGTCGAGCAAAAAGTTTTTATGCAGTTTTGAACCTGGCACATTCACAATTTCATTCAATAGTCTTTTTTTGAATTTCGAACACAGAATTTAAAGAAACAAAAGACAATTTGGAGCCTGCTTGTTGATATCAAACAATCGAATACTAAGAAAACTTGGTTTTATTGGTTTACTTGGATTTAATTCTTGAAAAAGTGATTGATATCTTTGGTTTTGCAACAAACATTACTTATTCTTAACATTAAGGTGAGGTTCTATCAATAATCTATGGATACTTCACCTGAAGTCGCCGCCCAAGCTGTGGCACTTATTCAGGCCGGACAAAGCCAAAGAAACGTGAGTGCTCAACTTAATTTAAGTCGATCTGCGGTCCGAAATGTTTATCGGAGGTACCTAGAGACTGGCGGCTTTGTTCGTCGCCAAGGAAGGCCACGATCTCGGGTCACAACTGAAAGGCAGGATCGATTCATCGTGACGACCAGCTTGAGAAATCGTCACCTTACCTCCATTGAGATACAAAACCAACTTCGCGACTTCCACGGAGTATCTATGAGCGCTCGAACTGTTCGGAGAAGGTTAAAAGAACGCGATATGGTACCACACAAGCCAGCTAATGGCCCCAAACTAACGCGAGCCCACCGAACAGCGCGCCTTCATTTCGCACGCAGTCATTTAAATTGGACACAGCAAGATTGGAGCCGTGTACTCTTTTCTGATGAGTCTAAAATTGTGTTACATGGCAATGATGGAAGGAAGAAGGTCTACCGACGTAAGGGAGAGCGTTTCGCACAATGCTGCTTTGAAGAGAGGGTTGCTTATGGCGGTGGCTCATGGACTGTCTGGGGCGGTATATCCGCGAGCGGCAAAACTCAACTTGAGGTTGTTACAGGACCACGGCTGCCAACATTAAATGCTGAAAGGTACATTCGTGAGTGCTTAGAACCTCACGTGATACCATACGCGGACTATGTGGGCCCAAATTTCCTTTTTATGCATGATAATGCAAGAGCCCATGCGGCCGGCATCGTCAGGGAATATCTTCGGGATGTGAACATCACAGTTATGGACTGGCCAGCCAGAATCCCAGACATGAACCCCATTGAGCACATGTGGGACGAGCTAAAAAGACGTGTTAGGGCTCGTCAGCCAGTTGCCCAGACGATGCAGGAGTTGAAAACTGCCATAGAAGAGGAATGGGAGATGATCCCTTAAAATTTCATAGAGCGGTTGATAAACTTTATGCCTAATCGTATGAGAGCTGTGGTAGATGCCCATGGAGGCAACACGCGTTATTAAATTAAATCTTTATTTGATAAAACATGTTTTTTATTCAAAAATCAATTGCCTTTAACAAGGCGCATATCCCACTTGTTAGGCGTAGCTCCATGTCGTATGGTATTCTGAATTCAAATTTAAAACAATACGATCGAAAAAGATGGTAAAATGTATCAGGTTTAAAACTGCATCAACAGTTTTTGTTCAATCTAGCAATCATATTTCGGTAGGGGCCATCGAAACCTAAACTCTAAGGTGGGCCAATAGATGTGTCCAGAAGTGTATATTGGACTATGGATTTCAGTGGCTAAAGTGGACAGGTTACCTAGAACTATAAAGGCAGGGGGTGACTTGCACGCTCAATAATGGGCCCCCGGAAACTGTCGCTAACACATAGTGACGTAGCAACAAGAAAGCAACATATCCTGAGGTGCTTGAGGAGTGGAGAGGTATTCCACGGCTCTCTGAACAATCCTAGAGCCCGGAAGATGGTCAAGATCCCTACAAGCACTTATTGGAATACTTTCTTCCTCCAAGCACGTTTGCTCTTGCGAATCTTCACTCAAGCCGGCCAATAAAGGCAACAATGAGGTGGGAGCTCTGTTCCCGTCAGTGTTCACTCCAGCCGGTCAATAAAGGCAAGCCAGAGATGAGGAACAAGACTTCTCCCTCCCGGGAGATAGGGTCTGCGGGTTTCTGTATATCTCTTGGTCTGGCTCGTCACCCTAGACTTGTTTCGGCAAAGTAAACTCTACCGGCACAGACCTAGAGTTCGGAGCGCGCAAGCCCCACCACGACGTCAACGTAGAGATACGGCGGTGGGGCATAGTACTACTATTATTAGCATACTGAAGGAAGAAAATTGTAGCATTTTACGAGTTCATTGATAATGAAATTAGCCTCGGACATTGTATAGACAATAGAGAAATTATCATATCAGTGATACACATCGTTTACAAAATTTCGTAGTGGTTGAATTCAACTTTTTACGAATTTAACATTTTGGGATTCAACATTTTGCGAATTCAACATTTTGAAAATTCAACATTGTAGTCCAGAAGAGATTGTATGGTTATAATTTTTTTTTGTACCTAAATTCTAAGAAGGTTTAATTATTCGGCTTTTTCGTTACTAAATAATATTTTCTTACATATGTATAAAAATGTATAATTCTTAATAACAATCTATTTAAATGTACTCATATTTATAAAAAAAACTCGGTTTTCGCAATAAAACAGTACTTAACTACCTCTCATTTATTTAGGTACATTGCTTATTATTCTGATTTACCAGTATAAAAAATTATATTCTTAATAAAAAAACGATTCTTATACACAGAAGTATTTTTGTTCGATTTAACCACAATATTATTACACATGGCCGCTAGCGAAACCTGCGAAAACAAAAACCAGACAATGTTCCTATACACAAATGTTTGTATGTTTACTTGGTCGATATGACCACATCAATATTAACTATGCGACGACTCATCCGAACTTGCGGATGAGTCGTCGCCTTACAATTTTAACAGGGTAACGTTTCATCCGCGGATGAAATATTTGCGGATGAGTAGACCACCTAAGTCGAAATTTCTTGTTCCCCTACCCACCCCGTCGCATCGCATGGCCTGCTCGCGCTATTATGTACTACTTTTTTATTTTTGCTCGGCTCCTAGTGGACCTAGCGTAATGATAAATAAATATCCTATAGCCTTTCTCAAGAACTTGGCTATCAAATGCAAAAATATTTTTTCAAATCCGACTGATAGTTTCAGAGATTAGCGCGTTCAAATATACAAACAAAAAACAAAAACAAAATAGGTAGGTAACTAAATTAATGAAGGGTGACGAAAAAGTCACTGAAAATATTATGTCGTCAAAACAAAACCAATGAGTACTTTCTAAATCTATCGTAAAAAGACAACCCGAAACATCGGCATCTCCTCACAGCTTACCAGTAAGCCGACGCCGCCGTTCGCACGGACGTAAAAATATCGCGGCGATTTTTTTTCGCGCACTGGATTTTCAACGCTCTGCTTAGCGCCGAGAGTTGAAAATCCAACAGTGTGTTTTTTCGACGCGCTGGGATGCACTCTGTTGTTAGGTTGGATTATTTGAAGCTCGGCTCAACACCGAGAGTTGAAAATCCAGTGCGCGATAAAATCCCGCCTCGATATTTTAACGTCCGTGCGAACGTCGGCTAAAACACTTTGAAACAGCTACCTACTTATCTATTATTTAGTATTTTATCGAGCTGTCGTTAGCCTAGTAGAATACGTCCATCTCTTACCATCGTTTCTATAATTCTTTCAGAGAGGAATGCCGGAGCGGCGACGGCGAGGCAGATGAGCCCTGGATCATGACGGTCCGCGGCGGAGCGCTACAGGCCTCCGCAGAGCGAGACAACAAGCGACGCAACAATCGCAACACTGATGACGACAACGGTATGCATTCTCAACTTCTTTCATGACTCTTACGGCCCTGGATTATGGTTCAGATACATCAGTAACAATCCATTGAATGCACTGGCTGGATATAATTAACAAGCAATCGTTTTTCAAGAAGAGATAAAGTCGCAGTTTATTATTTTTTTCCTGAAATGTATTGAAAAAACAAGATGGCGGCGGTAGTTCCGATTTTGGCCGCGCGCTAAAAGATCCTTGTACGGCTATATATGTATCATGGTGAATGCCGATTCACCGCCCCCTTCATTCTGACAGCTATAAGTTGGGATGCCTGCAGGTGAAGCTGAATTCGGAATAAAAGGCTCAAGCTAACCGTCTTAAGTTTGAAAATTCGTGTTCAGAGTAACTTCGTGGTATTGTAACAAAAACTACAATTTTTAGGTATAAATAAGAAATAACGACACCACAAAAATGAAATAAGAGAGATATTAGTGAGATTTAAGGTAATTGCACACTTGTCCGTGCCGAAAGAATTGACCGCGCCGAACGAAACGGAGTTCCTAATAATTCTTCTAGCGATTTGTCCGATTCGGCGTGGATAAGTGTGCGAGGTTTCATAGGATTTCATACGAGTAATTCTAAAATTTGAATTTTTTGGCCCCTTTGCTTCCTTCAGCTCTGATAAGTGTGCGTTTACCTTAATAGAGATATGAATGCGGCTGCAGCATCAAGTAGAATGTTCTGCTGTCTGACACTTATCATTTCTTTTTCCAGTGCCGCACCGCGAGCGCGAGGCAGTGAGCGTGGGCTCGGGCGGCAAGCAGAACGGCGCGCTGAGCGGCCGCAGCTCACCACCCGCGCCTCCCGCCGACCCGCCCGCGCTGCCGCCCACGCCGCCGCATGCCGCGCACGCGCCGCACGCGCAGCACACGCCGCACGCGACTCATGCGCAGCACGCGCCGCACGTGCCCGCGCATACGCATGCGCTCAATAATAATACTAATGATAAGCACCCGGTAAGCCGTCAACATCATTCTCTTGGCCAATTTATTTGGGGTTGGTGCAACATGTCGTTTTCTTCCATACTTCTCTATTAGTCGTCATCTAGGTAGTCATTCCCTTTTCTTCCCATATCATCTTTCACACAATCCATCCATCGTTTAGAGAATAAGCTATCGACATTGATAATCAAAACTTTCCTCACGACGTTTTCGTTATTCCTCTGCATCACATGCCCATACCGTGACAACCGATTTTTACACAACTTTTCAGTCACCGGCGTCACTTTCAGACTTCCGTCCTTCATTCCTTCTAAGCAGTCAATGATATGATTTTACCTGTGACTTCGTAAGACCTCTGGTTTCTAAAAGCTCATTCAGTTTCATCTCTTTTCAAATGTATTGTCAACTTTCAAGATTAGTTTCAGACTTTTGGTCAATAACAAAAACAGTTGACTTATGGAATTGATTGCAAATTTTTTGATCAGCGATTTGATCTGGCTTTTAAATCTGGAATTAAGAATATTTTAATCATGAAGGGTGTTCACAATAGGCGAACTAGTTGATGTGGTCATAATTTTGCTAGTCGACTTAATTTCATTATTATTTTAAAATGTTTATGAAATTCAAAAACATTTTTTTACTGAGAAACCTATACTCAAATCATGTAAAGGCTCCCGCAGACAACCGTGACACGACTCAGGTAGAACAATTTTAATGAAGTTTTCATAGAAATTGTTCCACCAGAGTCGCGTCGCGCCATTCTGTCGAGCCTTTAATGTAATTAATGTAACATTCCAGACTCGGCAGTCGTCGAACGTGCAAGTGAACGCGGAACAGAGGAGCGTAAAGGAACGCGAACGTGACCGAGGCGACCGCGACGAACGCAAGGAGCGCACTGAGCACCAGCCCTCCAACAGGGATAGCGTAGTCTATAACAAAAACGTTAGTATTCAATCTACAACGTGTCGCTGCAATGGCGACATTAATTCAACAAAAAAAAGATATTTTGATTTCATTAAACGTTATTATTTATTGATATATTTTCAATTTTCTAAAATAGCATCTTTAAGGAAACTGTAGCGCAGATATGAAATTGAAACGAACGAGAAAAAAATGGCCACGCCATTCTAGTTTTTTTTTCCATGAAGTTATTTAACAGCTGGGTCAGAACAAGAGACAAACGATGAACAAAAAAAACGGTGTTGGTCAATGTTCTTTCACCAGATGGCATAGAACAATAGTATCATGAATGAGTCTTTTGCATAGAGTGATCCTAATTTTGATTATTATTTTATTATTTAGTTTGTTTGTTTGAAATTTAATCTTTTTCAATTTACGAATTATTTTATCTTATTACAATTTTTATGATTACTGGCCACTAGCCATACACACATAACAAAAAAACAATTTAAAAATTTTTGTCTGTCTGTCTGTTCCGGCTAATTTCCTAATTGACCGGACCGATTTTGACGGAACTTTAACTGGCAGTTAGCTGATGTTATATGAAATAACTTAGGCTACTTTTATTTTAGAAAATGAATTAGGATTCCGCGCAAAAAAATTGATCAAAATCCGATTCAAATAGGGAAGTATTGACATCCACCCGGGCGAAGCCGCGGGCAACAGCTAGTACACAATAAAATACATTCAATATTGTTTTAATTAATAAGAAAAAAAAATACCCCATGTGATGTTATGCTTCACCACGCAGACCAAGACAAAGATGGCGAGACGAGCTAGACTCCTACCCTTTTGCCCTGCAGAAGGACAATATAGGCTCTACTAGACAGATAGGCAAAAAAAAAGAAAAAAAAAAGAGGGGAAACATAATAATATCTGAAATGATACACTAGTCTTAGGTTCCAAATGAGCATCAGGAAAAATCCATCCTGTGCAGTGTTCTTATTCATCATCAGCCTAACCTTTTTCCAACTATGTTGGAGTCGGCTTCCAGTCTAACCGGAAGCAGCTGAATATCAGTATTTTACATGGACCGACTGCCCATGTGACCATAACCCGGTTAATGGATAATACGATAACCCTTAGTAACGCTGGTTGTCTTGTTGTTTGTCTTGCCCGTTCTTCTCCATAGGGATCTACTACGCTTTGGAATGGGCAACTAGCTTCATCTTTCTGACTGACCGACCCATTGACAATTCAAAAGTGCCTGTAATTGGTTTATTTGAAATAAATGCTTTGAGTTGAGTTTGAGTTTGAGTTGTCAGACTTTCGGGCTTCTGATGACCCGTAACCACTGTCAAAGATCTACGAATGACAGCCGGGACCAATGACTTAACGTGCTTTCCGAGGCACGGAGGAGTCTTGGTACGTAAAGATGGTCACGCATCCGTGGACCAAACACGGCAGTGCAGTGTGCTTAATATTATCTTTATTATAAATGTATGTTTTATGATTCCAGGCCACCCCTCTGGATCATAGAGGAACTAACAGTGAGGAGAACAAAGTAAAGAGGCACCCTTACCTGCAACAACTTATATACCCACTACTGAATGAGGTAAATAACATTATCCTATGTGAATACTTTCCTTATTTTGTCATTTTTATGCTGGCAAATATTCATGAGTTGGAGGGACTTTAGAGACATTAGACACAGTCAGTAAACAGAAATAAAGACTTACTTATTGCGAGTATCAAATTATAATAAGTCAAGTCAAGTGACAAGCTAAAATGAGTGTTTGATCAGTGGATCCTAACCTTTTAACATACGCGCCTCCCTACAACTTTCAACTTAAATCACTAGGACCCTTGCCTGTTATAGTAAACCTACAAGGAGCCGACGAAGTGTGCCGGATCTGCACAATGATAACGTCAAGTACTTACTTGACATTATTGAGGACCTTGACTATTATGTAACCAATTAATCAAACTTGATTAATTGGTTACATACGGGTTACCTTAGAGTTGTTGGCATCGAAGACATTTTTTCTAGTACACACGTTTTTATAAATAAACAGCAAATTTTTCCTTAGATCACTCTACGCTGTTCGCTGCTCCAGTTGGGAGAGACTCACTGGTTGGGTACCCATGGATAAGTTAGAGCAATTAGAGCATGCAATATAGTTAATATAATATCTTAGCAATAATATGTTTGTGTGTTCACAGCTGTCCCGCAAGCACGGCTCGGGCAGCGCGGCCGCCATCGAGGAGCTGCGCCGCGCCTTCGAGCACGCGGAGCGAGCCGCGCCGCATCTCACCAGAGCGTTCGTGCAACAGGTAACTACATTAACATCCATACCACATGCTGCAGTATGTTTGCAGTTTCAACACCTAACCCACTTACACGCATTTATAATATTAGTATAGATTTCGTTACTTGTTTTATTTTATCGTAACAAAGGCCAATTACATTAGCCACACACCACACTGGATCGCTGTCATGTCTGTCGATATCATCAATCGCCCGCAGTCTAGTTGCACATATTGGTGACGCTCGATTCGACTATTTTAATTCCAAGCACAGAAGTTATTATGAAATATTCAGTTTTATTTTCATATAGACTTAGGGTCAGTAAAGACCAAGCGGAAAAATCCTCGCGGAATTTACTGGCTCCATTAAAAATAGAACCGTATTACCATAGTCTAAAGTATAAAATTGTATGAATATCGACGAGCCAACTGACAATTTTATTATACTCTATACTATTGTAATACGGTCCTATTTTTCAGTGGAACCAGTAAATTCTGCGAGGTTTTTTCCGCTTGGTCTATACTGACCCTTATTAATTTAAAGCTGTCAATTCAACCATTATTTGTATTTCCAGGTGGTGCAAAGGGTGGCAACACAGTCGCACCAGCCGTCGACGCCCTCCCACAACCCGCCCTCGCAGCAGTGGATGAGGTAGGTACGGTAATATCACCCCTTTATATCCAACAATATATTGCACTACGGTGGACCGGAGTTTACTTGCACAGGTGTTGGGTATCGGGATGGAAAAGTAATTAAATACTGCGTATAGAAGCGAAACTGCCGCTTCGAAAGTACAGGGCCACATGGTGCTTTTGGCGCTTTTTACATTGATAGGGGGGCGTTGTTGGTAAATGTTTGTGAAATTGTTTAGCTCGGATGGATGCTATTTCGACTGGGGCAATTCTAAGTAATGTCATTTTCAAAAACCCTCATTCTATTGCTTTTGTACAAAAACGCCATCTATATCCAGATATATGAACAGATTTTAAAAACTTTTCTCCTACCTGAATATAGATGGCGTTTTTGTACAAATACAGTAGAATTATTCTCATTAGTTATACTCCGTTTACATTCAGCTATTGCCGTTGCCATTCGCGCTGCTGGAAATATTTCCCTAAATATTACTTTGGCAACGTCAAGGGAAATGAGTGTTTACATTGCCGCATCACATTGTCTTTCCGACAATGGAGAACGTAGAAATTCGATAGCAAGTGAGCGAGAGAGCAATACCTACATAAACACTCATTCGCGCTCGCGTTGCCCTTTGTTGTCCGCCAAAAAAACCGCCAATTTGGGGATCGCCAGGCAAGGCAAGCGGCAACGTCAACGGCAAGGGAAGCGACCTGTTTACACATTCGCGTTGCCCATTTTATTTCCTATTCCCTTGCAAGTTGCCGTGGCTGAATGTGAACGGGGTATTACAATTGCCCCACCAGCCGAAATAGCTCCACCCGACATGGCGGCGTTAGTTCCGATGTTGGCCACGCGCCAAAATATCCCTGTACAGTTAATACAGTTAGTTTCGCTGTCATACGTATTATTACTTATTTTTTTTATGAGGTTAATAAACGGTTATAAGAATATGCGCATGTAGTTAATGCTTTGAACTAAGTAATAATTAATTAATTCCGATCTTGTTAATTTTAATAATGTATGACAGAGGTGTTGGTCGGTATAATTTAACTAATTTGGTTTGGTTGATATGCAAAATGACAGGCACGCTCGAGTGGGATTTGGTCAGAGTGTAAAGCTCTAGCTCTAAAGTTAGCTCAGCCTACGGAAACCCATTAGACGATTGCCTTTACCAAAATTAAGAAGAGATTAATAGTTAATACTCGTTGTTCAGGGCTTGTGACTAAGTAACGCTTGCCGGTCGGTCCATGGGGTGACCATCTTTCATTTCTTTTTTTTCATTTTTTTTTTCTTTCTTTCTTTCTTTACATACCGAGACCCCTCCGTGCCTCGGAAAGCACCGTTTTGGTCCTGGCTGCCATTCTTGGATTTTTGACAGTCGTTACGGGTCGTCAGAAGCCCGAAAGTCAGACAACTAGTCTTACCAAGGGTTATCGTGTTACCCAGTAACTGGGTTGTGGAGGTCAGATAGGCAATTGCTCCATGTAAAATACTGGTATTCAGCTGCATCCGGTTAGACTGGAATCCGACCCAATATGGTTGGGAAACGGCTAGGCAGATTGATTGACTCGTTGTTCAGGGTTAGTGCACAAATATAACTGTGATGTCCGTCATCCTTCTGAGGTAGTAAACTAAACCGGATTCACATTTTTGTGGTGTTGTGAGTCATGCATGATGCGTTATCACCTCATTGACATCGACGTCAGAGCCTTGTCGGTTAGCAGAAGTATTTAAGCCAGTTTAAAAGGCAGATTTGGTGATAAAGCTAGAAATAGTTTACAAAACCGTTGAAACCAGAAGTACAGAACGTTTTAAAATTGAAATCAATGTCTGAATATCTTTACTTTGTGAGCTGCTATAAATATGATCATGTATTTAATTTTTCTTTGTTTTCTCAGGGAGCTATAATGACCGTGGCGCGAGTGCGGTGCCGGCACAGAGCAAGCCACGCCGCACGAGCCCCGCGCCACACGCAGGTAGCGCGCGCACTGGGATGAGACTGCACTCCTGACGTACACATACTGAGCTCAGGTGACCACCACTTGACGAGAGCTTTGCTATCGCGGTGTGATGTGAACAAACTGTCTCACCCGGTTTCTGAATTGAGAATTTCAAGTTGAAAACTTGTTAACTATTTCAGCATCGTACAGGGTCAAATTAAATTAGCTAGCGGAACTGTAGACGTGATGGGTATCGTTATCTAAACATGATAAAACAGATTTTATCAACTCACACTTCTAGTAACAACATTGTATAACTTAATTTTGACATGTTAATTTAATTTTTTTTTTTTTTTTGTAATCTTTTTTTCTCTCAAATTTCATCATTTAATTTTATATTTTTATTTTTATCCCTCTTAGACCTAGTTATATGTGCATGCTGTGGTCTCCTTTAATTGAAGGAACTTAATGGAACCTTTTTATTATTGTAATATAAATTGTTTATGTGTATCCTTTGTTGGAGATCCCAACTAAATAAACTAAACTAAAGTAACACTACCAGCTGTAATTGACCCAAAAAAAAATAATCATCAAATCTTTTTATTTTGTCGTTATCGATACCCATCACGTTTGAGAAATTTCGCTAGCTAATTTAATTTGTCCCTGTATTAGGTGAAAGCCTGCAAAACTTAAAATTTCTTTGCGAAAAACGTAAGAATTTTGAGAAGGGTTCTTACATTGAAGGAATCACCTTAAGTAATGCTAAACTTCAAATTATTAATTCAGAAACCGAGTGTCAGTATAGTTGTAACCGTTCTCCAGTAAGCTCGTCCAACCCTCGTCATCAGAAGTCGGTAACCAACACCTACTCACAGCAATTGCCATTTTGTCAAACGTTTTACTGTCACGTGTAGAATCCTGTGTCTACGATAATTAATTACAGACCGTTCATAGTTATTTTACCTCTGTCAGCTCTGACAGCAGCAACTTAATAGCAACTTTATTGCAAAGAAAATATAGATCACTGTGATTTTGACAGACTTGTCAATGATAGCAATACAAAAGCAATCTTAATGCATCGATAATAAAGATCACTGTGATTTTGATTATGATGCAAAATCAGAGGTAAAATAACTAAACGGTCTGTAGGGGCCAGTTTCTCGAACGAAAATTATCGTAAAATTAATGTGACAAATTTCAACCGCGCGTCAACTGCTGCGATTGGCTGTTGATAAAACATTCAACCAATCACTGCAGTTTTCGCGCGCTTGAAAATTTGTCACATTAATTTTGCGATAATTTTCGTTCGAGAAACTGTCCTTAAACCACGTGCAATAAGATCTATTTTTGCAATATGTGTACGTTTATTTCTAAGTCTGCGCATTATCTGTTGCAATATGCGAAGAATTATTTCGACGGTCCACAGTACCAGTTTTCCCGTTTATTTTAAAGCTGATATATATAAGATTTTCGTTATCTCACTTGACATTGAGCTGATGTGTTCTTATCAAGTCATTGAATGCTATATCAATTCGAAATTCTTTCCGAGTGACTAAATGCTTCCATATGCCAAGATTATTACAGCCAAAACTGACTTTATTATCTTACTGTGATTATCATATTTATATGTTGTTAACTGGAAACCAGTCGAAAATATTCTTACCCATACCACGATTATGACAAGGCATTAAACTATTAGCCTTTTTGTTCCGCTAACAAAATTATGTTATTGTAACGAAGGTCGACGTGTAGCAGCAACCGAGTCACAAAGTTGCAATGCCATAGTGTAATAAATAAAACTATAACGTAATAAATACTTAAGATGGTTATATCTTATAATATTTTATATTATGTGCATTATTTGTGTAAATATCATTTAGTTGTGATGTCGTAAGGCCCCGCAGTAACTTAGTTGTGCTAACATGTAACATTACAGTGGCTTGATACTGTAGTAACATAATGATATCAATTGTAACATGTAGTTCGGTCGGAGCTCGCACGCGTAGCTCGTATTTATAAAGTGTGATCACACGTGTGTACATTACTGGCCGGTCGTGTGGCCGCGTTTAAGTTTTCACTGTGAGTTGTTTTAGTATAATTTTCCCGCGGCTGTTTGTTGAGTGCTTGGGTTTGTTTTACAACGGTATTGGATCTTTTTTTTTAACTTAAATATTCGTGGAGAGCTCATTCGCTACACTTCGCCAATATTTTGCCATAATAATTTTTTTCTAAAATTATTTTTTACTAACACAATCGTTTTGTATAGAGAAGTCTGATTAGCATTGTGATCAGTCGTCTAAATTCTAACATATTTATATGCTTTAGAAATCGATGTTTGAAACTTTTTATAGAAAGTGTTGTGTCATTCCAAACAAAAGACAATATTGTCAGCATTTATAGATTATTTGTTTGAAATAATTTGAGTTGATTTTTGTGAAGTTGCAACATCTGTGAACTGTGTCCGTTTATAAAAATTGTTATAAATTCCCGTAGTTTAGTTATTTGAAGCTTAGTTTTAGTTGTGTATTCGGCTACTTACCGATTTGGAATAAATTTGTGACTAATACAAGTTCTAAAAGAATAATGGTCCGATCACTGTTTCATAGTTTTGTTCGTATTTAGGAGAGAGTAATGGTAAAGTGATTTGAAGAAGGATTTAAAGTATTTTGTTAATATAAAATGATGCTGACACCAATGACCATGCGGTGTCGATATAAATAAAAACACATGCTTAATATGCGACAATATTTAGCAATTGGGAGTATATAGAGTATATTATAATGAAACTACAAACATTATTATTGCTGTGTAAAAATGTAAACCTAATATAAATGTAAATTATGTAGTATAATATAAAGCTGTTTTATGAAAGTGTTCTTATAAGCATATGGAGAGTAGTTATTGTCTTTCCAATTTACCTATGTGACGCAGGCGAGAGCGCGGCCCGCGTTGTTTATAACGTCTAGTTTGTAGAGCCCAGCTACCTTGCTGTCCTAACGTAGGAAGGAACATTAAATTGCCTCTGACGCGTAGTATAGGTCCAGGTGGGTCGCTCTCTCGGACTGTGCGTATTTTGCCTTGAATTTTTGTTTTGCCATGTGAAAATATCATGGGAGATGTTAGTTTGATTTCGATGGAGGATCAAAAATTATTTTTCCACTTGATCGTATAAATAAAGCGTGTAGTGTTAGAGGCGGGCGATAATTGTTGATTATTGATTAAAATTAGGTGTTTGTGGCATTGGATAGTAGTTGAGACGCGTTGACATCGTTGTGACGGAGCGCGTAGTGGCGGTGCGTGACGTGACGCGAGCGCACGAGGGCGTACCTCCTCTGCGCGCGCCGCGGTACTGGAGTGTAGTTATTGTTATCTTCGGACGTTGCAGAAGTGTTTCGGGATCGCGTCGTTTGGTTCATGGGTATTTGTGATCATATTTGCATAGTTATTAAAACAAATAAAAATCTATATTATTATAATATAAAAGTCTGTTTTGAAACCGACAGTAGTTATCTGTGTAGTATAGTGTTAGTGCGCGCGCGTCGCTGGGATTGCTTCATTTGATCGTTCAGATGTAACATGTAAGACATATTGGTGCCGTTCGGGCGGGTTATAAATACTCGTCCAGTCATATTTGCGGCTAATTAAAGGAATAAGAGTTGCGAAGTCCGCAGATGGTTGCTGCACATTGTGCGCATGTTGTGTATGTTCGTGGAAACGTGACGCGCGCACTAACACGTCATAATGGAATAAATTCACGGCCCTCCACTCGTGCACCAAGTTAACAGCTAACGGCGCGTACCATTAGTGTAATGGTCAATTAATGTTACGGCGTCATCATTCTAACACGTTTATGTAGGAAACAAATTTGACTCTGAAATAAAAGAAGTTATTTAATTTTGGAAGTGTTTGTTTAATTTTTTGTCTGTTTTACCCAATTGTCCCGATTTGTTGCTAAAATGTATCAATGTTTACTCATTATATCTTCTAAACTAAGACCCGAGTAAATCTGTGACTTGGCGAAAACTTGCGACAAAATTTGGGAGAAAACAGATCTTCGCTAGGTGCCCTAGATTTGAGATTCTGAGATTCAAATTGGGCCAAGCTGCGAGATGCTCCCCATATTCGGCCACCTATAAACCCTACTAACTTTTGAACCAGTTACCAACAAATTCTGATATTTGGCGACTAATTAGCGACTAACTTTTTGTGATAGCAAAATTAAAATCCCTGGTGGTGGGCATGCCAGTGTCAGTCACAAAGTTGCACTGCCAGTAAAAATTAGGAGTGCTGCTGGGCAGTGCTTGGTAGAGACAACAAACTAGCTAACGCTTAACGAGCAAAACCCATACATCGAGGCTACTGCCTAACTTAAACTGGCATAAAATATAATTTAGATGATTTAACTAAAGAGAAGTAATTAAAACACTGGAATCCAGAGGGCCTAGGCAAATGACATTCACTTCGGAGCGCTTCTATTTCTACAAACGCTACAGCTTCAAAGTGACATTGACATGATCACGTGACAATTCGATAGCTTATGTCAACCCCATAAATTTTTTGGCTTTTCTACAAGCGTCATCGCTCATCGAATGTTACTTTGTCTAGACCCTCGGACTCGGTACTTAGCTATAACCTTTCACTGACTGATTTTTTTATAGGTGTCAAAGTTACTCCCACTCACGACTTACCTACACGACAGGCGAATGGTCCCGGTGAATGTAATGTTACAAATTGTGTCATTACAGTTTGCGCACTATAAAGCTCGGTTCTCCTCACTCACTGATGTATTGCTCGAATCTGAATTGTTACATTAGGTACCATCGCGGACCATTGCGGATTGCAAAGGTAATAAGGTTGAAAAGTGGTTCATCTCAATTGTCCGCGATGGTACAAGTGAATGCTCACGGTGAGGGAGCGCCTTTAGGCTAAGATTCGTAGTATGCAGCTAAAGTATACCGCAGCACTTCAAGAGAAGACGAAGAAGTGCTCGCACGCAGTCGCACGAAATCTTTTCACGCAGCGCTGTCGAAAAGCCGCACTGGATTCTTATTCTAACTAGCCTGTATTATCCCACTGCAGGGCAAAGACCATCCCCTTATGAATACCTAATCTCATCTCCCTGTCTACTGCGCTCTAGTTGTAGGTCTTCCTCGTTCAGGGAAGGTGTTTCTAAGCCCGCCCGATTACACATATTGTGTAAAACACAGCAGGCAAAAGAAGATCCTCCTCACACAAGTCTACGAATAATTCCCGTGTGAGTTTATAGTTCCTTATGAACTAAACGACGGGAATACTCGCCAACCGAAAGTTGTGGCGTAATATCGTCGGCGTCGCCTGCACTCTTCCTGTAGAGCTTCTTCGAGCATTCTAAAAACAGCCATAATTTCGAATTCTTCTTTATTAACTACCAGCTTTTCCAGCGGCTTCACTCGCGTGGATGTCGGGAAATATTCCACGGGAACGTACTACCGGGAATTCCTTCCTTATTCCTTGTCTAAAGGGAACCTCTGTGCAAAATTTCAGCTTTCTAGGTCCAAGGGTTTGGGCTGGGCGTTGATGAGTCAGTCAGTCCATCCTTCTCTTTTATTTAGATAGATTTTGATGTCGTATCTACTGACATAACGTTTATATCAACTGACATAACGTCATAAGAAGAGCTCGTGGCTAAGTAATAACAGCCGCATGGGTCGATCCATCAGGTTAAGCTACGCTTGCCGGGGTTGGTCAGTGGATGGGTGACCATCTTTACATACCGAGACTCCTCCGTGCCTCGGAAAGCACGTTAAGCCGTTGGTCCCGGCTGTCATTCGTGGATCTTTGACAGTCGTTACGGGTCGTCAGAAGCCCGAAAGTCTGACAACCAGTCTTACCAAGGGGTATCGTGTTACCCAGTTACTGGGTTGTGGAGGTCAGATAGGCAGTCGCTCCATGTAAAATAATGGTATTCAGCTGCATCCGGTTAGACTGGAAGCCGACCCCAACATGGTTGGGAAAAGGCTAGGCGGATTGATCAACTGACATAACGATCCCTCGAAACAAGTGTCAAGTTCAATTTTTCGGACGGGGAAAACATCGGGAGTAGGGGCATATTTGTCCCTACTTCCGATGTTATGCCTCAATAGATTAGATTAGATTATGCCACAATAAACCAAAATTTACCATTGTAATTCAAAATGATAGGGTAGGCTAAAAACAATCAGTGCATGAATCACGGATATCTATGGCATGAATAATACTAGCCTATTATCCTCACACTGTAGGGCAGAGCCCTCTTCTAAGGTAGGTACCTTGTATGTATAGAGAAGGCATGAGCATTGGTCACCGCCAGTACATGTCAAATGAAATATCTATACTTACAAACAAAAAACTGGATAAAATGCAAAAATCACTGTCTATTACTGTTTCACGCCAAACCACGGAATTGATCGTTATGAAATTTGACAGATAGGTAACCGAGAAAGACATACATACCTACACTCCTACCAACTTATCTGTGAAATGGCGAAAATTGGAACTACGGCCGTCATGTTGAAATGTCTTCGATTGTGCCGACGCATGTCATTCGATTGTGTCGACGCATCGACGGTGGCGTCCTCTAGGACTGTAAAATATAGGTTACTTCATTTATGCTATCCAAATTTTTGTTTGTTATGCGTTCACGCTAAAACTGCTTAACGGATTTGGATGAATTTTGGCACATGGGTAGACCATGCCATAGGCCATTTTTTATCCCGCTAGTACGTTCCCGTGGATATAATTTCCCACCTCCACGCGAGCGAAGCCGCGGGCAAAAACTAGTAATAATATTTTAAAGAGGTAAATTCGTTTGTAAGTTTGTATGTAGGGAGTAATCTTCGGAACTATTGATCCGATTCCAATAATTCTTTCACTTATGGGAACCTACAGTATTGCCGAGTGTCTAATGATATACCTACTTATTAGCTTTTGCCCGCGGCTTCGCCCGCATGGCTGTCGGAAATTATCCCACGGGAACCTACTACCGAGATAAAAAGTATCCCTATGTGTTGATCCAGGTTATAACTGTATCTGTGTGCCAGGGAAACGCCTATTCTTGGCCATGTTTTGCCCATCAATGTGACAAATACAAAAAAAATACCCATTTAGTAACTAAAATATTGCTAGTACTTATTTGTATTGTAACCTCCGGAATTATAAGCCGATTTAATCAAGAAACTCAATCGTATTTACACTTCCGGTCGTTGGTCAAACCTGTCAAAGTAGGGATGACAACATTTACTGAAAAAACGATACACTAAAACCGGTTACCAAAAATACGTATTTAGGAAAATCTATTTTTGACATTATGTAGTTGTTTCGCTTTTATTTTCTTTAGAGACAAAAAAAAATGTTTGTCTATTTTCGGGCTTCTAAATACGATCCATTTAACCGATTCCGTGTTTCAAGTTTTACAAAACTATAGATTTTTCGATAAATCGATTTCTTAAAGACATCCCTACGTCAATAATAATCGTAATTGACAACTGATTGACATTGACATTTCACATTTTGTTTGGTGCTGTTTTCTTGCGACTCGTGATTTTTTTCTCTACTGCGTTTTTCTATTCAATATTCCGACGACTTTGATTACGATTATGGACCCTGTAATCGCTTTCGATGACGACCTTGGCTTTATATTGGATTCTGTACCCGCCTCTCTCGACGACACCGGCTTGCCAATGGATACCGTACCAGTTTCTCACGAAAGACCTGGCGCGAATATGGAACCTGGGTTCTTGGGCTGGGCAAGGTTTCAATCAAATATAAATCCCCCAGCCCAATTTCTACCCAATTTATTGTAACCAGTAATTTAAATGGTGTGCATAATAAAGAGTATTCTATTCTATTATATTCTATTCTAGATGACGTGCTCGTCATATATTTAAATGAGAACGAATAAAAAATCGGAAATCTTTAAGTATGTCTTTTATTAACCTTGAATTTTTATACTATGATTTTTAAAAGTCCAACCGAGTTCTATGTAAAAAATAGTGTTTGTATCTTTATCTATGATGTCAACCCTAATGCCTCTAATTTATTTCTTTCGTGGGCGTCACTTGGCCAAAACCTCTTTATCAAATGGCCATTTCCCTTTCATCCAAATCTCAAATCAAGTTTTTGCGTGATTGAGTAACAAACATCTAAACATACAAACTTTCACATTTATAATAATACTAGGATTTTATTTACTAAATTTCACGCGGACGAAGTCGCGGGCAGAACCTAGTCATAGATAAATATCCAGGATGAGAAGTAGCTTGTGTCTTCGTCTTGTGCAAATTACACGCAGACGAACGCGGGCAAAAGCTGTAGGTATGTATAAATTTTGACCCGCAACACGGTTGACCCAGTGGCTGAGATATCTGTGGTGTAGCTGTGGGTAGCGTCACAATTTAACTGATATCACAGCCAACCAACTGTGTGTTGCGGGTTTGATTCCCGCATGTATAATTTGAACAGTCTACAGCGTAGCAGGCGCTTTTTCCGGGTATGGCTGTTGGTGTAGGTATCTAGGTATCACGCATGATACCAAAGGTGGAGCCAACGATTTAAAATAAAAATAAAAGCGGCCAAGTGCGAGTCGGACTCGCCCATGAAGGGTTTCGTAGCAGCAAGTAACATAATATAAAAGTTCTTGTAGTTTGTTGTAACTTTGATCGATGTTTTTATAATAGACCGATTTATGACGTATTAAAAAAAAACTACTTACTAGATCTCGTTCCAACCAATTTTCGGTGGAACTTTACATGGTAGTACATCATATATTTTTTTTAGTTTTATCATTTTTTTATTTTAGAAGTTACAGGGGAGGGGGAGGACACATTTTACCACTTTGAAAGTGTCTCTCGCGCAAACTATTCAGTTTAGAAAAAAAATATATTAGAAACCTCATTATCATTTTTAAAGACCTATCCATAGATAGACCGTGTATATCTTAATGCGGTTCACAGAATACATCTACTTACCAAGTTTTAACCGTATAGTTCTTATAGTTTCGGAAAAAATTGGCTGTGACATACGGACGGACAGACAGACAGACATGACGAATCCACAAGGGTTCCGTTTTTTGCCATTTGGCTACGGAACCCTAAAAACACCATCGTAAGATAATAATAATATTATTGTCTTGAATATAGTGTAGTTTAACTTGACATAATATGAATATGTCAAGTTAATAATTTAATTACGTTTACCTCTTCAAACAACAGTAAATGTTATGGAAATATTCGGGATTCGGTTAGTCGTACCACAGAATAATAAAGCTACAGTGGTTTATCTGGGCTGTGACCTTGAATTAATTACCTACGGCCGTTCGGTTGATAAAAACCGTGCGTAACTGCCGCGGGCTCGAATTGTTGCGTAACTGAGACTGACTGAGATTTAAAAGCGCGTCGTTCCGGCCGTTTTATATGAAGATAAACTACTGTATCATTATTATGCTGTGATCATACCTACTTGTCTAACCGCAGAGCCATGCAGTGGGATTTACAATAATTATGATGGGTGCAATATATTTAGACACTACAAAACAAGTAGGTAGGTACTGCAAGCAGCAAACAAATGTCCTAAAAAGGTATTGTAGATATCTTGAAGGCAAGTAGATGAATTCCAGCTGTTGTCTTGGTTAAAGCCAATATGTCCCTCAAGATGTCTCCTAGATACACTCCAAGGGTCAGTTGAGTAGGTAAAAGTGGGCACAGTATTTAACAACTTTAGATAAACTTTAACCCTATTTAAGAATGTAGTTTTGCAGAACTCTAAACACTGATTTCAAGATATCTTGTAGGTTGACTTCAAATCAAGAAATAGACTTAAAGATATCTGCAATACCTAATTAAAACTATCAATATTGAATTGCAGATGTATCTATCTCTATGTTGTGTATGTTATCTTAGTGAAGTAAAATTAAAAACTTATTTTGCTTTAAAGTGCTTTAAGTAACTTTATTTTAGAAAATATGGTGAACTTTTAAATTATTACAAAAACTGTTTTAAGATTTATGAAAATGGCAATTATACAACAAATTTTTATGTCTAGAAAAGGCTTTCATATGTCGTTGAATGCATTGGAAATTTAAAATTTAGATAGTGCTATAAAACACACGGGCTTTTAAAATACTAGAAAACAATGAATAAAATTTGGTATAATAATATTGCAAATGAAAAATTTTGTGCCATATAGTGCATAGTACCTACTACATTTTCTATATATGTGCAAGTTATTAATGTAGTTAGAATTACTATAACATAAATATAAGTTCAATCTACTCTAGTTTTTGATGAAGTGTCATCGGAAATTTTTATTATTTTTTCACTTAAAGTGCACTCTTTGTTTTTCTGTACAGAAGTTATTTGTTAAAAGTTCTCTAAAGTTATTTGTAGTGTTTTTTTTTTTGGAACACTATTACTCCTAGCGGAGGCTAAAGTCACATGCTACGTGTATCTAAGTTAGTCTGTCTAGGTAGGTTAGGGACTCAGAGTGTAGCGGTTCCGACAGACGACCGACCCAATAGGGCAATTGCACTATGAAATGAATCGGAATCGATTTCATTTTGACAGTTCAACACCATTCATTGCGTTATTTACGTTGCCGAGCTGACAAATTTTTCGAACATATGAAGCAATGGATTAGCAATTTGCTTCAAAATGATTCAGATTCCGATTAATAGAGTGTTACGCAATTATGGTGCAGACCAGCCCAGCTTGGGCTTATGCGCTTGCGCTTTCGTTTTAAGGGCATATAGATAAAAATAAAAGACAAAAAATAGTTTTGATATTTTACTGACTAGCTTAACGAGTGATACAAATGTACAAAAATACAAAATGCGCTAGTATTATATAATATGGTAATAAACGTAGACAATTCAGCAAGATTTAGCGCAGATCATTCAATAACACTTAAAATAATGAGAAATAACTAATAATTAATAATATCTACCATGTGTGATGTTAATAATTTAATTCTACAAGCTATACGTATGTCAGTATGGAAGATTATAGTTAGTCATTATTTACAGATGCTTATCTTATTATTACAGTTTGCTAGTGTTTACATTGGACTAAAGTATTTACATAGTTATAACTAACGGAAGTACAATGCACTTTGATAGCGGTATTGAGAGGTGTAATTATACTACATGTTAACATGATACAGACTAAACGTAATACAATACAAAAATGTTTGTTTACAAGTTACTGGTGGTTTTGGTGGAGATTCTCTAAGTAACATTGAGATTTAACAATTGGGTTCGTAAATATAACATAAACCAATTTTGTGTAAGTTCTTCATGATTAATTCCAATCGTAGCTTAAGCAATATTTTACTTTTTTTTAAAAATTTTCATTACAATACTGATTTCCTAATAACTTTGGTTGTATTCTGCCAAAAATAATAATTGCCATTTCATATTATTTAAAACATAATTATCTAATAATTCCTAAATAAATCAATCTTTTGTAGGAACTTATTTATAAAACTTACGTAGGCTTTAAAGCAAATTAGAACGTCGCTGCTCGCGGAAATGTGTGGTTTATTTAAATAGTCATGTAGTCATAATTCTAATGATTACAATAGTATGATCAACAGGAACGTAGCGACCTTAACTTTGATTCGGGTTAAAACCCGTTAGTCACCAAAGTGGTCCAGCCGAACGCAGAATGAACAAAAGTGGCCCATCCGATCGAATCTGCCCACTAATATTGTAGCTTGTAGCACACCTACGTAAAAAATCACTATAGCATCCTACTTTCGCGTTGCTTTCTCCTTAACAAATCATTCATTAGGTCACCACTAATGTTTTAGAAGTACAAAACTGTCTATTTATGTCTGTCAGTCAGTCAACTCTCGCTCTAGTAAGTAATACGTTACTCAGTCAAGACGACTCTACAAAACAATAGAATACTTAACGCAATTCTATTACACAAAAATATTCTAAATTAACGACGTTTTAAAGAGATGCTAATTATGCAGTACGAAAGAATTATACATGTCGATATTTTTCTTGCATAACGCTAAACTTTTTCGAGTTAAATCGTTTGTGAGTCACCCTATATGTTGTTTACTAATTTGAATTAACCTTGCGTGTGTAGTGTAGTACACAATACTAAAAGATTGAACTCGTATCATGTTTTATTATGCGTCAACACGGTTCAATACGGTCTGTGTTTACTGTTATATTACAAATCAAACAGCGCTCCACGGTGACTCATCCAACATCTCTTATTTAATCATCTTAAATATCACAGAGGTATTAATTACATAATTCACAACGTCGGTACACAGAACACCGTGCTGTGGCTAATACATGTCACGGGTCGCCATGGGAACGACACATGTAGAAAATAGCTTTAACAAAATAATACGCGTTAACATGTTATTCGCAGTTGTTTTCTAAATGTGACGTCAGATATAAACGTTCAGCGTCTGACAGTGAAGAGAAAATATCCAGTGCGATACCCACTAATGGGCGAGGCGCAGATCGTATGCAAAACGTATGCGAGGATATTTTAATCCCGTTCCTGTCAGGACGCGTCGGCGGCGGCCGGGGTGCGGTGATGTGTGAACCGACCTTAATACTAAAGGGTTTTACACATTTACAGTGCGCCGGCAGTTCGCCGACATGCGGTCCACTCATGAAAATGGACTGCCAGTTTTTATGAGTGGACGGATTGCCGGCGGACTGTACAATGTGTGAGGTCCTTTACAACTACAGTATAAATGTATTCTAGTTACAATTTGCGACACGAACACCGGACGAATGTAATTTCTTCATCGTGGTGTTGATCACAGGCAGTGTTGGAATGGAATATTGGAGTGGAGAGGGGGCCCGGTGACTACTACGCGATTATTATAAATGCAATGGCTTGCAATTAGTGCGTCTGTTGATTCAGCGTTCTTTTTTCAGAAGTGTTGAGACTTTCACTATAAGTAGTCATTCCCACAGGCCCCCAGGTCCGCTTGACCCTGATCTTCGGTCCTCGGTGATTCAGCCAGCAGGTAACACCTATGGGGAAAAAAATACATATTAATATATGAAAGAGGAGCGCGGCATGACAGTGTGAGTCAGAGGTTATGTGACGCGCGGGTGACTCAATCTTGTTAGCCACGAATAATGGGCTACTATTAGGTATGTGCCTTCTTGATGACGAATCTATAGCGATAAAGGGAATGGGGTCTGTATATTGTGGTTGAGGATGTGAGTGATTAGCGCGGAAAACGTTTTCAGGGTCGCGTAGGTGTCATCAGTAGTCATAATTATCGAAATAAGCAAAGCTTTCGGTTTTTTTTCATATTTAAACCGGGAGCTTTCCTTGTTTCGATAATGAATTATAATAATATCCATCACACATCATACAGTCATCATCATATTCATCACATAGGTACATCGATACACATCGTACACATCATATACATCGTAAGTTGATGGATATTCAAACTTTAAGTTACTACTCTGATTCTCTTTTGTTGTTTTGCAAATTCAGATGATTCATTGTGCTTAGAAGTTTATAGAAATCTGGTGAACGTCGCCGCGTCGTCGTGAGAATTTCTTTTTGTTGAACATAAACGGCTATATTTGCCACTGTTTCCTTTGTGACAGACGTAAAAGAACACATAAACGGCTATATTTGCCACTGCTTCCTTTGTGACAGACGTAAAAGAACAACATACCGCGTAGTTTCCCAAGCTAACTGTGTATACAGTTACTGACTATTAGACAATAATACCGCATTGATTTTATACCTAATAAATACACTACAAAGACTAATAATAAGCGTTCGATTCAAGAAAATAAGTAACTTGTCAAGGATCATTATGCAAGCTTTGTTAAAAACAATACGAGTTGCTAAGTATGACAAATTGTATTTCTTATGTGTTATTCTATGTAGGTACCGACCATGAATAATACTTGCATAGCTGCATACTAATATAACCCATGTTATTTACATATGGGATTCATCATCTGCCTAGCCTTTTCCCAACCATATTGGGGTCGGCTTCCAGTCTAACCGGATGCAGCTGAATACCAATATTTTACATGGAGCGACTGCCTATCTGACCTCCACAACCCATTAACTGGGTAATACGATACCCCTTGGTAAGACTGGTTGTCAGACTTTCGGGCTTCTGACGACCTGTAACGACTGTCAAAGATCCACGAATGACAGCCAGGACCAACGGCTTAACGTGCTTTCTGAGGCTCGGAGGAGTCTCGGTATGTAAAGATGGTCACCCATCGACTGACCAACCCCGGCAAGAATAGCTTAACCTGATGGATCGACCCGTGCGGCTGTTATTACTTAGCCACGAGCTCCTCGTATTTACATATGGGATTATAATAATATAATAAGTTATATTACACAAGGAAAGACTTATCGCAACACACCTTACCTACTTCATTCATAGAGTAAAGGGAATTTTCATGTTGTAATAAATTTTTCATTGATTTCCGAATGTTGGGCCACAATAGGATTTAATGAAAGGTAATTGCATGCAGCTGACATGAGAATGTTAGGAGAGATGTGTGGTTTTACGCGAATGGATAGAATAACAAATGAGTAAGTACCTATAATATAAGAGGAAGTCTGAAAGTGACACCGGTGACTAAAAAGTTGTGTGATGCGGAGGAATAAGGAAAATGTCATCAGGAAAATTTTGAGTAAGAATGTGGATGAATACGAGTAGGGGAAGACCAAAGAAACGATGGAGTCTGTGTGAAAGATGATATGGCGAGAAAGGGACGACCGAGGTGACGACTAATAGAAAGAAAAAGAAAAGGACATGTTGCACCGACCCCAAATAAATTAGGATAAGCGCAGGAGAAGGATGATAATAAAGGTTTCATTCGGATTCTATGAACGTAATCAGCTGTAGGTTCGTACTTCCATTCAATGTTGTTCTCGTGTTTACCATAACGAATCCAGTTCATAATTACTACCTACCAGTTTATTAAAACCAGAAACGCTATAATAATAAAACCGGTAGACTCCAACAAGTCGACCAATCACCTATATACAAATTAAGTACCTATATATAAAAGGAGCGCTGTTCAGCGTACTACTTTGTCAGTAGGTAATATAGTTTGTGGTACAAACATGTCTGTTGTCTCTTATGAGACGAGGCATCCTGCTTACAGGTCCTGACCTTTTATCGGTCGCGTGTATCAACATCAAGTGGGCAGTGAGCAGTGGACGCATAAAATAACCGGCATTCATTCTCAAGGTACACACGGCTACATATCAAGCTAAGTATACATTTCCAGTATAAGCTGGCCTCTCGTTGTACGGAAATTCTATGCAATGCGAGATCAGCTTGTACTGGAAATTTATGGCTTGATATGTAGCCGTGTGTACGAGTCCGATTGAAGCGGCTGCTTGTCCTGCGACATGCATGGTCCACATACGGACGATTCCTATAATTTACGGACAATTATTGGTTAAAATTAAGATTCTTGTATCTTAAATTCTTAACCAATAATGAAGCAAAGACCTCATAGCTTTGCATAGTAGATCCTCCCAAGGAAGTAACACAGATAAAATTAGCTTACGAATCTATTTATACTTATGCCCAGTGTGGCAATAAAAAAGCTACCATTGGTAAGAAAAGGCTATAATAGTTATTTTGAAAGTGTGTCTGACGCAGTAAGATGGTTGTAGGTGTAGCCATGACACCTAGCCTAGGGATATCTAGCGGGATAGAATTATATGAAAATGGTCGGAGTGCCCAAATTTCGCTACTGCCACAGAATAAATAATCGTACCACTGCGACCAAGTTTTACGGACCGCTCGCCGGCCGCTGCTGCGGACCGCTCGGCTTGCGCGTAGTTGGTCACAGTTCTAACCTAACCTATTTGGTCTTCCTAGAGTAAGACAGTTATGAACCGCTTCTATATAACTATCTCCCGGTAGATACCTAGAGACATAACTATATCTCGGCTACAACCATCTTACTGCGACGTGTCTACAATTTCGTTTTTTTTTTTTACAACGCTTTCGTGGTACAGTCAGCTACAAAAGTCGATTAACACTTGCAGTTTTTTAATCATAATTACTAAGCGAAATATTTAATTCAAATCGGAACAGAAGTACTTAAAAAATTATGAACATTAACTCTTAACATTTAAACGAAAAAAAAAAGCAGTTTATCGAATCATTTTGTGTTAATTTAGATGATGTCAAAAAGTAGCAGTGTTAACCGACTTCTATTGCTGACCGTACCTACTACCTATTGCTGTTACTATGGACAAGGAAAGTATTTTTTTGCAATGTATTGGAGTTATTTGTTTATGGAAACGGAAACGTGTTTTACGAAATCTCTGCTAATATTGGTCTTAGTCAAAGAGACTACTACTATTGCATGTCATGGTGATTAATTTTCTTTTGAATAACACAAAAAACATCCGAATGATCTCTGAGAAACCGCAATATGGTTTCGCGAAGTCGTATTAAAGGAACCTTGCCATAAGCCGTCCTATAACGGGGACCGTCTTCATTTCGTCTGAAGTTCTATATCGGTATGATGATCATTTTAGCTCACGACGAGAACCGCGGCAGCAACTTGTTAAGAACTTGTTCGATACACACACCCATTCATTAGCTTTCATTTAATTATGATGTATTTAATTAGTAAACAAGGGAGCTTTATTTATTTCATGAGGCTACTTATACTTTGTTAAGTTACTTTAACTTTTCATGTTTCGGAGTCATCAACATCATACAAACATTTTGGTTTTGTTTAACCGAATACAAGGAAGAAAGCAAATTATGTAGGTGTAAATAGGTAGAGTTGCATCCATATGATCCATACTTCCTACTAATATTCAATCAATCTGCCTAGCCTTTTCCCAACTATGTTGGGGTCGGCTTCCTTTCTAACTGGATGCAGCTGAATACCAGTATTTAACATGGAGCGACTGCCTATCTGACCTCCACAACCCAGTAACTGGGTAACACGATACCCCTTGGTAAGACTGGTTGTCAGACTTTCGGCCTTCTGACGAACCGTAACGACTGCCAAAGATCCACGAAAGACAGCCGGGACCAACAGCTTAACGTGCTTTCCGAGGCACGGAGGAGTCTCGTTATGTAAAGATCACCCATCCACGGACCAACCCCGGCAAGCGTAGCTTAACCTGATGGATCGTTCCGTGCGGCTGTTATTACTTAGCCACGAGCTCCTCTAATATTATAAACTCGAAAGTTTAAAAAAAATACTTCCTACTAATATGTATTATAAACTCGAAAGTTTGTGAGGATGGATGGCTGGATGTTTCTTACTCTTTCATGCAAAAACTACAAAACAGAGTTTGATGAAATTTGGCACACAAATAGTTTATAACTTGGATTAACACATATTAGGTTGGGGAAAAAGTCTTTTCGCATTATAGTATGTATGAACTTAAAATAAAATCTCTTTGTCTATAGTATTTGTATCTGGCTGGTTTTGGTATCATTGAAAGTTAAATTTTATAGAACATAATTCCAAATTCAAATTAGGAAAATGTGTGATTTTTATTTGTTTTTCGTACCGTCAAGATGAGTGAATCTAATGAAGAAATTCGATACATTTTAAAATTTTACTACAAAAAAGGTAAAAATGCAACGCAAGCCGCGAAAAAATTTTGCGATGTTTATGGACCCAGTGCAGTGTCTGTGAGAGTAGCACAAATTTGGTTTAAGCGTTTTCAATCCGGAAATTTTTATGTCAAAGAAGCACGTCGCTCTGGTCGCCCTATTACGGATAAAATGGATGCCATTTTTGAAAAAGTGGAGCAAGATCGGCATATCAGTAGTTACGACGTAGCTGAAGAACTGGGAATTGACCACAAAACAGTTTTGGCGCATTTGAAAAAAACTGGGTACACAAAAAAGCTCGATATTTGGGTACCTCACGAGCTCATTGAAAGAAACCTAATGAACCGTGTACTCATTTGTGATTCTTTATTACGACGAAAAGAAACCGAACCATTTTTGAAGAAGCTGATAACTGGTGATGAAAAATGGATCACGTACGACAAGAACGTGCGAAAAAGGTCGTGGTCAAAGGCCGGTCAGGCTTCACAGACTGTGGCGAAACCCGGGTTAACTCGCAACAAGGTGATGCTGTGTGTGTGGTGGGATTGGAAGGGCATTATTCATTATGAGCTGTTACTACCAGGCAGGACAATCGATTCTGAACTTTACTGCGAACAACTGATGAGATTAAAGCAAGAAGTTGAGAGAAAGCGGCCGGAATCAATCAACAGAAGGGGTGTGATTTTTCATCATGATAACGCTAGACCTCACACATCTTTAGCCACTCAGCAAAAATTAAGAGAGTTTGGCTGGGAGGTGTTAATACATCCGCCGTATAGTCCTGACCTTGCACCTTCAGATTTCCACCTGTTTCGGTCTCTTCAGAATTCTTTAGGCAGTCTCAGGTTAATATCACGAGAGGACTGCCAAAACCACTTGTCGCGGTATTTTGATCAGAAGTCCCAAAATTTCTATAGCAATGGGATCATGTCCCTACCTATAAGATGGCAAAAAATTATCGAACAAAATGGTACCTACATAGTTTAGATAAATGTAAATAATGTATATTAAAAAATGTTTTGAATTTTCTTAAAAAATGCGAAGAAACTTTTTCCCCAACCTATTATAATACCTTTTATCCCGATATTCTTACGGGTTTGAGTTTTACATGGGTGAAACCGCGGCGTGCTGCTAGAATCTAATATGTGAAAGTAACTCTTGTCTGTCTGATACCATTTCACGTCTTAACGACTAAACGGAATTGGATGAAATTTAGCACATGGATAGACCATGACCTGTGTTAGGAATAGGGTACTTTTCATCCCGGTAGTACGGTCCCGTGGGATAATTTCCGACCTTCACCCTGGCGATGTCGCAGGCGAAAGCTTCTTTCTATATAAACACTTTTTGCCAAGTAATTGAAGAAAACAGTTTTGCAATAGAAACTAGAAACCAAAAGCTGAACTATAACTGTAAACAACTGTTAGTAAGTAGGTACCTACAGTTAATTTTAGTACCTAACTGTTCAATATTTGTTGCTCAATTTTTTGTCGGTCAAACGACAATGAACTTATTGCCGATCAATTGACAGTAACGAGGACTGATGAGCTAAGAGATTAGCAAACGGCTTGCGGGGATAATTCAACTCAGGCGCATGTAGAATAGAAATTTTCTTTAGGTACCTACTGGAGTAACCAAGACTCATCAAGATTACAGGTATAGTCGATAACACAATACTATATATTATTATTAGCTGCGCCCCGCGGTGTTGCCCGCGGAACACGCCTATGTGT
Organism: Cosmia pyralina; assembly: GCA_946251885.1. NCBI lineage: Eukaryota > Metazoa > Arthropoda > Insecta > Lepidoptera > Noctuidae > Cosmia > Cosmia pyralina. Next base: position 8,532,962 of record OX276347.1, on the reverse strand, counting down.
AAATCCAGGGTGTCAGCTACCTCCATACCAAATTTTATCAAAATTGGTCCAGCGGTTAGAGCGTGAAGAAGTAACAAACATACACACACGCACTCACAAACATGCGACATTATAATATTAGTGTGATGTGATGGGAACTCCAATTTTCCATGAATGAATGAATGACGTAGAGTAACGGGTGCAAAACAGGAAAATGTACTACAATAAAAACAAATTATACAAAAAGTATTCTATAGGTAGCTAATCGTTCGATGCGTCAGGGAGTACATAAATACATATTTTACCCTATGTAGTTAAAGACAACTCGACAGAACAACTATAGTAGGAATGTCACTTTACCTTATAGGTGTAATGTGGAAGTGAATACTTTCTGAAATCTTTAGTAGTTACAGAAAAAAAAAAAACAAAACCGACAAATCACAGGTTGATGTTTTTTCTAAGAAAGCTAGAAAACTTTAGCCGTATAAAAAGCCAAAATTTTGCCATGAAAATAGAATAGGAAAACTAAAAATAGGTAAAAAAAAAATATGTTTTGATTACAGGAAAAATAAAACGATGTCTCTAAATAGCATTGTTTTTCAGAAATCATCAACAAATAACGGAACCCTCGCTCTTGATTGTTTTTTTAATTTAATAAGTAGTGAATCACTACAGGTATCTTTCGAATTACATTAGAAGTTACCAGTGATCGATGATTCACGGCAGGTAGTAGCTTCGTGCAAATTGTTGAGATAAATATCGCGTTAGATCTACATGTAATTGAATTGTTGCTTGACAGTTGTCACTGCCTGCTTTAAGCCTTGTTTATATAAAATAATTTTAGCCGAATACAACAAATACAGGATGGATTTTTGAGACGGGGCAGTAAGGGCGAATGCAGTTAGCAATTACTCAAAAATTAAGGTCAGTTTCCTAAGACCGTTTTCCTGTTGCATGAACAGTTAAGGCTCTTAATCTCGAAAATTAATTCTGTATATTATTGTCTAGTTTACCGATTCAATTGAGGCTTGCTTAAAAATTACGATATCATCTAAGTTTTAGGTATATTCATTATTATTCATTACTTAAACATAAATTAACGGGAAAACCGTAATAGGCGTCAAGCGTACAGACCGAGTTACAACATCACCCTGCGCTCCATAACTCGAAAAAACAGCCAGGCTGAAGTGAGAGTGCACCGGACACGTCGCACGAATGCATCCGGACAGATGGGCAAAGATCGTCACTCACTAGACGCCTGAGGGAGGACATCGCCGTCGAGGATGGCCACGGCGAAGGTGGTGTGACGATCTGATAAGGTTTGCAGGGCCAACATGGCCAGAGATCGCACAAGACAGGGAGGTTTGGAAGGAAAAAGTGGAGGCCTTTGCCCAGCAGTGGGACAAAATGTAGGCTAATAAAAAAAACTAAATTATGTAAACAAACCGTCGCCGTCGCGCCGAAAGATTGCTATGGCTTCAAAGACCTAGTTAAAGGATTTGCAACGTCTACAGCTTAGTTCATTCATGTCACTCGTAAGTCCTTTCCTTTCATTTCCCTCACCGCCTACTTCATCACCTAGGCAGACCTATGCAAATAGCTAGGCCATTAAGTGTGTAGTTACTGGTAAGTTATCTTAACTCGTAGTTACGTGGGTGGCGACTTGTATTACGATACTTGTGCAACCACAAAACTAACTGTTATTGCTAAATTAATATATCTGGAACGAGCAACGACTTCAATTTCTAAGAAACTTGATTTAATTTTCACGTTTAATTTAATTTCCTGGACTAAAATTGGTTGTGCGGTTGGTTGTGTGTTAGGTATTTGAAATGCAACTTGTTATTGTAGTGTTTAGTTATTTCTACATAAAAACTGGTTAAAGTACTGTGTAATACATAGAAATCTGTGGGTTATTTTTCGTCTTTAACTTCCTCAACTTGACTGTAGGTACGGTCAGCAACAGAAGTCGGTTAACACTGCTAATTTTTTACATCATCAAAATTAACACAAAATGCTTCGATAAACTACTTTTTTTCAATGTTCTCAAAATTTTAAGTAATTTGGTTCCGATTTGAATTAAATATTTCGCTTAATAATTAAGATTAAAAAACTGCAAGTGTTAATCGACTTTTGTTGCTGACTGCACCTATATCTACCTAATTAGAGAGAAAGTTGGTTTATTAAACTTGATTGTAAGTTCAATATCTATAGTATATATAATAGTACTGAACGCGAGATCTGCAAAACTGGAAGTATGCCTTGCAGCGGCAAAGCAGGCCTCTTCTCATACAGAGAAGGCACGAGCATTGATCACCACGCTTGCTCAAGACAGGTTGGCGATTTCAAACTTATATTGTTTGTAGTCGGACTTATATTTAGGTACTACATTTAATTCAATTTCATTTGTTTTCATCCATTTTTTGTCGTGAGTCATGCTCATGATGACTTCATGACCCATTACAGCGAGACTGTGTGTAAACGAAGCAAAAGGAGTATGTAAGGATCTTAGCAGGTGGCGTTCTGTAGTTTCTGCCTACCACCACGGGAAGAAGGCATGAGCATGTTACGCTTGGTGTCATTCTGAAAAACATGGGCCGCCTCATTACAAAACGAGTTCTAATTTTAATCCAAGCCCAAACAAACCTTGGAGCCAGTTATTATATTTTAAACTTAATTCCGATAAAACTAAAGTTCTTAATACAAAACTAACAACTCAAACTCGTGTCTAACGTCAGTTTTTGTAATTAGAACGTTGACATTTAAAGTTCGAAATTCAAAAATGATTAGATGCTTTCAACCTGGGTCTAACTATCAGGAAACATTGGCAATGAAACAGGTGTATGGATATGGCGTCATCACTGACGCATGATCTACGGATGCGGTAGGTAAACTCTGCTCATAATTATGAGTAAATAAATTCAATTATTAATTAAATATTTTTATTGACCACGCATGTCTTGTTATTTATTTGTGCTGGTATTCGCATCGCGTTCCAATTCGTTATCTAAGGGGAAACAATATAGGTAGTAGGCACCTACATTTAAAATTGATGACTTCAATCAATCAATTATAATGTTAAAGTATTTTATTTCAATTAGAGCCACACATTTATTTATGCATCCTATTATTATTATCCTATTGTCGACACCAATACCGCCTTTTTTTGACAGGTCTGTATTGAAAATTGCGACACACAATTCAGTATCGTGAATCGCTTTTATCGAATTTTCAATAGCTATGCTATTATCTGTTCAGGTGAAGTTGAGAAAGGTTCATGACATACATTAAAACACAGTCTTCTCTTTCTTTCAAATAAATTCTGAAAGTAGGTACTCGAATTATAGTAAAACTTAAAACTAGGTAAAAAAACTAAAACTTAAACTTTAAGCTTAAAACTTGGTAGTTAAAATTTACAAAAAGTCAGATTGCCACCTTTGAAACTAGTCGACTCATATGTCTGTGCAGTTAACTATTCAAATAGTACCTACACGGCCAAAGATTAATGATCCAAGTTAAAAATATTCGAGAATCTAAGTGGAATATATTTACATAGGTATATTAATCTCGTCGTGATGCTATTGAATGAACGATAAAAATCAAGTTTTAGACACGGATTTTTTCCGTGAAAAAGGTGACTAATTTCATGAGAAGTCAAAGTGAAGGTTAATTCTAAAATGAATCACGATTCTTACGGAACAGTTAGGTTTGTTATTTGCAATATCAATCTGCTTAGCCTTTTCCCAACTATGTTTCGGTCGGTCCAGTGTAACCGGATGCAGCTGAAGACCAGTATTTTACATGGAGTGACTGATCTGACCTCCTCAACCCAGTTACTGGGTAACACGATACCCCTTGGTAAGAGTGGTTGTATGACATTTTGGGCTTCTGACTACCCGTAACGACTGTCAAAGATCACCCATCCACGATCCGACCGCGGGAAGCGTAGCTTTACCTTCGATCGGCACGTGCGGCTGTTATTTAGCTACGAGCCCCTCAGGCTTGTTATTTGCAATGATTCTATAATTCCTATAGCTTGAATTTCTTGTCCATTTAAATGTCAGTCTTGGGTATAGGTCTAAAAACCTTTAAACGGTTTTAATGGGAGTTTAACAGCTCGAAAGCTTATTCTTGTAGCTGTTAAAGCTATAAAAGTTCACGCTATATTTACGGGGCATTGAGGAATGGAAGTAAAAGTTTATTGTTGAGAGGTTGTCACTAAAAAATATACTTATTAGGTTGGGGAAAAAGTCTTTTCGCATTATAGTATGTATGAACTTAAAATAAAATCTCTTTAGCTATACTATTTGTATCTGGCTGGTTTTGGTATCATTGAAAGTTTAAATTTTAAAGAACATAATTCCAAATTCAAATTAGGAAAATGTGTGATTTTCATTTGTTTTTCGTACTGTCAAGATGAGTCAATCTAATGAAGAAATTCGATACATTTTAAAATTTTACTACAAAAAAGGTAAAAATGCAACGCAAGCCGCGAAAAAAATTTGCGATGTTTATGGACCCAGTGCAGTGTCTGTGAGAGTAGCACAAATTTGGTTTAAGCGTTTTCAGTCCGGAAATTTTGATGTCAAAGATGCACGTCGCTCTGGTCGCCCTATTACGGATAAAATGGATGCCATTTTTGAAAAAGTGGAGCAAGATCGGCATATCAGTAGTTACGACGTAGCTGAAGAACTGGGAATTGACCACAAAACAGTTTTGGCGCATTTGAAAAAACCTGGGTACACAAAAAAGCTCGATATTTGGGTACCTCACGAGCTCACTGAAAGAAACCTAATGAACCGTATACTCATTTGTGATTCTTTATTACGACGTAATGAAACCGAACCATTTTTCAAGAAGCTGATAACTGGTGATGAAAAATGGATCACGTACAACAAGAACGTGCGAAAAAGGTCATGGTCAAAGGCCGGTCAGGCTTCACAGACTGTGGCGAAACCCGGGTTAACTCGCAACAAGTTGATGCTGTGTGTGTGGTGGGATTGAAAGGGCATTATTCATTATGAGCTGTTACCACCAGGCAGGACCATCGATTCTGAACTCTACTGCGAATAACTGATGAGATTAAAGCAAGAAGTTGAGAGAAAGCGGCCGGAATTAATCAACAGAAGGGGTGTGGTTTTTCATCATGATAACGCTAGACCTCACACATTTTTAGCCACTCAGCAAAAATTAAGAGAGTTTGGCTGGGAGGTGTTAATGCATCCGCCGTATAGTCCTGACCTTGCACCTTCAGATTTCCATCTATTTCGGTCTCTTCAGAATTCTTTAGGCAGTGTCAGGTTAACATCACGAGAGGACTGCCAAAACCACTTGTCGCGGTATTTTGATCAGAAGTCCCAAAATTTCTATAGCAATGGGATCATGTCCCTACCTACAAGATGGCAAAAAGTAATCGAACAAAATGGTACCTACATACTTTACATAAATGTAAATAATGTATATTAAAAAATGTTTTGAACTTTCTTAAAAAATGCGAAGAAACTTTTTCCCCAACCTATTATGTTAATGTAAATATAATGTAGCATCTACTTATGTGAGTATATTTAACAGTGATTTATAGCTGTTTAAGAAGGATTCTTTAAAGAGTTCGAATTCTAGGCTAAAGATTAATGTTTTAAATCGAAATAACTCGAGAATCTAAGTGAAATAAATTAATCACGTCTTGATGCTAGTGAATGAACGATAAAATCAAATTATAATAGTAGGTTGTGCGACTGAAGAAAATGTGGGTAATACTTCTTTTGGAATCTTGTACTAGAATGTCAGTTTCGTTATCATTCCACTGTTAATACTTTTAGATGTTTTTTTTTATGCCAGCTACTTTTTAACTAAGAGAACCTGACTAACTAACCAGTAATTTACTGGCCATATTTGTAGAATTATTGAGAGTGACTTTATGGTGGGTTAAAAATAAAATGTTAAGGAGGATTCGCGGTAGTAGCCGCGAATTTCAAATTTTCTTATTTTTTTGCAATTTGCAGGTCAGTATCAGGCTGTATGTTGCTAAAATTTTGATACGCGGCTATAAAAAATATGTATACATTAAGACAACCTTAAGAATCATGAATACATCTTTAAGTTAGCTTTGTTCTTTTTAAGTTTGATTTCGGAAATCATGACATTTTGGTCAAATCTAACTTAGAGCGATGTATCTGTTCTTATGGTTATATTTATGTACCTAAATACATATTTGTTATGGCCGCGTATCATATTTTTATCAACATACAACCTGATACTAACCTGCAAATTCCTAAAAATGGAAAAAAATTGAATTTCGCGGGCTGCTACTACGCAATCACCTTAATAGCAAAACTTTGCTATCCTTAGGAGAAATTTCAATAGGTAAGATCAAGAACCTTTGGACGGAGGCAATGAAATTATTATTGAAAACTTTGTACAAATGCATTATGTAGTCTTTAAATGGGTATAATTATGTAGTAATAGGTATTATCTCTACACTTGTAAACTGGCACGTTCAACCGTGTCAAGGCGTTACGCCAAAATCGATAGCAGCGATCTATACGGTTATTAGATCAGACATTTAGTTAATTTATCATTAAATGGGGTTATTTTTAAACTTATGACCTAAGTAGGTAATGGTCATAATAATAGATGATTAAAAACTTGTTTGTTGAAGCACGAATAACATTGAGAACTGAATCTGAATAGTTCACAAGATTGAGACTATTTGAGACCATAATAAACTGAGCCCTTTCTTCTACTGATTGGGTCTTGTAAGTTTGTAACAAAAGGTTCCGGATTCAGGAAGCAGCGTCAATTTTTGTCGCAATTCCGACCCCCAAGATACAGACAAATGCCTAGTTTGGGGGTCACCGGCCAACTTCTGTTCTTGTGCAAACGATTATAAATAAATTAATTTGATATTTGAAATTCGAATTAGAACAGCCAGAACAACAGACTGTGATCACCACAAAATCACCACAGAAAAGATAAATCTGTGGTGATCACTAATATATGCCCCTAGCTTGGTGATTAAGACAATATTTCTTTTGACTGGTCATTAGATCATTAATATTATGGCGTTTTGGACTATAGCAGCCCATAAACCCGTTTTATAAGAACATGTTACAAACTGTGTTTTCTATTATACCTTCTACCTACACGAACAGAATTCTCAGTAATCAAAAGGGCTTTGAACTGACAACATCTCTATTTACGTAAAGTTTTATGCACAATGATGTACGGAAGTTCCTATTAGTGAAATAGTGAGTAAATTAGATGCGTATTACACGACAATGGCCCACGTTGGCAGTTGCTGATTACCTCGACATCTCATTTGTGGTATTAGCACGTATAGGATAGTACTCGCCTTACATTCTCGCATAGAGATTTTAATATACGAGTTTATGTTTTGTTGCATATAGAAAAACTGTGATTTATTTTTTGTGTATTTGTTATACAGGGTGTCGAAAAGGTACGGTAGAGATTTCACTGTATTAAGTATCATTTTGTAAATCAGTACCTACAGTTAAGATTATTATTAAGTATACAGCAAAGTGTAAAAAATATTTTTTCAGGTAGGTACTTACCTATTTTGTAGAGAGGTATATAATATTTCCACAAAACATCATTCACCTAATTCATAATTGGGTTTCTTTCCTTCCCTTTGTTTCAAATTATACAAAATTAAGTAGCTTCAAAATGTGGTTTTCCGCTTAGTTGTGTAGATATTTTAATAATAAAAGTCAGTTTGCGTTTTAAATAATGGCATAAATTACTCGTGCAACATAATGACGTAATTAGTACCTACTAGCAGCGCCCCGCGGTTTCACCCGCGTAAGTCTACAACCCATAAGAATATCGGGATAAAAGTATCCTATGTGTTAATCCAGATTATAAACTATATGTGTGCCGAATTTTAACAAAATCTATTTCATAGTTTTTGCGTAAAAGAGTAACAAACATCCATCCATCCTCACAAACTTTCGCGTTTATAATATTACTAGCAGCGCCCCGCGGTTTCACCCGCGTAGACCGGGATAAAAGTAGCCTATGTTTTAATCCAGGGTATAAGCTATCTAGGTACCAAATTTCATCCAAATCGGTCCAGCCGTTTGAGCGTGAAGAAGTAACAAACATACACACACTCTCACAAACTATAAACCACCCCAGTAAAGAGGAGAATAAAACAAAAAAAAAAAACGCGACAAACGAACAGCAATTGATTTTTAACCGACTTCAAAAAAAGGAGCTTTCTCAATTCGACCGCATATATATATTTTTTATATATAGGTATAGATTGATAAGATGTAGTTTTTGTTTTTACTTTGGGATAGATACATGACGTGGTAAACACTATTTCTGGCGTCAATAGAATATGGCGAAATCATGTAGGTTTTTAGTATTGAAGGGTTTACGTGCTATATGCTATGCGAAACTGGGCTTTCGTACTGTCGAGTTTACCTGGTCAGTGGAAGCTGGTGTTGCGCTTAAGCAAAAGAAAAATAGGTACCTAAACTTTTGAGGCAACAGAATAAATTAAGTACTAAAGTATTCCTCAATCAATCTGCCTAGCCTTTTCCCAACTATGTTGGGGTTGGCTTCCAGTCTAACCGGGTGCAGCTGCATACCAGTATTTTACATGGAGCGACTGCCTATCTGACCTCCACAACCCAGTAACTGGGTAATACGATACCCCTTGGTAAGACTGGTTGTCAGACTTTCGGGCTTCTGACGACCCGTAACGACTGTCAAAGATCCACGAATGACAGCCGGGACCAACGGCTTAACGTGCTTTCCGAGGCACGGAGGACTCTCGGTATGTAAAGATGGTCACCCATCCACTGACCAACCCCGGCAAGCGTAGCTTAACCTGATGGATCGACCCGTGCGGCTGTTATTACTAAAGTATTGGTACCTACTACCTACTTAACCCGTCGCGCGCTAATTAGCAGACACAATTGAAATTCTATTGTTATCTGTACACATGGTGTGCAATCGACATTTTAAGAGTTAATTGTACATCATCTTATAATGTGATTATTGCACAAATATTATTCTGTAGTAATAAGGATACGATTAGAGCAATCTGTGAAGAAGCCCATATGATTTACGGAGCTCATTTACATTACTTTCTAGTATGGAGATGGAGACGAGAATTTACTCTGAAACCTGATACATCTTCATACCTACATGAATACGTTTCATTGTACATAATAAATTAGTACTACTCATAATAAATTAGTTGAACCTTCAATGAGAGTCTACAACAGCTGTGTTCTATCTCATTTAATTGCTCAGAGAAGGTTGTATCAGTCACTTCCTCTGATTGATCGTAAATTTTCAGTGGACTTCGGACACAATTTTCACGTATGAATACATATTTTTTTGTAAAGAGAGTTTTTTGAGAGGAATGAGAGAGAGGTAAGATAATTTTTGTTGTGGTTAGTTATTAAAGTCGATATGTAACGATGAGGGTGGCATAATATGTCTAGATTATAACCCTCTTTAAATAAATAAATAAAGAAAAAAAAGTATTTATGAATTTCTTTACGGTACAGAAAAAGCACACGCTGTATGTTAGATCGACCAAATGATCAGCATGTAGGTACTTATTGTAACATAACGGACATTTGCGGTGAACTACTTTTGAATTTTATTACCATAGTAATAAGGTCGAAAAGTGCTTACAGTCTAAGCACGGCTTGTTTTGGCACACCTCATTTTTTGCTCAGCTCATTTGTCTAGCCGCTGGTGGCACATAATAGATTAAATTGTACATTATCATAAACATACATACACATGGACGTCTTGAACACAGGTTGGCCAAATGATTTGTTTTTTATTAATATCACAACACGCTAGACTGAGGGTCGTTGCCCTGCGGCTTCTTAGCCTTTTGCTTGGTGTCATAGACGTCGTGTAGATATCAAGCAGAAAAAAAGTTATGTATTCGAGGGTTTTAGGGTTTTTTAGAAACGTTGAGTGATGGCCAAGATAGTTTTACTTGTTTCAGTAATGTGTAATGTGACACAAAAGATACAAATAATACCCTGAAAAGTTTATAATGAAAATTCAATTACTCATCATCTTCCTGCCCTTATCCCATATTACTTGGGGTCGGCGCAACACGTTTTCTTCTTCCATTCTCCCCTGTCAACCGTCACGCTATCATTCACTCCCTTCTCTTTCATATCATTCCTCACACAATCCATCCATCTTTTCTTTGGCCTTCCTCTGCCTCTCCATCCATCAACATGTATATTCATCACTCTTTTCTGTCACTGGCGCCACTTTCAAACTTCCTCTTATATACTCATTTCTCACTTTATCCATTCTCGTCACTCCACACATCCATCTCAACATTCTCATCTCCGCTGCATGCAATTTTTTTTCATCCGTCTTCTTCACTGCCCAGCATTCCGATCCATAAAGTACGACAGGCTAAGGCAAGTTGAAGGGGAAAATTTACAAGTCCGTGATAAGTCACGGACTTGTAAATTTTCCCCTTCAACTTGAGGGGCATCCGTGGGTCGTAAGTTGTTCCTGTAACCTGTCGCCATTTTCAAAAATTCAATTACTAATAATAATATTTTCTAACCTCTCTTAAATGAGAAGTAACATTAAGAACCTAAAATAATACTAATAATAAAAAGCTTTATTTCATGAAAACAGTGCCTACCTACTAGATTACATTACATTCGAGTTAAGTACTATAATAAAACAAAAGTACACAAAAGTTTTAGTATCTGGAGCCGAACTAGGAGGAACCCGTATTTCGGCTAACAGCGCCAATCCCCTCGAGTTACATTAGTAGAGTTCTTAAGGCGCGGACTGACTACGATTTTAAATGGCATACAACCACGTAATCTATTGTCACCATTAGATGGCTTGAAATAAGGTTGAAAATTGAAAATCATATTTGGGTTACCGAGATGTGACTAAGCTGCGAATGTGCATTTATTTTCCGGGTTTTCTTTAGATTATTCAGAATATACATAATAAATTAAATAATTGATCGGGTAAAGTTTAAAAAAAAATGCTAATTCTATTAAATTCTTTAAAAAAATGTCATTATCGCTGAAAATACGTTTGTGTTTGACGCCAAAGTTTATTTTTGTGGAGCAACTTCCAAATTTTTTATTGGGAATATCAAACTATGTTTTAATAGTCTATTCGGTTAAAATTTTTCATTAAACCCTTTTCTGTCCACTGTATTTTTTGCGTCGGATAGTTTCATTGCGTTACGTCATACTCGACAATCCAAGAAACTTATTTTTGTGAATATTGAGCTAATACCCCGCTTTAGATGCTAGCATTTTACAAAACAAACGAATAATAGTAGAAGGTTGGTACCTCTCTTTGTATTGTGTTATGTGATATGGTGAATGAGTATGAGACGGTGTGTCTATTTGTGAGTGTGCTTGAGCTGAAATGGAAATCCCTTAGATTGTTTTTTCCTTATGGGTACTTATTAAGGGTTTTTTTTTTCACTTTAATTGAGTGTTCAAAATGCGGTTAAAGTCATGGTTTTTAGCACCTATGTATATGAAGAGTATGTGTAGGTCATCATATGCCTAGCTTTTTCCCAACTATGTTGGGGTCGGCTTCCAGTCTCACCGGATGCAGCTGAATATCAGTATTTTACATGGAGCGACTGCCTATCTGACGTCCACAACCCAGTTACTCGGTAATACAATGCCCCTTGGTAAGACAGGTTGTCAGACTTTCGGGTTGCTGACGACCCGTAACGACTGTCAAAGATCTACGAATGAAAGCCGGGACCAACGGCTTAACGTGCTTTCCGAGGCACGGAAATGTAAAGATGGTCACCCATCCAAGGACCGACCGCGGCAAGCGTAGCTTAACCTGATTGATCGACCCATACGGCTAGTATTACTTAGCCACGTTATTTATTCGAGGGTTTTAGGATTTTTTATAAACGTGAATGATGACCAAGACAACTTTTAACTTGTTTCAGTAATGTGTAATGTGGCACAACAGATGCAGAATAGATATTTAAAAAAAGAGAAGTTAAAATAAATGAAACTTCAATGAAATAGAAATCCCTTTTTATAGGCATAACCAAAGCATACATGTATCATATATAGTTTGTTTTTTTCCTTCTAAGTGCACCTAGGTGCACTAGGTTTAGTTTAATTTAGTGTTCAAAATGCGGCTTAAACCAACGGTCATTATCACCTTGACGCAAGGCATCTCTGTATTAGTAAAGTAGGTATAAGTACTTCTATTAAATAAAAACAAAATAAATATGTCATATGCCTTGAGCATATTTATCCATGTTTATTTACCTGTATTTGGTACATAAGAAATCCAAAATACGTACACCGCTTCAACCACAGACGTAGGTGACTTCGACTCATAGGGATAATATTATACCCTAGGTATAATTTATGTTGTTATGATTGTGTAACTTAATTTATAGCTAAATTCCTCTTTAAATATAATATAATAAAATTAGGTATAAGGCTCCTAAAATAGGCGCGACACGCGGTGTCTTTGTGTCGCGCCTATTTGTAGTAGCTTAATAATTCTGACCTTTTTTGCGTTATCGTATTTTCAGTAAGTAGTAGTTTACAGAATGTCTCCTAGTTCAGTGTTTCAAATTTCTCTTTAAATATTCTCTGTTCTGGATGATAGGCAAAAAAAAAAAAAAACTAAAGTATTGTGGACACTAAACATGTGCATGCATTCAGAACAGCGTTGTTAAAAAAGCATTCTCATGTATAGCACTTTGGCATACATTTTATACAATCCAACCGTATTTGGCAAAGAACAAAGAAATATGTGTTCACACATTCGCTGCATTTCCTCTGCATTTAGTTGGCGTAATGTCCTTATACGCGTACATTCTCGCCAGGGGTGCCAACTCGACGCGCCGTAGTGCGAGGGTCAAAGTTTTAAACTGTCTGCGTTCACTGAACTCTACGGAAGGTCATATATCTCAACAACCGACTTTATTCCTTTCACATTAATAAACCAAATAAGAGGTTGACTTACGACCGTTTGTAATTTATAATAAGATTTTTTTTGTGTGAAGAGGTATGAATTAAAGAGTACTCATGTTGAATTTTATCACGGCAAAGGTATGTGTTTTTTTTTGTTGTTGTCTAAGTTTATTTAAGTGCAGTTTTTGTACAGATATCTTACGGATTTTCCTGTTATTATTACCAATAGAAGTATTACTTAACTTACTTAAAGTACCTACCTAAGAAACTGATTATAGGTCTTTACCTATGAAATTGCCGTTTTGTATGAAAAAATTTAAACGAATTTTTTTCATGCATTTTTTATTTGTATTAATCGAAATAATCACCCATGCAATCAATGCATCTTTGCCAACGCAGTGGCAGTTTATTGATGCCCTTCTTAAAGAAATCAACTGGACGGGAGGCAACAAATTCTTCAAAGGCATTTTGTACTGCCTCTCGGGTATTGAATTTTTTTCCCGCCAAGAGGTTATCCAAATTCTGGAAAAAGTAGTAGTCTGTAGGCGCAAGGTCTGGTGAGTAGGGCGGATGACGGAGAGCTTCCAACCCCAGTTCTTGCAACTTGGAGACCGTCTGCTGTGCAGTATGAGGTCGCGCGTTGCCGTGCAGGAGCAGCGGAGACGAGCGATTGACCAATGCTGGTTGGAGATGTGCCAGCTTCTCCATCATTGTGTTCAGTTCTTCACAGTACACATCTGAAGTAATGCTCACCCCGTTTGGTAAGAAGCTGTGATGAATCACACCGGCGCTAGACCACCAAACAGTGACCATCACTTTTCTAGGGGTAAGTTTTCGTTTAGGGCATTGTTTAGGTGCTGAACTAGGATCCAACCAACTTGCTGAGCGCTTGCGGTTATCAAACAGAATCCATTTTTCATCGCAAGTAACAATGCGGTTCAAAATTCCTTCATTTGTGTGTCTGTTGAGCAGTGCAAGACACGTCTCGACGCGTACTTCGCGCTGGTGATCATTGAGTTCGTGGGGCACCCATTTGTCAAGCTTTTTTACCTTGCCAATTTGACGCAAATGGACCAATATTGTTTTGACGCTAACGTCGAAAGCTGCTGCTAATTCAGCTGTAGATTGTGTATCATCAGCTTCCACAATCGCCTTTAATTCGTCATTGTCGACCAAAGTCTTCGGACGACCGCGAGGTTCATTTTTCAGGTCGAAATTTCCAGAACGGAAGCGAGCAAACCAATAACAAGTGGTGCGTTGGTTTGTAGTGTTAGCTCCGTAAACGTCGTTGATGTTGCGTGCCGCTTGTGCCGCGTTGCTGCCACGACGGTACTCATATTCCATAATTACTCGAATTTTTAACGTATCCATAATGACGAAAAAGATTGAAATGCGATGAAAATGTAACACTAATCAATAAACAAATGACTACTTTTGGAAAAAAAAAATCCATGTTTTTAAAATAAAATTAATTTGAAATTAGAATTCTTAGCCAAACAAAAATTATTTTGATTTGAAATGGCCAGTACTGCAGAACGGCAATTTCATAGGTAAAGACCAATATTTCTGAAATTATGTTATTACGCAAAACGTCAATCGCAATAGAAAACAATGTTTCTATCAAGTTACAAATGAATTAACATAAAGCTGTTCTCATAAGATAATAAATATTGACGAGCTCCCAGTGGCAGTGTTTCTCTTACTCATAAAGTCATAAGCTTGCAATAATCATTAGACTTTATTGAGGGATTCCTGTCTGGATTGTTTATAGTCTGGTGAGTATACGACGCCTGCTGCAACTGTACGTACTTATACGTTACTGACATCAAAGCTTTTAGGCTATACTAGACTTACGAATCATTTTCAATTTAAACTTGCCAAGTTAATAATTTGGTTTAAAATACTACGGTATCTGTATCTGGTAAGACTGGAAGCCGACCCCAATATAGTTCGTAAAAGGCTAGGCTAGGATATAAGATGAAGTCAATAGGTGTTTTTAAGCAATTTTCAGACAAATACATTTCTCATACATATCGGGCGCGTGTCGATCACATCTGTCATTAATTAATCATTGAAATGTTGACAGTGACGTAGTAGGAAAATTAATAAGGTGCAATTAAAAATTAACCTTAAGGTGCTTAACATGTTTATTCCTTGACTGTACATAAGTATTTATAAGTCGTGTTTTTTTTTTCAACATTGTCGTGAATTCGTAATTATAGTTTTCTGCTATAACCGATTTTGATTAACATATCAGTATCAGTAGGTATTTCATTTCAAACATTTTTCAAAAAAAATCAGCGGTTTCCTGAATTTTGACGAGTTTGATGTAGATGTACTGAACAGCAGATTTTCTTTCGCGATTTCAGGGTTGGTCCCATATTAAAAGTTGTTCATAATGATGAGTACAATAACCCCTTAAGAGGATAAAGACGATTCAAATTTCAGCCTGTGTAAGCTTTCGCTCAAGTTAACTTGCAGTGTTTTTGTCCATCATTTTTATAAATACAGGTATTTACAGTAAGTAGGTCTACTTACTTAAAACTTGAAGAATAAAATGCTTGTTAATTTTTAAGGAGAGTATTAAACTGATGCTAAAAATTTATGTTGCTAATGCAAATATTTAAGTTCTAAGTAGATTATTTTTAAACAAAATTCTTAAATAAATAAGACGAATTGGACACAAAGATATATCGGACGCAAGTATATATAAATTAGTACATGCTCTGCCCACCATACACTAAAGTGCAGTAACAGCAAAATCACGATTTCGAGTAAAACGCATTTAAAGTTAAGAATTGATTTTAAAAAATCAACAGAATGTATAAGCAAAAAAATTTGAATGCAGAAAGGTTGTAAAGGCATAGGTTCACACGTTAAAGCAATAAAAAAAAATATATCTTAATAACTGAATTTATTATGGCCATTTATTCTTTTTGGTGCCTATTACTGCATAGCCTTTTTTGTAAAAAATACCATTTTAAACTTAGTAAAATGCAGCAAAAAGCCCTATTACTGCGTTTGGATCAGTTATTTTGTCAAGAAACCCAACTAACATGCAGTAAGGTCAAAAAAATACTGCATTTTAGTTAGTTTTTTAAGAAAAAAGTGTTCAATTTACTAGTGCAGTAAGAAAAATAGCTAGTTCACATTTTAAAGACCGTTTATTTCTTATTATTTAATCACAATAATTCAACTCACTTATGTAAAATTTACATATCAAAAATAAAAAAAAACATCTAATTAATAAAGGACCCTGCGCAGAATGCACAACCTCCTTTGACAGTTTTCTCTTAATATTAACATTTATTTTATTCAGTTATATTATTCAGTAAATTAACAATTAGTTTAATTTACTATAATTTGTTAAACTTGATCCCAATTAAAATGCAGTATTTAAAACATTAACTGCACTTTAGCTAGGAATAATCATATCTGTGTCATTATGCTATCCAAACTAATCTGCAGTAATGCTGTATTTTACTGCGTGTTAGTCAGTTTATAATGATAAAAGAATGTTAAGTATTCACAACTAAAATGCGACAAGCTTTGATTTTACTGCATTTTAGTTGGGAGTTCGTGACAATAAATTGTATTTTCTTAATTTGCAGTAAAAATAGCTTGTATGGCGGTAAATTTTACTGCGTATTAATTTTTTTTTTAATTTTTTTCCAGAAATATAAAACTATCTAAAGAACTGTAAAATTATATTGCTTACTGCATTTTAGTTATGAAACCTTAAAATTTAATCTGCAGTATAATTTATACTGTATTTTAGTTGGGAAATCACGCCAAATTGTTAATTTTTTTCGTTTGCAGTAAGTGAAAACTGTTAAATAAAAACCATTCTAATAGTCTTAGAAATAAGTAAGTTAATTCAATAGAAAGCTTAAGAAACCCGCTTTCAGAATCACTAATAAAACGAAAAATCACAAAAGGGCTGTTACTGCTCTTTAGTCTCTGGTGGGCAGTGCTATCGCTATAATTTACTGCACATTATAAATCTATTAATGCATAGCGTGGCCTCGCTCCGCTGCGCTGATAAGCCTTTAATGTCACTGCCTTACAGTGAATGCATAACGAATGCTGTGTTGCATCAAATCTTACTACCTACTACCTATTAAGGTAAGGAGTAATAACAATGTTTAATACATGAACTAATTGATTGTTTGCACGCTATGAGTAATTAGTTCATAATGATAGTCTCTATCGGTCTTATTACAAAACGAGGTTTTTCTTCCGTCATGGTTTAAGTTTAAACCATCGAGTCAGTTTTTGTAATAAGAACCTAGCTGTGACAAAAATATAGTTCTTTATACAAAACTCACAACTTAGTCCGGTACTAAGTTGACAGTTTTGTAAAACTGATCACTTAGTGTGTCGGAATAAAGTTCGAAATTCAAAAAAGGGTCCATGGTTTGTACCTGGGTTTGAATATGAGCCTTGTTTTGTATTATGTATTATTGTATAATATAGTTTTGATCCATTGTAACCATACAAATCATGATCAGTCAATCAGTCGTTAGTTTGCCAAATGACTGATTTAACTAATGGTCTCCTTTTCTATGTTCCTCAACATGACATGGTGAATTTATTTTTTCTAATAGGTAAGGTATATTCTATATACCGGAGTGGAACAGAAGCCACACACGAGAATATTTGTCTAGTACCATTGAGATTGCAAAAGTTCCGAATATCCTTAAATAGTCATGAAAACTATCCATCCTACGGCCCGTGCGTAAAACTAGTAATTGCCAAAATAGGAGATAGTGGCTGTGGTCGCGCATGAATATATATATATATATATATATATATATTATATAGGATAGGTATTTCTAGTAGAGCAGTGGTGGCCGTGGCCCCCAGTGGTAACGGCCGCAATTTAGAACCCTGACAGGCGTTATACTTTGTGAAAACATCGTGAGGCAAAAATTCGAAGACTTGTGACATCTACCAACCCGTACTGGGCCCGCGTGGTGGATTACAGCCATGTGCTTTCGAAATAATTTACATTAGAACAAGCCGAGCTGGCGAGTTCGAAATTCAAAAGTGGTAATTGGAAAAATAAACGGTTGGTTCCGTTTTCCTTAAAATCACGTGATGAAGTGCAAAAGAATGTAGCCATATACCACCATATATATACTCGTACCATACGATGGTTCCGCCACAATGAAGATTAACTTCGTAATTACACAGATTGGATCGCGATACCGCAGATAAGAGATGTTTGTCGGAGATAATGAAATATCCAAGTTCAAAACTTGTTTTGAAGACTGGAGGCCAAAGATAACTGTATATCTTATTTTTTATAGCTCTCTTCAACTCATTGTATCTTTAATTTGATTTTACTACTAGATTCATTAATTAATGGGACATAAAAAAATGATTTGTCGCTCGCACGTGCTGTCTTAACGAAAAGCGGTGACAATCGAACGATTGAATTTTTCCATAACAGAACACTGCTTCTTTTGACTAATCGTATGAAATGGGAAGTCCTATTTAGGTGATGAGTAAGATTTTAGCTGTAGGACTTTTGTGCATGATGTCTTTTGCAATGTTCTTATCGATTATTTTTACAAACAAATACAACCGCCTTCCAAAAACAACAATACAAAGTGAAAAATAACTTTAATTTCGTAAGTCGGTGTCTGGTTAAATGTATTTTCGTTTTTCACCACCAACTTCCGTAATTATAGTTACCTTTCAGTTTGTATTGTTGTTTTTGGAAGTAGGTTGTATTTTTTTCAAAAAAAGTGTTTATTTTCCACTTCTTAGTTGTGGCACCTACCCCACACAAATTCTAATACCTACCTGAAAAAGAAATTAGAACATCATCCACATAAAAACTGAGAAAAAAAAAACGTATTATTGAAGCTAACTCAAAAACTGCCTAAGCAATATTAATAAATTTTATATGGGACTAACTTTGAGGTATACCCTCTTGAATAAAACAAAACAATTTCAAATCGGATTTTTCTGTAAAAAGTTATGCGTGGTCATAGATAAAAAAAAAAAACAAATATACGTGTCGACTTGAGGATCTCGCCTTTTCTTTCGTCGGTTAAAAACTAAACTAAAATAAAAGCAATCTAGATTAAAATCTTATTCTTGCTTGTTTTGTTGTGACTAATAAATCGCAATACATTGCGACATTAAAACAGTACAGTCGATCGTTCTGATAGCATTTCACAAGTAGTGATTAGCTCATCGTTACAAGATGTGCAGAGATGCTGTACGGTTTAGTCACGACAGTATATACTTACATGTAGTACTTACCTATTAGTAAATTCTACTATAGTGGAAGTGGAACAAAGAGTATTACTATAGGTCTCCTTAGGTACCTAAGCGAGTTAGTAGCATTGTTTGTGGGAGTGACAGTGAGATCGTTGAATGTACGCGTAGAGTACTTTTAAATGAGGTGTCAAAAGTTTTGTAATAAGAGTAGGTAAGTAGAGATGAACCGTTCTAAAAATGAACGCCCCTCCAAAAAACATGATTATTTCAATGTGTGAGAGGAAATACTTATTGCAACACTTTACTGTGCGTGCGGCGACTTTACTGATTGCATTGTCATCTGATTTACATATGCATGTAAAATTTCAGCTCAATCGGAAACCGGGAAGTGGGTCAAATTTAACTTGCAAGATTAGATTACAGATAGACACCGGACAGGTGAAACTAAAGAAGAGCTTGTAATAATAGAGTTCACAATTTTGTTATATATCTTTCTTGCTTAAGACAACACAAACCAACAATAAAATCTACTGAGTCCTTTCCAAATTCATTGAACAAACTACATCAATACATATTATTCGTAGGGATAGTGGAAGGCAAATTAGGTTTACACTGTAAATATCGAGGAGTTATTAATAACATAAATCGCACATAACACCGAACTACATTGCTCAACTGTGTCATAAAATGGCGATAGAGGAAATAGAGACGATTACTGCAGCTTACGACTCTGAAACGTGCCATATAATATCTAACTCTCCAACTACATTCCGATCTATCGGTTTACGATGAGAAATGGAAGATGGAACTGAGAAAACATCGTAAGGCAAAATAAGTAAAATGTATATACCTACTTAGTCCATAAGCTTGTATAGGGTGAAATTGAATTCATGGGTATCCTTTTAAGGGGTCATTGTACTCATCTTTATGAACAACTTTTACTATGCGGCCCAACCTGAAATTGCGAAAAAAAAGCAGAAAAAAAACAACAGATTTTTTTCACAATTTCTGGTGT
Organism: Cosmia pyralina; assembly: GCA_946251885.1. Lineage (NCBI taxonomy): Eukaryota > Metazoa > Arthropoda > Insecta > Lepidoptera > Noctuidae > Cosmia > Cosmia pyralina. Next base: position 8,512,784 of record OX276347.1, on the reverse strand, counting down.
GGTCCAGCAGTAAAAGTTGTTCATAATGATGAATACAATGACCCCTTAACTCCTTACGTGCCGACTGCACCCCATGTGTGCATAAAAAAAATCCTTTATACAATAGGTATATAAGCTTATATCATATATAAACGTAAAAATATCATCATCAGTAGTTCTGAACCTATGGGGTTGGCAACTAACCCCCCCGCCTCCCCCTGGGGTTTTGGGTTCATAAATTAGTACATAATTTACATATAAAGGGTTAAAAGATACTCTCATGAATTCAATTTTATCCTGTAGAATGCGAAATTGTACGGCCATCTTCATCTGCCTGTTTTTTCTCAGAAATGTTGGGGTCGACCTTTGGTTTAACTGGGTGCAGCTGATTACCAGTATTTTACCTAGAGCGACAGGATATCTGAGTATCTCCACAACTAGTTAGTGGGGGTAACACGATACCCATTGGTAAAAATAAGTACAATGGTAGTTTTTAGTCACGACCTATTCGCGTCTGATCACGCAGAGCATCCTAGAGCATCCAATGATTAAAATTGTTTCAGATGAACAACAAGGATTAAGCTTTCGGTGTATTTAATAGGGAAGGTTTTATAAGCGTGTATAGTTCCTATATTCAAAGTGTGTTTGTAAGGTGGTTGCAGCAAAGTGAATGGTTTCTGGTGCAGTTATAAAACATCAAGGTTGTTTTGGAAAGAGAGTAAATAATAGCGTGAAGTTGTACGTGACTGCAATTTGCAGGTTTCAAAGATTCAATGAATTGATATTATAAGACCTTGAAAGACGATAACGCTTTGCATCTAGAATAGCATAGAAAAAGTTTATTTGCATAGAATTAAAAAAGCCGCACGGATCGATTGCCGCAGTCGGTCCGTAGATGGGTGACCATCTTTACACATCGAGACTCCTCCATGCCTCGGAAAGCACGTTAAGTCGTTGGTCCCGGCTGTCATTCTTGGATCTTTGACGGTCGTTACGGGTCGTCAGAAGCCCGAAAGTCTGACAACCATTTTACCAAGGGGTATCGTGTTACCCAGTACTGGGTTGTGCAGGTCAGATAGGCAGTCGCACCATGTAAAATACTGGTATTCAGCTGCATACGGTTAGACTGGAATTCGACCCCTACATAGTTGAGAAAAGGCTAGGCGGATTGAATTAAGGCGATACCAAAATAAATTGAGGGCTTTTTCATAAACATCTATCTACAGCATGTATGGATTTAATTATTGGATATATGTTTATTGACCATTTGATTAGTACTCTGTCTGAAGGAAAACACAATTGGGTTAAATTTCCTCGATAAAATTGAATTCCGAAAAGACCTCTACCATTTTATATATTTTTCTGTAATACTAAAATCCTAAGTAATTTCATTTCAAAATTGGATTCAAAATGTGCGTATTAGTTAATTGAAAACTCTGGCTGAAAATATTTTTGATAGATAGCTTAATTTATTTTTAATCAATTTTTATTTGATTTGGCGCTTTTATTTCGGTTCCAGAGCATTGTTGCGTTTTCTTTTTATCGCATGTGGAAGTAATTGACGCTGTCACTTTCTTATTTCCGCCCAGTTAGCTTTTTACATATCATTATATTATAGGTAAGTTGTTGCAAAATAATGTTTCGTTCCAGGTACATTTTACCATTTGGCATTCAAAAATGTGTCCTTTAAGTAACTAACTAGCTGTTATCGGTGGATGTCAAATGTCAGTACTTCCATATTTGAATCGGATTTAGTCACAATTTCATGGGTTTAATTTTTTTTGCACGGAACCCTAATTATTTTTCTAAAATAAAAATAGCTTATGTTACTCCTTATAACATCAGCTATCTGTCAGTGAAAGTGCCGCCAAAATCGATTCCGTCGTTTAGCAGATTAGCCGGAACTAACAGACAGAGATATTTTTTTTTTTTTTTTTGTGTTATATGTACCGTATAATACTTTCGTATGCATTTAGTAAAAAGCTGTTATTTTGACATTACAAACCAATTTCAAACAGACATTTCTATTTTATATAGGTATTTTATAGAGTTTAAAAAACCTGTAAAATTAGTTATAGTAGGTATGTAACTTACATTTTTAATTTTACAGGCTTTTGGTATCTAGAATTAATAATGTTTTCTAAATTATGTAAGTACCTATTTAGATTATTTACTTGTTTCTTTTTCAAGGTTCATCCTACAGAAACCGCGATAAGTAAAAAGAATTCGCCTTTGTGTGGGAGTATAATTTATTTATTATAGGAAATTGTTATTGTTAATTAAAAGTACTTATGAGAAGCAATGATGTCATGAAACTCGTCAATGAAACTGTAGGTTCTAGTTACGTTAGGAAAGTTATGGAAAACAAATATAATTTTATACTAATAATAAATACCTAGGTCCGTCGATTACATTGTTTTTCCAAGTACAATAAGTTTTTTATGGCATACCTACTTAGGATGATGTAATAATAAAAATAATGGAATGGAATAATAATTGATGGATGATTGGGTATTTGTAATGTAGAGTATTTTCAACAAGATAAATAAATCAAGAAAAAAATGTGGCGAATGAGGAAAATGTCGTGAGGAAAGTTTTGAGTAATGAATGTGGTTGAAGAGGAAGAATAGGATACGAGTAGAGGAAGACCAAAGAAACGGATGAACTGTGTGAAAGATATAATCTTTTACTACTAACTAGAACTACCGAGATGACGACTTATAGAGAAGTATGGAAGAAAAATACATGTTGCGCTGACCCTAAATAAATTGGGATAAGGGCAGGAGAATGATGATGATGTTGATGAACATGATCTGACCAAGATTATGTCTGGACTTTAATTCGACGTTAGCACGGGCCTAAAAACATCGCGGCGATTTTGTTTCGCGCACTGGATTTTCAACGCTCTGCTTAGCGCCAAGAGTTGAAAATCCAACAGTGGGTTTTTCGACGCGCTAGAATGAGCTCTGTTATTGTTGTTAGGTTGGATTTTCAATGCTCGGCTCACCAACGAGAGTTGAAAATCCACTGCGCGATAAAATCCCGCCGCGATATTTTTACGTCCGTGCCAACGTCGGCTATAAGAGACTTTGACCCTTGAGTTTGTTTCGCCATTAATTTCTTCTCAGGGGTAGTCAGATAGGAAATGTCGACTCCATCTAGCTTATTTTTTATAATGACATATAAAGGCTCCTACAAACATGCGCCTTAAAAGTCATTACGATATCCTATTTTTACAGAATAAACAATTTCATTTCATATGCGACGGACTTATATGGATGTTCCAATAAATAAAATCTTTGGGTAAGTAAGCAAAAATTATAAGTTGATCAACACATTATAGTTGTCTTCATGCACACCATGATAGCTAAATTAATTATAAACACGTCTTACCCTATTAGTTCATTACATAATGGCACATACCTAATCTATATTTATCTTATGCTAAGTTCAGACTATACTCGGTCAACGCGTTTTGATTGCGTTCTTGTGTTTATAGTGGTGATAAAAACGCACGTCGGCCATTCCTCGTCTGAACATAGCCTTATTAATGAGCCCATTTAAAAAAAGATTTATTTAGCATTAGCTTTTACCCACGGCTTCGCCCGCGTGGATATCGGAAAATATCCCACGGGAACGTACTACTGGGAAATCCTTCCTTATTCTTTGTCTAAATTATAAAAGGAACCTCTATGCAAAAGTTCAGCTTTCTAGGTTCAAGGGTTTGGGCTGGGCGTTGATGAGTCAGACAGCCAGGACTTCTCTTTTTATTTATGTAGATAACAACAGCCTAGCCTAGCTTCATCTTTCTGACTGACCGACCCCTTGACAATTCAAAAGTGCCTGTAATTGGTTTATTTGCAAACTACTACTTACTCAAACCATTTATTTCAAATAAACCAATTACAGGCAGTAATTGGTTTATTTGAAATAAATGCTTTGAGTTTGTGTTTGAACACGCTTGTATTCCTCAAGGGATAGGCAGAGGTGTACGTTGTGTTCACACTACCCCCATATTTCACCATTTATGTTATGTAGTTAACAGAGGGCGAGCATATGCCATCACACAACACACATATAATCAGTCTATAATGTTCCCACTGCTGGGACACAGGCCTCCTCTCGGTGAGAGGGAGGCCATCAACCGGCTACACATCCAGACTGCTTCTAAGAAATTCCATACGGAAAAACTCAAAACCACTGAAGGGACGACCCCAGGACAACATGGTCAGCAGTCACTTGTGACCACTAGTCTATAAAGAGAGAAAATTAATAAAAAAGACACTTACCATTACTACCACTTGCCATATGTGGGGTTCTTGAACGATGACGTAGGTGGTTTATACAGGGGGTTCTCTCCCGTACAATCTTCGGCATCAATGTTCTGATACTGAGGGTCATTGAGGGGCACGGGAGGAACTGTGTTCATGTGCTTCCAGAGCATGATGCCGCTCACTGCTGCCACCACTGCTATGATGCCCAGGACTCCCAGGATTATTGGCACTGAAGGAGACAAAGTAAAATTAGAGCTATATTTTTGGTGAAGTTACAGAAAACTTCGATTGAATGACGCGACGTCTTAAAGGTTGTTTTGGGTGTTGTTAAAAAGGTAACAAATCAGGAAATACAATTTAAACACACGTTTCGGATTTGAGCACGTCCGAAAAATTGGTTTGTTGACGACCTGATAAAGGCAGGCTAGATATGAAAGACGATGACCACACTTGAATCATACTATACGTCTTTGTTGTAGAGAAGAGGCCCTATTCACAGTATACATGTCTATCATCAAACTATATACGTTAAATTTAGTTGAGGAATGTATATACAAGGTTTATCATGCCCAGACATCGATACTCATCACGTTTGCGGAGTTTCGCTAACTAATTTAATTTGACCCTGTAAAGCGTGACTGTGAAGATGCTACGCTGGTCTGGTGGAGTTTCGAAAATGGATAGAGTAAAAATCCAATATATTCGTTGTACTTTTAAAGTCGCTAAGATACACAAGAAACTTAGAGAGAACCGCATGCGCTGGTACGGACCTGTGATGAGGCGAGATGATGACCATATGACTAAAAGAGTCATGAATATAGAAGGCAGAAAAAGAGGCCAACCACCAATGACTTGACTACGATCAATAAACAATGACATGATAGAAAGTAACACAGCTATAATACAACCCACAACCGTACGGTGCGGCGCAGAACTTCTAGGAGGGCTGACCCCAAATAAATTGGGATAATAGCCAGGAGAAAGAATAAGAAAGCGTGACAGTGAAGCCTTGTCATTTTGACCTGCAAAGTATCAATCAGTACGTTTTTCATGAGTAGTTATTTATTGAAGTGTTTCAGAAGTTAAACAGCAGAAACAAACTAACAAAGGATGGGGAAAACGCATGACAAATACAGCATTTTACCTTTATGACAGCTCATAAGCAAAACATTAACTTTCCTTATATTTAATTTAAGGGAAGTTAATGCACAGACAAATAAACATCGCATAATGAAATGTAAATGTAAAGCTGTTTCATTGTAGTATACCAGTTCAACCCACAGCCCACACACTTTTCCTTTTCATTCGCCAAAACAATGCAGCTGTGGGTGGGTATTCGAGTATCATACTCGTATAGGCAAAGAAACTGCTAATTGTCTCGTAGGTACTAACCAGGTATATTAGGTAAAATGGACTTGTAAATATCCCATATCTACTTAGTTTAGGAGCCGATTGGTTAGAATATTAATACTGTTGCAAGTAGGAAATGGAAACTATAATCCTAAACAAGATATGGAGAGGTTAGTACGAGTATATTTTCTATTGTGGGAGTAATAACGGTAAATGGTATCAGATATTTATCTTCCCACTCTAGTCGTAAAAGCTGGGTAAAAGAGGCTCTGTTATACAAAGACAAAAAAAAAAATAGAAATAGAAATGCCATGACTTTAGAAATGGCGTCTGTGGGTTTATATATCTTTCTACACATTTCTTGTTTATGGGGTTTTGCTATCAATCCAAAGGCAACTTTATAAACAGTGCTACTTTAGATTATTTAACACCGATGCCTACTCGAAAGTTAGAGGAGCTCGTGGCTAAGTAATAACAGCCGCACGGGTCGATCGATCAGGTTAAGCTAAGCTTGACGGGGTCGGTCCGTGGATGGGTGACCATCTTTACATACCGAGACTCCTCCGTGCCTCGGAAAGCACGTTAAGTAATTGGTCCCGGCTGTCATTCGTGGATCTTTGACAGTCGTTACGGGTCGTCAGAAGCCCGAAAGTCTGACAACCAGTCTTACCAAGGGGTATCGTATTACTCAGGGTTGTGGAGGTCGCTCCATGTAAAATACTGGTATTCAGCTGCATCCGGTCAGACTGGAAGCCGACCCCAACATAGTTGGGAAAAGGCTAGGCAGATTGATTGCCTACTCGAAAGTTGACTAACACTGAAAGTAACTCTACAAACACCTCAGAGTATTTTCATTATGTCATTTATGAATGTGTCGTTTTGCATGTTTATAAATAGGGTATGAGTTATTATTTCGTAATAAATGAGAGGGGTTTCACTTAAAGGGTTATTTATCCAGACTGTCTTTTTATTTGGAATGGCTAGAGGTAATATTTGTCTGTTGACAAAGGGATGTAAAAGGGGTCGATAGCAATAAGCAAAAGCGAGGGATTCAGTAAACTGTTTATAATGACCGTCTGTCGCCCCCTTATCTCCAAATATTGTCATTGTGTATCAGTGGTGACTTGGTGAGTAAATATTGTCATAATGTGATATAAGTTTCTAGGTCAGTAACAATTATTACAATAACCAAACAAAATTTATGTCTGTATCAATTTTGGTTTGGACAGCTCCAAACCAATGTAACTTTGGTAAACGTATTCAAAATCGATGAATTGTCAAAATGTAAGGAGCAGCAGATTTTTTTTCGCGATTTCAGGTTTGGTCCCATGGTAAAAGTTGATTGTTATCATGAGTATAATCATAATTTTTATCTTTTGACGGTTTAGTGTTTAAGTGATTAAAATGCTTTAACGTTTTGTTTTATATGTGACTAAAAGTTGATTGATTACTTGGCTTATGTTATTTAAATATTCAAAGTTTAAACGCGCAGCTGTCGTAGGAAAGGGAGAGAAATTTTGAGAAAGGGACTTTTCGGGAAAGGGACATTTTGAGATAGGGACGTTATGGGAAGGGGACATTTCGGGAAAGGGATGTTTTGAAACCGAGGGACATTTTGGGAAAGGAACATTCTGGGAAAGGGACGTTATGGGAAGGGGACATTTCGGGAAAGGGATGTTTTGAAACCGAGGGACATTTTGGGAAAGGGATATTCTGAGCCTGATCGATGGCATTCGCTTCCGAGCGATTCATTTCTACAATCGCTATCGACGCATCTTTATGGAAGTAATCGTTGGACGCTGTCAATTCGTTGACCTATGATCACGTGACATTTCGATAGCTTATGTCAACCCCATAGATTTTGGCTTTTCTACTAGCGTCATCGTTAATCGAATGTACTTTGTCTAGGCCCACTGCACAGTTAAAACGAAAAACAGAAACTACTTAGTTTTTGCAAGAAGGTATGAAATCACGACCACTGAACATCCGGCCATATGGGACTTTTTGACGACACAAAACATACATAAATGATACAAGTGGACATGATTGTACAGGACTAAATGATAAATAATTATGTATATTCTAAGAAAGACCGATACGCAGCTGGTGTGAGGCGCATATATTTGTTTTGTCATGTCAAAAGGCTAGAATTATTGAACACATCTGTGTAAATTAAAATGTATCCAACCTTAAAAAAAGACGCTATCCCTTATTTCTTAAAGTATATTTTTGAACACAGATGTAAGTTTATGAAATTAAACATTACTTTTTCATTCATAAGAAGCTGATTGTTCAAAAGTGACGCAAATAAGATACGAAATGAAATGGAATTCGCTGTTTCAATTTCATAACTGAATCGTTCTTAATTAACACGAATTTTTGTTTACTCACATCGTATTAAACTGTTCTGACAGTCATATTAATTGAAATAATTTATCATTAGGTAACTTGTTCAAGTTTTTTGTAGCAGTTTCGCCCTTTTCATCAGTTTTTGGAATACGAGTATTACTCGGGCCGATTCTCGACTTTTAGATTAAGGTTATATTCAGATTGATGTCCATCTTTAAGATGATGTTGCTTATTAACTAAATGACCTGCTTAGGTTCTTACCTTTTGTATCAGCTACAACCGCATCAGCAACGATATCATTGCAGTGGTTCACCATCATCACAAAAATCTCATCAGTCTCATCTCGTCTAGCGAAGAACTCTAGTATACCACAATCATCAATAGTTTCGTTGCACTTCACCCAAATCTTATTATCTTGAGCATCCCTCTCTTTCGTCAAAGACTCATTGTATCGTTGGATAGTCATGAGATGAATGCACTTGGAGCATTCTCCGATGGTATTGTTGACGAGACAGTCTTCACACTCGCTGGCGACGTTGCAGAGGCCTTGGCAGTTGTTCACTTGGTCGAAATACTGAGAGCCATCCCGGTCTGTGTAACAGACGCAAGACTCGCAAATATCACAGTAGCCGTTGCCGAAACAGTCCGCCTGCAAAAGGTTGGTTGTGAGACAGACGAAGAGGATGACCTAGATACACATCAAAGAAATTGTCTAAATCAAGGGAAGTCACATAAAACTCATAAATAAGTACTAATGAAAGTGAATAAACTAACTTCTTGAGAGTTTTCATGACCCTAAAGCTTCGCGGTTTCATATTTGTGATTTTGTGTTTTCAATGTGATACTTACATCGTTTCTTGGATTCACTGAGCACTGATGTATATCTCCTCTTGTATGGTCGCAATTTGGTTTGTCGCAATACTCGCCCTTCCTGCAGAATAAAATTACTTGTTACATTGGGAGTTGGGACATTAAAATTATATTACAGTTACGATAATTGCTACCTTAGTCTTTTTTGTTCAGTGTCTTTAGAAAGGCTGCGTTGGCTACAGTTAGGTTTTGTGTTAGATTGAGCCAATATTATTTATCCTTGAAAGATTTTGGTTAATTTTATTAAAGCATTTATTCTTTGATGACACGCAAAGATTCGAAATGGGGACAGAAAATCAATGTCAAGTGCTAAAAAAACATGCATACTGATTTATATATGGAAGGAATAGATACTTCAATTAATTGATCACAAAAAGATACTCGACATCAAATTAAAATTGAGCAACAAAAAATCGATTGTAATAAGCATTTAGCCTAGACCTAAATAAGTATACTAGGTATTCTTTAACGGTGCATGGGGTTCTTGATAATAATCAGGAGTTAATCGTTTATCGATCCATTTCTGACGGACATCCTATCGCCGTATCAGAATGTGGTTGAAGGCATTATGTCCGTTATGTTATACTTAAGGTGGTAATAGATAGGTGAAACAGCTTTGCAAGGCTTGCATGCATAACAATTCCGTTATATTTGAAAATGGATCCAAGTATTTCATTGTTATGTTCATTGCTTATGTTTGAAGCCCTGGTAGAGCTTATTTTTACAATCTTTTTCAAGTGATTTGTCACGCCAATAATTCTCTGAATTAGACTATACTCGTATTATGTGTACAGAGATTTTAATGTACAAGCGGCGGAAGTATAATAACCTTATCGGTAATTATATTTTCAACCCCTTCGGGGTTGAAAGTTGAAACCCTCGGGCCGTGTGGATTGAGTGCTCATGGTTTGTTCAACGAAATCTCCAAACGGCTAGTTGACACTTCCCACGTGACCCAAGGGCTGGCTTTTACCTTGGCCAGAGGCTAATCATTTCCATACAACGTGGCAATGCCGCCAGTTTCTTGGGTACATTATCAGTCGACAGCGATGCAGAGGAATTTTTCGACCCCATATTTTAGTTTTTTAATAGTTTTAGTTAGTGTAGGATTATATTTTTAACATAATTATTTATATTTTTTGTAAATGATGAATAAATAGACACCATCCCCTCATAAGACAAAGAAGCTTCCGCAACATCCTAAGCTTAAAAAAATTGCATTGGAATAATTAGAGTTTGACAAGCAGCTGCTCTTTCAAATTGTACTGCATCAAAACATGGAGCATTTTTAATAACCCTGCCATCAAGATGAAAGCCCCTTGTGCCACAATTAACTCCACATCGATGCTCGAACAAAGATGTTTTTGTTGGGTAGAACTTAAATATTTACTAGCGATAGTATTTATTTGTGAAATTCAACCTTAGCGTGTGGTATTACGACATATGTTGTTGTTGGATTGAGTCTTGCTATACTTCATTGTGTCGACATTTCGCTGAGTTACGTTTACCTATGCTTTGTGAATTTGATATAATATAAACTAATTTAGATTGTTACTTGTCATCAACTGTGCTGTCTGCTTATTTTCCTATTCAGTAACAATGAATTAGTGTCTCTGTATGGTGGATTGATAGTTGTTAGTTCACGACAGTTTGTAAAGCTAAACAAGTTTATTATGTTTATGAGCGTTTAGTGTTTTGTTTGGCTTCGTCTAAAGTGCCAGGTTTCACTCATTTACTTTCTACAACTTGTACTTTACAATAGGCATCTATTACACAACTCTGTTGTTGTTTTGTGTTTACAAACAAAGTGTCTACGTTTTACACCACCTGTGTTTGGCTGGATTAGAGTGAACGATCTTATTCTGTGACGGTACCAACACCGCTTTTCCATATTTGCTCAATTAACTGCGTTCATTCCGGTATGTTTTTACAATTTCCTATTTTTCTTTAAGTTTATTTTTAGCACTTTACTCACACGCTCAGTCTTTATTCTACGTTTGCTAAAATACCGTAATTTGTTAGTTCTCGAGTAATTGTACGAACATGACATGTTTTCCTTGATTTGCAAGTAAAATGTTATTTCAATGTCGTTATTTCTTCTGAATAAGTATTATGACTTTCAACTAAAAGGTTAAATTTGAATTTTACTGAATAAGGCTGTTTTTGTACGTCGGGTGTGATTAATAATTTTGATGACATTGATAATGCAGCCGTTGCAAAATGATACTGAACATTTTTGACAACTCCTTGGAGAGAACTACAGAAAGTAATAAAATCTGTAATACATACCATCCTGGATCACACAAGCATACTCCGCAAGATAAGTTTCCATTCGTGTTACAAATTGGTGAGCTCCTCTCCACTTTCAGACTGCATGCGCACGCACACGCCACAAAGTACTTAATGTGAGCTTCTTCTGCCAACCCCACGTTGATCTTCACTTCCACAGACTCAATGACTCCCCCTGTCGCATTGCAGAACTCCCGAGAAGCAGTAACTTCGATGGTGACGACACAAGTCTCCTCAGTACACTTCGGGTCATATTGCTTCAGCTCGATCTCAAAGCTTTGCGTCGAATGCACAATCATCATCTCTGGCTGCAAAAGTTAATATACGTCATGAAGTTTAACAATAATTAAGGTTTAAGAATGCATAAGCAGCCGATAATGTTCCCACTGCTGGGACACAGGCCTCAGTGAGAGGAACTGGGCTGTAATCCACCACGCGGGCCCAGTGCGGGTTGGTAGATGTCACATGTCTTCGAATTTTTGGTTCTAGGATATGCTGGTGTCCTCACGTTGTTTTCCTTCACCGTTTTGAGAGCAGTGGTGATGAAATAATATACACAAAGTAAAGCGTCTGTTTGGGTTAGAACTTCAGCCCAAATTCAATAGTTTACGTCACTATAACTAGTTGGCTGATCTCTACTATACACAGGGTCAAATTAAACAAACTAGCGAAACTCCTCAGACTTGATGAATATCGATATCTAAACATGAAATTTTATATTAAAGCCCAGTAAACACTTATATCATTATTATAATATAGTAGCTTGCTAAGTAGTGTTAGATAATTAACAAATGCTTCCTCTCTCCTAACTCACTTATTTTGCTGTGCCCGACAGGGTCCACATGATCTAATTATAACTTTACCACCTAAGATCTACGTGTGGAAAGCAATAAAAGTATTGAGTATTGAATATATGGCGAGAATGCATTGCACCATTATTTAGAGGATGTGGATTCTTGATTGGAATGATATACGTGCATTCGTAGTGACTCATAGTTGGGTTATCCTTTAAATCAATACGAGTATATCATACGCTCATATTTTGGACAAGGAATTTGTTTGACCTTACTTCGTTTAAAAGGTTTGTAAATACAGATGGTCCTATACGACAATATGGACACGCTAAATTATAGTTCACAGAAGCAATGGAAGCAGTAATTTATGCTTATCAACGAAACAGTTTGAAAAAGGTAACAAAAATGTAAACTTATATTGGTGCATTCGAAACAAATCGCTTACGACATTTCTTGTCAGTGATATTTTTTGAATTATCATTAGGTGTTGTGGTTCGTGGTTTGGTGATCATTTGTGGATTGGTGGCATATTCCCAGTTTTATTTGGGACGACTGACTACCTAGCTGAATATCTGACCTCTTCAACTGAAATATTAAGTAACACTACAGCTACGGTTGTCAAACTTTCGCTAGTCTTGAATCCAACTATTATAATCACATGGACTACATGCCTATTAAAGCGTAATTATAATTATAGTATCATTATTTAAGCATAGTCTGCCGTAATTATTACAATTATTATAATAATTGTTGTAATTATTTTAAAGGGAACAGTGAAGCGCGGTGCTGACGCTAATACTTAAATTGTTGAGACATATAGCGGCTGTTAGAATGATACGTTGTCTTGTCAGTTATTTGCTTCCTCGTGCATGTTGCTGCCTTTATGGAGAAGGAAGGTTAAATTAAAGTAGAGGTACTTTCTAAATGTAAGTATATTTTCTTCAGCACTGGGAAATTATAAATAGAAGTACGTGTCATCATCTTATGAGAATCCATAAAGTTCACATAACCAAATTCGGTTATGTGTGTCTCACAGGATGATGCAGGCCTCACCAATTTGTTAGATCTCAGATAGGTTTTTATTTTCAACTGAAGTTAGTTTTTTTATTTTGTCTATCAACTAAAGCTACAATCAAAAACCCCAATACAATTTTTGATGTCGTGCTCCACAATTATCGTTAAATTAAACTGATGCCAAATATCCTTCAATATTCCCTTAATTAACAAAATATTATGTGCTTTATCTGAATTATTATTTTTGGCCAAACACCTGCGTAATTTATTTATCTCGCCTTCGGCTAAAACTAGCGTTTCCTCACATACGTATTATACAGTTTTAGTCGCTCCAACATCGGTGCCCATACGATAACGCGGTGTGAAATCAACGTTAGGTTTAACAACCATACCATTTTTGTAAGTAAGAAACAATTTAGGTTAATTGTCAGTATTTGTTGGTCTAAATACATTAAATTAATCATGGGCATGACTTATTTTATACTTTTCATGTCATGTTTTTGAAGGATGTTTGACTATATCATTAGTTTTATCATGTTGTTACGTAGTATGTGTCAAGTAACAGCTATTATTAGTCTTTTCTATTATTATATCCTATTCTTAGATCATTCTTGACTTTTCATTGACCTTACCTCTGTCTGTTCAGATCTTCTTGTGCGATCCAGCCACACCATTAGTCAATTTACTTTCAACTTTTGACCATCGTAATGTGGAAGTGATGGGTTTTTAGTACAATGCTAATTGCGGTATTTTAGAATTACTGTATAAGAAGCTACTACAAAATCCAATAGACCTTACCTTCTGTTTACTCTGCGCTGAATAGTAGATTTCGATTTTGTTGGGGCTCATGATGTGCAGATTCCTTTCAGCGTAGACCGGGCTGACCTCTATTCCTTTCTTGTCTGGCACTGGCTCCACCTCTTCGGGGTACTCTTTGCCGATGGGACACCAGTCGTCTCCTGACGTAAACTGGCAGTGAGGCAACTGTAAAGAAATAATTAAAAAATAAATATAAATAATAATAAGTGAGCATCTTTGCAATAGTCTCTTATCGCGAGAAAAGATTATAACAAAATTGCAAAACAGTTAGTACAAAAGGAATCTTTGTAGAAGATTACTAAAGCAAACAGCAAACACCAGATGCATATTGTACTGCTAGGATATCTTACAACAAATTAATCCCGTAACACTCCTTCTATTGCAAAATTTTAACAGCGAAAATAGAAATTTAGTTGACTCCACTGCGAATAAAGTTTCAAGAAGGTGTGTTTCACGGGCCATAAGGTATGTATAATATTCTAGGTGCGACATCAGATTGAAACAGTGTCTATGGAGGATATACTAATTGAAAGTACAAATCGTACTGTAGCCGTCTTGTTTGCTGTCCCGTTTTCTATAATGTATTATGTAGGAGGCAGGTGTGTTTGAAAGTGCGGAATCGGCTTAGGGACAATTGAATAAGCTTTGGCACTGTGCCTTTTTGAATGCTGATTTAAATGATTTTTTTTTGTAAATATACTTTAATTTGGTATCGTGTTTTTTATTGTCAGCTGCAATGCTGCTGGCGCCATTATAATAATAAGACGTTATACTTCCCTCTTAACTTATCTACGTGTAATTGTTTAGTATACTGTAGGTATAGGTAGATGTGAGTATGGGTATGGCATTAATTAAGTATCAACAAGTGTTATTTATCATGTCTATACCTCTGAATAAATGCAACAGCAAATTATAACCCCTTTAAATAATATTAAATATCCTTTGTCCACATTAAACTTGATGTCACTTTGCCACCTTATAAGTCTTGCTTGCCTGCAAATATTTACACAACATAAATCTAATATTGCAACTTGCAAGCCAATTATATCCATATATTATGATCAAAGGAATGTACTGTAACTCTGCTGATATATATAAATCTGCTATATATGGTGTGTAGTTGTTCTTAGACATGCAATTATACAAATTGCAATGTTAAATGATGCCGTTAAGATTTAAACTGGTTGAAATCACTAACAATGTTAATGCACTAACTAGATGTGACAAGGGCGTGAAATTTGTTCTAAGTAGAGCGTGCCCTGTAATAACGTTTTTATCCTTGTAATTTCATGCAAGAAGGTTATGGTTTTTTGTTATATTTAGAAGTTAAGCTGTAACTGATTTACTATTATTCTACCCGACTACATTTTTGTCACTGTTCAGAGAAGAATTTCATCATTTGCCAACGAAATAAGAAGTTACAAGCTATGCAAATTTTTCTTAAACCATAATTGCACTGTTGACAGTGTATATTGTCATTTAAGGTAATTAAAATATCAAGAGGTACTTGTAAAACAGGTGCGAGGCGATAGCTGGTACAAGGCCAAAGATGTTCGTCGTTAATGTCATTAACTGACCACCAGAATATAAACGAGACACGTATTTTAGATTGATAGCCGAAGATGCTCAATATAATCATATGAAATGCTGTTCGTTGGTAAACGCATCACTTCAGAACGGCTGGACCGATTCGGCAATTTGTTTTAATTCTACGGAAAGAAAAATTTGAAAATTTACCGGGAAAATTGGGAAATTCGGGAAAACTCAAAGTGCATTCTGTGGGAATTTTGTATGAACTATTGAAATTTGGACAAAGCAACGTGTGTCGGGTCAGCCAGTAGGCAATTAGGCATATCAAATGCTGTATTAATTTTGGAGTATTGAACAGGGAAAATAAGCGTTAACTATTTGTTTTCGTTCGTACAGCCTAGGAATGCCTATTCTGGCTGTAACCACATGCCTAAATGGAAGACCGATAGGATAACCAACCGCAGAATAGCATTAGAAATATGTCATAGTTATTATTTGTAGATGTCTGTTATTCTGAGATTCTGACAATAATTTTATATGTTTAGTATATTTTCAGGCAATTAATCATCTGTCATACTGAGAATACTCGATTGCGAACAATGTCCAACCAATATTAACTGTTCTTATTAACACCATTCACAAAAGGCATATCCGGTCAACATATTTCCATGTATAATGTCGCCTGGCGCCAGCGGTCGACTCGTTCATGTAATGACCAAGTTGGCAGCTTGCTTAACACCGAGTACATCTATACGCTACCTGCCTTTATTAAGCACATTGTTGACTATGGTGTATGAAGGACGTATGAATAATTCGATGGAAAAGCACAAGTAAATATAGTCAGGTATTCACAGTAAAGTTGTAAACAGATACTTGATATTGCTAGTATGCTACCTGGTTTTGCGAGATGATAAATTATGGACGGCTGTTATAGGTCGTTCTGTAAGTCGATTTGCGAACTGCGTTTTCCGATTATGTAAGCGATTTGCGATTTTGCCGCGGGGTTTTAAAGGTTCTCGATTCTCGATCGACTTTGATTTGGTAGCTCTTGTGCAAATGCTTTTTGCTGCAGGACATTTTATGGAATTTCAAAACATGGTAGGCACCCATTTAACCATTTCAAATACCAAGGAATGGCGTAAAGTTGGTTTCTATGGATTCCGTATAAAATGTAATTTGTGTGTTAGTTTTCAAAAGGTTCAAATCTACGGTAATTGAAACACAAAGACAAGAGCCGTTAAGCATTGTAAACGCCATTACAGATTTCTTTGGGTGATTAAGTACATTAATAACAAAGTACCCAAATGATTGGGTAATTTTAATTAATCACCCTTTGTTGCCTGAGGGCTTATTATAAATTAATGTAGAACTAATTTATGAGAGTTAGTTATAAACGACTATAAACTAAGTGAGTATAGTCCATGCTTATCCGTTCCAGATAATTATAATGCAAGAAACGACGGGTGTGGGGTTCGACGCCTACGCAAAAAATACTACGCAAGGAATGTGGTTTCAACAGGATAGGTATAAAGAACATTATATTATAATAATATTCTTTTGTGGAGAGATTTTATATTAAACTAGCTGTTCGTGCCCGGCGTCGCTCGGGTGATTTTCATGTATCTCCGATGGTTTAGGCTGTGCGTTGTTTCAGACCTTTCCGTTGGACACTCCAATAAAAATCTGTCATACAAATCTTGTACTGACAATTAAAAATACAACAAAAAAGAATTAGCCAAACAGGTGCAACTGTTCTGAAGTGATGCGCTTACGGCAATTGATTTTTATTTAAGTACCTAGGTATATAGTATATATACATAGTTTTAGAATGGGCACTTAGAGACACTGATAGGAGACAATGGAAAAGAAAAAATACTGGATCGACCCCAAGTATCACCCCAAGTTACATGAAAACAGAGCAGGCAGAAGAAGAACAAAGCAACATAAGGGACATAATCATTCTGCCTAGCCTATTCCAACTATGTTAGGGTCGGCTTCCAGACTAATCGGATGCAGCTGAATATATACGCTGTATTTTATATGGAGCGACTGCCTATCTGACCTCCACAACCCAGTTACTGGGTAATACTCGTACGATACCTCTTGGTAAGACTGGTTGTCAGACTTTCGGGCTTCTGACGACTGTCAAAGATCCACGAATGAAAGTTGCTTTTCGAGGTACGGAGGAGTCTCGGTATGTAAATATGGTCACCCATCCACGGACCAAACCTGGCAAGCGTAGCTTAACCTGATGGATCGACACGTACGGCTGTTATTACTTAGCCACGATCTTCACATAAGGGACATAATACTGGGTCTTAATTCATAAATCGTCCAAATTGCTGTTTCTAAAAATAAGTCAAAATAATTAACCACATGCAAAAAAAAACCACGAGGTAACGAATGCCGTCACTCAACCTTCCCATAAAATAGTCTTTATTTTAAGATTCGCTTAAAGGGATTTCTGAAACCCGTTCGATAGCCGAGAATCTAGATAAATTACTGAGTGCTTGAAATCACAAATATGGGCATAATTGGCATGTCTAGAGCCATATCTTTACCAAGCCAATGCACTTTGTTCTTGAAGAATATAGGGCAGAAAAATGATAATCTTTCTTTCCGGCAGTCACGAAGTATATAGTAGCTCATTATTTTAGGGCAATAAACCTTTAATAGCCGTTAGGGCATACGAAACAGTGCCTGTGGGTGTCACAATAGTAGCAAAGATCTTGATGATTGCTCTCGACCTGAGTTGATCTAACCGATACCCCATATTTCTCCTGAATGTGTGACTGAGACAGCAATACTTACTAACTATAAAATTACGGAAGTAGGTTTTGACTAGTGCTGAGCCGAATAGACTAAGAAAATTCGACTAACAAAAAAGTTTATTATATAATATATTCAAACAGCGACAAAATGATTGATGGATACCCAGTAGTTTATTGGTACAGTAATTAAGAAATTAGTTAATGGTCATAGCTTTATAATAGAGGTCATGATAAAATTCTTGACTCCGACTTATCGCAGTGGTTTGCGTTGGGCTATTGTTGACGAACATTACGGAAATAGACTCATCAGTTGATATGGTTTGTTTATTGCATATATTCAGCACTTGATTTGTGGTATTACGTATTTAGAGTTAGTTTTGTTTGTAAAATGTACAAAGACTATTTCGTAAATCGAGAATCTGGCGCCAATAAGGATGATTACTAAATTTTTTTTTTGTCCGAGATTATTTATTTAAAAATATTGGACGCGTAAATTTTATTTTTTTACGTAGTCAAAAGATTACGGCGATAGACGAGTTAAAATGTGGCATGACGTCACGTCACGCCTTGCTAGATTTCATACTTAGTTGGGACGTAGCGAGCCCAAATGCGTTTTATCTATATCTAAGTAATTTTTTTCTAATAACGTAAATAATAAAGCAAAATACGTGTTTAATATGTTTTTATTATCTGGCTGGCGGATTAAATAGATTTTTTTTTTACCCAGGCAACATCCATATTCCCTTTTTCACAAACTAAACTGAAATGAGAGAATTGACATCTCTTATCAGCTCGAGAAAAGGTCGGTGATAGTTAAGAACTAAGTTAGAGATAGCTAGTTAGTCTATTTTAAATAGTTGACAAATCAGAATTTGTCAACTATTTATACAGGGTGTCCAAGAACCTGGCGTCCAACTGGATTCCCACGATGCCCCAAGTTCTAACAGTACTCAGAAAAATATTTTAAAAAATCCACCCCATGTACTTACAGAATTATACTGATTTCAAAAAAAAAGGGGAAATGAGCACCCTGTGACATACTTTTGAATGCTGTGACTGCTAATGCTGATAATTTCGATATTTCTTGGAGGTTTTGTAATCTAGGGTATTGCTGTGTCTAAATAGAATGTAAAAATAATGTACTTATTGTACCATTTTAAAATAAAATATTATTTTAACTAAAGGTGATATGGAAAACTATTGAATTTCGCAACTTTGACCGACTGTAGTGTAAAAAAAATGTACCAAAATAGTATGGCAAGTGACGTCAAATTTTGACGCGTTTATTCCTCTTTTTAAAAAGGTATAATACTTACACATTAATTTGAAAAAAAAAATTTTTGATAATATTTTTACTCAACAACCCAATTTTTACGATGTCTAACAGAATTCTTAGAAAGAAAAATTTACGACGAATTGAATCTAACCTCTAAAGAATTACTATTGTATGCTCATAAAAATAACAACAGGCCTCTCAAAAAACAGGTTAGACCGTAAGGGACGGTATGTGCATGCATCTCACCATAGTGATTCGTTATTACAACAGGAGGGAGCAAGACAGAAACTATCTTTGCGATTTGCTGGTTCTTCTTTATGGTACCCCATTATTCAGGTAAGAGTGAGGGAGAAAAAGGTTAGAGGTGCGAGTGAGATAGATAGTGACGCTATCTGGGATCGTGCTATTTAGGATAACAGTACGGTCAGTACGCGTCACTGCCTCCTGCCGTTACTACGCACCTCTCTCTTATTGTTACCATTGATCACGTACTACGATTTAAAGCTTTGTTTATTGGACTCGATTACTCTTTGTGCTCTGGACTTTGAAACGAACTCTTTACGACGACCTTTGCCTGTGTTTGGACAGTTTGTGTTTTGTGTGTGCTACCATGGCGACCTACACTCCGCAAGAATACGCAAATATGCACTACATTTATGGAGAATGTAGAGGTAATGGACGAGCTGCAGCGAGACTTTACAGAGAAAGGTATCCGAGGGCTACGCGATATCCCGACCATCGAGTTTTCATTAATGTGCACAGATCACTATGTGACGGGCGGTTCCCCAATCAAGTAGCTGGTGAAGGACGACCCGTAAATGACTTCATACGCGATTAAGTTTTAGAGGCGGTGTCGGCAAATCCAAGCATCTCTGTGCGAGGAATAGAAGCTGATACGGGGATACCGAAGAGCACAGCACACAGTATTCTCCAAAAAGAAGAATATCATCCGTACCACGTACAGCGAGTGCAAAGTCTTTTACCTCGAGACTATCCGAGCCGAGTCGCGTTTTGTGAAACAATCCTGCAAAAACATCGAGAAGACGAAAACTTTATCGACAAAATTTTGTGGTCAGATGAATCAACATTTAAGAAGGATGGCTACATGAACCTACACAACTTGCACGAGTGGCATGTGGAAAATCCGCACTTGATGCGAGAAGATAGATCCCAGTACCGGTTCAAAGTGAACATGTGGACCGGTATTCTCTGTGGGAATATTATTGGTCCATTTGAGATGCCCGAGAATTTGACTGGCGAATCATATTTAAATTTTCTTCAAAATGATTTGCCAAACTTACTAGAAGAGACCCCACCAGATATGTGGTTCCAACACGACGGCTGTCCAGCACATTTTCGCGTATCCGTTAGAGAGTTTTTGGACGAGCAATACCCGAACAGGTGGATTGGGCGATCAGGAACAATCCCGTGGCCAGCCCGCTCACCTGACTTAAATCCGCTGGATTTTTTTTTCTGGGGAACTATGAAGGAGCTCGTTTATGCGAAGCCCATTAATGACATCGCTGACCTTCGTGAGAAGATAACACAAGCAGTGCAGGTGATACGTCAAAAAAGTTACTCGCGAAACATAAAGCGGTCCTTTTTAAGGAGAGTGAGAGCTTGTATTGCCGCGGGTGGTCAACATTTTGAACATTTATTGTAATAAAATATCTTTAAACTAACATTCTTTGCTTTTATTCTACTGGGAACCCATCTACCTGTGTGTATTTCCTTCTTGCTCACTCTTGGAACCGAAGTAAATAATAGTAGTAACATAACAGTTTCTAAGATAAGAAAGGGTCCGACAGTTACCGTTAGTAGGTAGGCACTTCGTAAAAATTAGGTTGTTGAGTAAAAATATTATCAAATTTTTTTTTTTCAAATTAATGTGTAAGTATTATACCTTTTTAAAAAGAGGAATAAACGCGTCAAAATTTGACGTCACTTGCCATACTATTTTGGTACATTTTTTTTACACTACAGTCGGTCAAAGTTGCGAAATTCAATAGTTTTCCATATCACCTTTAGTTAAAATAATATTTTATTTTAAAATGGTACAATAAGTACTTTATTTTTACATTCTATTTAGACACAGCAATACCCTAGATTACAAAACCTCCAAGAAATATCGAAATTATCAGCATTAGCAGTCACAGCATTCAAAAGTATGTCACAGGGTGCTCATTTCCCCTTTTTTTTTGAAATCAGTATAATTCTGTAAGTACATGGGGTGGATTTTTTAAAATATTTTTCTGAGTACTGTTAGAACTTGGGGCATCGTGGGAATCCAGTTGGACGCCAGGTTCTTGGACACCCTGTATAAATGTATGGAAGTCTTAGGTCATCCAAAACCAGCTCTAATATAATGTCCGTCCTTTTCTTGGTTTATAGAGAGAAAAAGATGAAAATAGCCTAAATAAGGTTAAACTTGTGCACGTAAGAATCGGCACCATGTTATCGATTCGGCTATTTCCGAATAACTCGACTATTACCAGGCAGTCCTATCACATCTCTAGCTCAAACAACATGTGGGCGTCAGGCGATATGACTGCCTATAGAAAGGTTGTCTCCCTGTTGCGACATCACTGGCCACTCTAACCAGTTCCAGCGTAAATAAAAATAATAAACATATAAGTGTAGAATCTGATTATGTTGTTCTGTTGTGGAGTTTTGGCTTCGAGATCAATAGAAACTTGATAGAGATGATGCTCAAAGAAAATGCTTTTATAAATGAAATGTGTTGTATAATTTTCGGAAACATTAAATACGATTCATCGGTCTATGATATTGCTTAGCAAATATTGAATAGGTCACAAAAAACAAAAGGTAAACAAGTCACTTTATTGATTCAACTTGAACAATGGCTGCCCTAACCCTTATTATCAAAAGACAAAAGTTATTGTTGTCCTAAATAATGAGATCACCCGCATTATGTTTTCTCGGTAATCCCACACCATTTGAGTCATTTCTGTGGTGATATTTCTATAAAATTATATTCTTAGAATGTATTTTAGTTCACCTTTAGTAATTATTTTCCACGCTGTTTGTCAATCAAGAACCGCAAGCTGTTTTTTAGTCCAATTAAAATATTATTTCTTGAGTGTCTTAAGAGTGGGTTGCACCAAGTGCTCCGTTATACTTTCCGTCAAAGTTAATTTGTAAAAGAAAGGGTGACAAATGACAAGGGTGGGTTGCACCAAGGGCTACGTTATAGTTTCAGTCAAAGTTAATATCACCATAGAATGAATACATGCTGTTGCACCGTCATGTCAAATGTAAAAGATAAAGTTTGGAGCAGGGACATGGCATTCGACGCGTCTGACAGAAGTGACAGATATTTAACAAAATCTTTAACCAGCGAAGCGTGGGCGGTTAAGGTTACAGTTAAAGTTATGATGTCAGGTAACAAATTGTCAAATAGAACAACCCATTTTTTGGCAAAGCCGACGTTCGCACGGACGTAAAAATATCGCACTCGATTTTCAACTCTCGGTGTTGAGCCGAGCATTGAGAATCTAACCTAACAACAACAGAGTGCATCCCAGCGCGTCGAAAGAACACACAACTTTAACAAGGGTGGGTTGCACCATCTTACTTTAACAATAACAAACATCGAACTGAAGGTGCGATGTTTGTTATAGTTAAAGTAAGATGGTGCAACCCACCTTAATAGTTGTAGACGTCTAGTGGTTAAAATGACGTCACAAATAACGATTAGTAAGTATAATTACGGTTTCTGTCGTCATTTGTTTATAAGACCTCTTGTCACTTGTCACCCTTTTAACTTTAACTTTTACATTTTACATGATGGTGCAACAGTACGTAGTTAAATTCTATGGTTATTGTTAATGCTACTGTTAAAATTTACTTTTACGGATACTATAACGAAGCACATGGTGCAACCCACCAATGTGACATTTTTATTTTAACTACAGGATAAAATCATGATGTATTTTCGGTTTTATCAACAACAAAAGCTAATGTTTGACTTAAAATACTGCCATTACTGTCTGTTTGTTTAAAAGTCAAGTCAAACACGACCGTGCATATTCACTGCTGTCCGCATTCCAATAACAACGATTATTGTGTTTTAAAACTTCTTGGCTGTCCTAATTAGAAGTTTTGCTGACTTTAACATTTTGGCACGTCGCGTATTGTCACGTACGGCGGCCAAAATAAGAAAAACAAAAAAAAAAACAAAAGCGGTGACATACATTCGTTATTAAAAATAAAAGACATAATATGACGTAAGTATGTGTCTTGTTCTTCCTACATTGTGTGACACCGAGGTCGACGCACTTTGAGTGAATTTCAAGAGAATTGCAAAAAGATTGGAAGTCCCAGACTTATAAACAAGTTTGTAGAAAAATCGATGAGTTGCTGGCTGGAATCCAAATAGTTGTGCATCACACTATTTTTCATGTCTTTCCGGTTAAATAAACTTTCCGCACTTTCCGTGTCAATACAGGAAAGATGTGCGGGAAAACTATAATTACTAGTTAGCAGAACCTTGGGATTATGGGTTTTTATCACATAATGTGCTATTGGATGTTTTCTTTTTTTTTAGTACTATTGTACTATTACAAAAATAATTCGTTACAGGAAGAAGTAACAAACGAAACAGTCTATTAAAATCATCGCAAATTATCCAACAGGAGTCGAGACAAAGGGAAGAAACTCGCAAGCAAGAAGTTATTTTCAAGAATTAAAATAAAACATAAACTTTAAGAGTAAACCACTGTCGCATTGAAAGTATTCCAAAAAGAGGATGCGAATGCAGGGATTAAGTATCATCAAGATATCTTCAGAGACTTTTATTAAACTAGAATGTTTGCAGTATGGAGGTGGTGCCAACTTTATAGTGCCCCGTCGCCTTTTTGTTTAGTTTGAAGTATTCAGTTTACGGACCTAAGCAATCTACTATTAGTATAGATTCTATACGAACAAAAAAAAAAAATTTTTTTTTTGAACACGCTAATCTCTGGAACTAAGTACCAGTCAGATTTGTAAAAATCTTTTTGAATTGGATAGCTCAATTCTTAAGAAAGGCTTTAGGCTATTTATACATCACGCTAGGACCTTTAGGTGCCGAGCAAAAAGAAAAAAAAGTCAGAAAGTTCGATAAGCGAAAATGAAGTAATACTTCGGGGTGGATCGGGGAGCAAGAAATTTCATGCGGACAAAGTCGTGGGAAGAAAGCTAGTAAAAGATATAAGAGAAGATTTTAGAGTGATGTACAAATACGCAGATCGTTTAATAGAAAGTAAAAGTGATTCAAGAGCTGTTTAGTGTTTACTGTGTAACTATTGTTGACAAGTCCTCACTGTGGAAATGCTGTACCTACATAATAAGGTCTTTAACTAAATGTCGATCGCCTCCTATAAGCCGGTAACAATAGGTTGGAAGGTCTAATAATTACGTTTTATGTGGTGGTTGAATGTATAATGAAACTTGAAAACTCTTCGATTATTAAGTCAACATTAGAAGAATATTAATCGTTATAAGTGATTGCTACATATCTTTGCACGCTTCACTTTTGTGTTGTAACAGCTCAAGTGCCAATCAAATCTTTGATGTTGCTAAATTCATGTCTATTTGTGATACCAAATATAGTAGTATAGTAATGACATTCATTATAACATGATTAGGAAAGTGCGGTATCGATAAGGAAGGCGAAAGAGCGAAGTTTATCTCTTTGTGTGTATTAAGCTCAAACTTTCTTTGTTGGTCTAAAATATGGTTTTAGGAAGATTTCTCTAAAGATGATGGCAATTCAAACGCACTCGCAATCAATAATATTTTGTTACGCCATGAGGAACATCTCGTCCATGATGCATTTAATCAAAATTGATTTTCTAATTAAAAAGATTCCATGGTTTTGAATAAAATTATATATTCATGATAAATAGGCATCGGATTATTGGTAGTAGATGGAGGATGGAGGAGATTTAGGTGTCTGCCGCATTAATAGCACAGTATAACGATCACTAGTTTATCGTTATAGAAAACGGCCGAAATGACGCGCTTCGAAATCTCAGTCAGTCTCAGTTACGCAACAGTTCGAGCGCGCGGCAGTTACGCACGGACGGACACGTATTTATCTACCGAGCGGCCGTAGGTAATTAATTCAAGGTCACTGTTCAGATAAACCACTGTAGCTTTATTATTCTGTGTTAATAGCTAACTAAGGCCTCTGCCTCGAATTTTGCGGGCAGCGGGGCGGCAGCGGCGGCGGAGCGGGAGCGGCAGGATTTTATGCGTAAAAACAAATGGACCGGACCTCCAAAACAGCGGCGCGGTAGCGGGGCGGGACAATGCGAGACGCGCCGCCGCCGCCGCCGCCGCCGCCCCACTGCCCGCGAAATTCGAGGCAGAGACCTAATAGTTCTGGGATTTCCCAATCGAATGTCGGTGCCGCTGGTGTCAACTGATAAGGCCATCCGTACTACATTACAATAAGTGCTTACTCCTATGAATCCAAACTCCGGCAGCAAATTGCTTCAGGGCCCCACTATTGCATTAAACAAAGCGAATAACCAGATGTAGATAGACCACGTTGTTCTTCACATTAATAAGTCGCAATTACTCTACCAGTCAGCTATAATTTCAGATTTAAGGGCATGATAAATTAACTGACCCAAACTGAACTATGAAGAATCGACTTCATTAACACTGCAGCTCTGATGAGAGATCTTCCTTCGGTAATAAACTACTGTTCCAATGTTGCCAGACACTCAATTATACCTAGACAGCTGTAGCTGTAAAGTTGCGTTATCTTATTAACTTATTGAGCAACTCAACGTGAAATAACATGCCCTTTGTAATACCAATTTTTAAAGGTAAATCTTACGCAACGCATGTTAACATAAAAAATGAGATGTTTTACGCGCTCAGTGTTAAAATCTTTAAAACATGTTAATAGGTAAGTGGAGCGCCTGTTAATTGCATTGATTGATATGCAATGGGATCTTTTAATTTTTCACGCGTACCCATTTTTGGGTGTTCCGTTTATTTTTGTTTTAATCAGCAGTAATTTGCTGTGGCGAGTCATCGATCTGCGTTGGATCTGATTTGTTGTTGCAGAACGGTGGTCTCATTTGTATGGAAAATGTATCTACTTATTACCTTAGTGTACACGAATCTTAATACGATTATTTACAACCTTACCAAGATGTATGTTACCATGTGTCGTAAGCAGTTAGACAAAACTGAGGAAAACCAGTTATTGTTGGATTGTAGGCGAAGAAATTGCGAACTTTGATGTAGCTTTGTACCACTATGAAATATACGCCTCCGTCTCATCGTTTGTTCGGGTTCCTATTTACTAGGAAAAGGCTTGTGTAAGTAAGGATTTCATAATGCTACAGTATTTTAATCTCACCAAGTGACACGCGCTTTACTTGTGGTTACCAAGGTACAAAGAAATCCGGCTCGAAGGACCATATACTGAGTATCAAGCTCCAGATGTGCTGCTGGTGGTCTTGACTATTTAATAAAACTACTTGTATATACTACTACTACTACTACTCTATGTGTGCGCACGCTCAAGGTGGAGGTGGGGGAAGCCCGCGTTCGCGGTGTAGTGTGTGGCTCGATGTGACGTTAGGAACGTGCTGTGAATGTGTATGCAAGCGCAGGAGCTATTCGGCACCGTCCAAGTCGATGACGAAGTCGGAAGTGTGTGTGTGTGTGCGTGTGTATGTTATGCGCTGAGCCTACTTCTCTTCACGCGTACATTCACAGCGTGTTTGTACACTTGGTTAACACAGGTAAAGCGCGTGTCGCTTCGTGAGATAAACATACTATCAGATTAGTATGCGTCTCCGATACAATGTTTTCCGATCGTTATCACACTAATATTATAAAGGCGAAAGTTTGTGAGTGTGTGTGTGTGGTTGTATGTTTGTTACTTCTTCACGCTCAAACGGCTGAACCGATTTGGATGAAATTTGATATGTAGATAGCTTATACTCTAGATTAACACATAGGCTACTTTTTATCCCGGTATACGCGGGTGATACTAATTCATTTATATTTTTACCAATATTGGAGAATATTTTTTCTAGCTTAGCAAAGAAGACCATTGGGAACGTATTAATTGATATTATCAAATGCTGCAGTGCAAAATTCAAATTCTGCTGAGCAAGTGCAAAATTATTATTCTATTTTTTTGGTCCTGAGACTAGGTGAACCGAGAAGGTATAATTCTACTTCTCAATTTGACATTTTATAACACAAAATCTGTAGACTTTTTAACGACAGTTACAGTCGTCTTAATTTAATGGTTATTCGCAAGAATCTTAGTTGAGTAAAGTTATTTCGTAATTAGTAGGTGCATTTCATGTCATGGTCAGGCAGCCAGTACTGCAGAACTCTATCGGTAAATAAAGTTTAGATCGATGCAGTTTTAAATCGATTACTTTGCAATAGCGATACCTACTAATAGAGTTTTTAGCACACCTAGACTTTTTTGGCGAATAATTTAAATAATCAATGTTTTGTTTATCCTAACTAATATTATAAATGCGAAAGTGAGTTTGTTTGTTACGCTTCCACGCTAAAACGGCTGAACGGATTTGGATGAAATTTGGCATATGGGTACTTTTCATCCTGGATCGCAGACAAAGTCGCGGGCAACAGTTAGTAGAGCATAATGTGGAATAAAGGGCGTCACAGGTATCAATATCGAAGGGCTTATATCGTTAAATACATTATGAGTATAATGCCGAATAAAATCCCGAAGCCAACCAAATAAAAGTGTCAGATTACAAAAAACACAGCTTTGTTTTCTAAGTAAAACTAAGTGATTAATTATACTTGGCTTCAATACAATGTTAAAGAGGCATCAGTATGGATAGAAGTCAAGATTTATATTTTATGGCTTGGATTTTATAGTAAAAAAGTTTGTTACAAGATGAGCTAAATTTATTGGAGCAGTTTACTTTCACTGTTATTTACATAAAGGGAAATTGATTACATTAGTATACAAAAGATTAATTTAAATTTGTTGTTTTATAAGAAACGAGAGATAACTAGAATATGTATGTACCGTAAGAACAGATTTTAATAAAACTGCGTGTTATGGGGAGGTACGAGTCAGTCTGCCTAGCCTTTTCCCAACTATGTTGGGGTCGACTTCCAGTCTAACCGGATGCAGCTGAAAACCAGTATTTTACATGGAGCGACTGCCTATCTTACCTCCACAACCCAGTAACTGGGTAATACGATACCCCTTGGCAAGACTGGTTGTCACTTTCGGGCTTCTGACTACCCGTAACGATTGTCAAAGATCTAATAAGAATGACAGCCGGGACCGATGGCTTATCGTTCTTTCCGAAGCACGGAGGGTTCACGATATGTAGCGGATGCTCACCCATCCAGGAACCGACCTCGGCAAGTGTAGCTTAACCTTCGATCGACCCGTTCGGTTGTTATCATTTACGAGTAACCCTTTCAAATAAGGTTAAACTTCTCATGCCTAAAGCATTGACTGTAATTAATTTAATTTAAGCGCCTTGGTACAAACTATTTCAGAAATACACAAGATAAGACCGCGTTAATTTGTTTTAAGAAATCATCAGTAAAAACTGGACCGTGTTCCATTAAAATATGGTGTCAATGAATTGACAAATAGATAACGAAATGTCAACTTTCTGATAAACGAGCATAATTTCCAAATAAATCGTTACGATAATTCTTATAGGCATTTAAGTCATGGGACCCTTGACTGGAAGTTTGACTCAGACCTGACCTTTTTACATGATCTGTGTCACTCTTGTGGGCCATATGCGAGTGGCTCCAAATGTCAGGTGTCGCGGTTCAAGCCCATTCAGAATACCAACATTACCCAACGATCAGTAACCCCATCAATCAATCATTCAGAGGTTATGATTATCCTCAATTTAAAGTATAAGTAACAAAAGGGTAACTTGGATCCGATAACATTTCGAAAGCATGTAAAGTTCATGCAAATAATTGTAAAACATATTTTTAAAGTGACAAAAAGTAATTGGGATTGCGCATGAGTTCACAACTTATTACTTATAGCAATGATTGATGACAGTGGCGTGTGTTTCATCAAGTGCGTTTTAACGGTTACCCCGATTACATTGACGTGCATGAAAATTGTGTAACATTTTAATGTATAAAACATGCCCAGATATAGGTCAACGGGTTGTATTTATAATTTCTCAGAATGGTGTGATTGCGCGGATGTTTGGTGGCTGTGTGCACTTCATCGCACCTCATGTGTACTTACCACTTAACTGGAAGTTTACTGGAGATGAATTACATTGTATTGTATCGATAATATTTGATGTGTTTACGTAACCAATTTAGAAATCTAGGAACTTTTACGTCCGTTGAATATTTGCATAAGAAACGTATCTAAAAGCAACGCATTTTCATACATACAAAGTAACTTGTAACTTGAATAGTTTACAATAACCAGGTTCCTAATTTATGTTCACCATTTGTCATAGTAAGTCTTGTGCCTACGTGATTGACCGCAGGCAACTTACCGCATTCCGCTTGGGATTTTTCTTTATTGTGGCTTATTAATTCCTAAAGGGGAGCCCTTTAGGAATTAATAAGACAGGTGCGACGTAGAACATATAGTAGAACAAGTTCATGGAAATTGTTCTACCAAAATCGCGTCGCACCGTCACGTCGCGCATGTTTGCGGTAGCCTTAAGATGTATGGACAGCAAATCAAAAGAAAGACCTTTAAAAACCTAATGGTTCTTTTTTCTGAAAATTACCGAAAAAGATAGAAAGAAGTTACAAAGCCAGTTCCTTACTGTCTAGATCTTCCATTTTGCCATTATACCTTCAAAAGCAATCCATTTCAGTTGTCTTGACTGCACTGAAACGACATTACCTCTGCAGCGAAACTGCATCCATATTATTATACTCCGTTACTAATATTATCTTTCATTTAAATATGAATGCCGTTATTCCCCGCACTTCTCTGACAAAAGGATATGAATGGCACGGAGCCAAACGGTTTAAAGCATTTATGGCAAAAATAACAATGATTGAATATGAGAACATGATTCACTACCGTAGGAATTGCATTCATATGACTGCTTCGTGGCTTTTAAACTGATTGGGAAGAAGCTTGGAGGGGCTCGTGGCTAATTAATAATAGCCGCACGGGTCGATTGAAGGTTAAGCTACGCTTGCCGCGGTCGGTTCGTGAATAGTTGATCACAGGTACATATAGAGATGAACGAATTCATAGACATTTAATAAACAAAAACTGTGTAATATCTACGGACGAATCTGTCCCCGTAGATCTTTGACAGTCGTTACTGATAGTCAGAAGCCCAAAATGTCTGACAACCAGTCTTAACAAGGGTATTGTGAGACCAAGTAATTGGGTTGTGGAAGTCAGATATGTAGTCGCTCCATGTAAAATACAAACTCAAACTCAAAGTATTTATTTCAAATAAGCCAATTACATGCACTTTCTAAATGTGTTCATAACAGTTCAAAGCTATAGCATACACAATTTTGAAACAAATCCAGTGTTTTAACCAAACAGGTAAAAATT
This sequence comes from Cosmia pyralina, assembly GCA_946251885.1. Classification (NCBI taxonomy): domain Eukaryota; kingdom Metazoa; phylum Arthropoda; class Insecta; order Lepidoptera; family Noctuidae; genus Cosmia; species Cosmia pyralina. The sequence goes on along the minus strand of OX276347.1, from coordinate 8,481,915 downwards.
TAGTTATCCAGTGGGTGCCGTTTCACGTTGGACTTTCAGGTAATGAGGAGGCTGACAGGTTAGCCAAAGAAGCAATTCTTTTAGGTGAACAAACACAGGGTGTATTACCAAGTTATTCGGAAATTTTAAGCAAATATCGAAAAATAAACAATTTATTTTGGAAGGATCACTTTAATGAGAGATCTAAAGCTAAAGGAATCTGGTATAAAAGTATACAGAGTGAGCCTCCTCATATACCTTGGTTCTCCGGGTCACAAATGAGTCGCTGTCAAATTGTTGCTGCGCATCGTTTGAGGTCAGGACATATTCCGCTAAACAACTTTGCTTTTCTCATGCGAAAATCGGACTCTCCTAACTGTGAGGTGTGTGGTAAAAAAGAAGATGTACAGCATGTTTTGGAGGAATGTGTCCGATATACAAACAAAAGAATTACACTTCTTAACTATTTGAAACTGTCGGTAATGGATGTTGGAATGTTCCATGGTATTTTAGCTAAGCCTACTTTTGAAGCGGCAAAAATATTATATACTTTTTTATTAAATAAATAATAAATTAGATTAAGTTTTGTGAGACTAAGATTAGTTTACTTATTTAATTTAAGAGTAAGTTATAATTTGTAAAAGCACGATGGGATTGACATCGTCGCATATGTGTACAAAAATCCCTTAAATAAATAAAGATTAAAAAAAAAATGCACTTTGAATTGTCAAGGGGTCGGTCAGTCAGAAAGATGAAGCTAGTTGCCCATTCCAAAGCGTAGTTGGTCCCTATGGAGAAGAACGGGGAAGAAACTCCACGGACACTCTTTTAAATCAAAATATTTTTACAAAATATTGGCTACATCGTTTATGTTGAAAATATACCTACATGTGAGAACAATGTAGACAGACGTGTATGTTAAAAGCATCCGTATTAAAAAGATAAAAACTAAAATGATAATACTATCAGTATTATCTTTTTAGTTTTTATCTTTTTCAGCTGCATCCGGTCAGACTGGAAGCCGACCCCAACATAGTTGGGAAAAGGCTAGGCAGATTGATTGGGATGAAGTAAGTAGCTACCTAACACGGTGCAAGTAACTGATAATGGTTTAAGGCTAGACATGCACTTGGAGTACTTGTGACGTCACTCCTCCGTGTCTCAGTCCGGGTGGCGACGGCTTTGCAGTAACTAATTTATTGCTCTTACTGCAATTGCTCTTGCCAGTTCTTTTTTTTTATTTGTTGTAAATTAAATCTATTTATAGCACGACTAGTATTTTTGTTTGTTTTTTTGTTAGAATATCGGTCTTTCTTAAGACATTTTCTGAGATGTTTTTGCATACCTTACCAATATCGTGTTTGTTAAAAAGGTAAACGGTTCACGATATTATATTATTACATCGATTTTACCTTGATGTTATTAGCTGTTGGTTTTCATATAAAAAGTAGTTTGTTCTGAACAGCGGATATTGGAAAATGGGGTTGCGCAGGAAATTCGTCTATCGATCGCCATTCAAAGGCACTTCACTTGATTGTGTATTGTCAGCTTAATGAAGACTTTGTACTTACATGCATATTGTTTATAGGAATATTGACTCATGGGGGTTGTTAACACTTTGAAGGACACGGACAAGAGACAACACAGGACAAGGACAAGGACAGACACGGACAGAACAAGGAGGACAAGGATACGGCAGTATAATAATAATAAAACATCTATTATGTCTCGTTTTTGTCCTTGAAAGCATTAAGCAATGAAATTTTTTAGAACAAGATTTTATTATTCTGGATATCATCTATTACCAGAGTAATTCTCAAGACGAATCAAACGAGCCCAAACTTGATAGGGTCACATCATTTTTTACTGAGTTCTTGTGGCCACCTTCCGGCTCCATCATCATATCAGCTCGATGGTACCAAAATATTGCATTGTCACCAATTTTACATAAGTATGCCAAATTTCAGCTCAATCGAACACCGGGAAGTGGGTCAAATTTAACTTGTACGAACATTGCAAGTTAATAAAAAGCTTTTAAAAACAGCGATGTTTATAGAATATTATTCTAACTAAAGTTACAAGTCTGGGCTAGATAGCTATTTAGCTTTTCTTCATTGTAATACCTACACTATAATCACTTAACCGTTTATACTCGCACTAGGCGACCTAAATGAACGTAAAAAGCGCGGTCACTGTCAGACTGCATAGAAAAGAAAGAGAAGCGCAATGACACAACGCTGGTAATTTATTTATTTACAAAAAATCTATTCATGGAATAAAAAAGTTATGACATGAAATCATTCCTTATTATTTTGTAGAGAACTGTATAAAAATTGTAGGAGTAATATGGTAAAAACTAGAAAAAATAGACCTCGATTTAGTTTTTTTTCCTTTAGTTCTATAAACTAAAACAGATTTTAGGACAAATGAAATTACTTCTTATGTATTGTAGATTACTGTGTATTTTTCCGTACCAAAAAGATGCTATGGTTACTGTAAAAGATGGAAACAAAGTTACATAGTTTCGCCGTATTTTACGGAGGAGCGCGCTGTGTATTATTCAGCTTTCGGCGTGTGTGCAGAAATAATTTTTTATTACTTTTGTACGCTGTATGCAGCGTACAAAAGTAATAAAAAATATAGATAATAAAAATTTTCTTTGTAAAATCTCTATGTATAGAGTAAGCTTGTTTCTGGCACTTCAATTATTTTAGTAAATACGACATTTCGTAGTCTAGAAAATTACATACTCGTACCTAATTTCTGATGTTACAAGAAGAGAAGACGTTTTATCAAATAAGAATGTGAGAACATTTGGTGCTCGTAACGTAAAGAGCTATAAACGCATGCTTCAGCGCTGACTAAGCATTCTAACGTCATGTTCCCGGCTTGAACTTTACAAAATAAACCAAAAGACTGTAAAATCAGACATTTTGAAGTGTTCACTCTGCTGAGTTAATTGTAATGAACTTCATAGTTCACACTTTAAAGCCCTTTGGGTTTCTGATAAGATTCGTGTTTGGAAAAAAAAGTGTTTTTATCACATTCTTTGCCCCTTTTTTCTACACATTCTTATCTACACATAGGTATCATATTTTAGTGATACCGAAAGGAGATGTTGGAATTTTAAGCAATCTTGTTGAACAAGTAAAAATATTTTGTTGACTCACAACGCTCATTATCATTTCAGAAATTATATACTTATATGGGGCTTTATTAAACAAACTTATTAAAAAATGAGCTAATGTGCTAAGCTCATGTTTGAATAAGTTTGATCATTTAGACATATATTTATGAATTTCCAATAATTTAATCATTTACTCCTTTTAATTTTATTTATAATTCAATTTTATACTATTATTTTATACTCCTACAATTTAACTTAGACATAATATTGAAATTGGTTTTAATGTATTGCATGGATGCAATTTTATTATTTTTTTATTAGCATGTAAATCTTTATAATAGCATGTTTATTGTTTTTTTTTTTTGTATTCTGAAATTAATTATGTTCTCAGAGCAAAAAAAAAAATTGTAATACTACTTTTATTATGCAGAAGATAATAATTGTAATATATCTCGTTGGTAATCCTTTAATAAACAAATAAACTTGTCTTATAAACTCTATTCATAAATGGACGAACAATTAGCTTAATTAGTGAAGGGACAAATTAGTTTGCTGGTCAGGGTTTATTTATATAATGAGGGTAAAATGAAGGTTCCTGCACACTGAAAAGGTGACTACTGTTTGAAATATGTGATGAAATCTACAGCAGAATAAGATTTCCTCATGTTTTACAGTTTTATGCTCTGACGAATCAGCAAAGTTGATTTAATAAAAAACGCAAAACGGAAGTGGAATTAGGCAATTCCGCAGAGAGAGAGAGAGAGAGAGAGATTGATGATAACGACTATAATATTAGACAATATTTTTTTTAGATTAGTCATGTCATGTATACTTAGTGGGCGACCGAGCTCTGCTCGGGTGAAAATAGAGAAAACGATTTTTTCCAGAAATAAGACCTACCTAGATCTATTTTTCACCCCCGTAAACCCCTATATTGCAATCTTCATCGAAATCGTTGGTGCCGTTTTCGAGAACGTGATTACAAATATACATACATAATTATATAGGTATATATAAATATTGCTCATTTAATAGTATAGGTTATGATGTATATCTTTCCAGTGCGTCATCATCACTGCTAAATAGGTACATACATCATATTTGACTTCCGGCATCATGCCACATTTTGATAAATTCACGAATGGTGATCCTTCCTACGGTTGGATGCAATGCATCTAGCCCTCCTTCCGATTCAATCTTAGTCACCCACTTGCGACACGAGATCCGAGGGAAGTTATAATCAATTCGTGGTCGTGACCAGCTGTACTTCCGCTCCAATAAATAGGTATATAGGTGCCTAAATTTTCTCAAAATATCCGAGTACCTATCCTCCTACTAAATTTGGGTTATTTGGCTAGGTCGTATTTGAATAAATGACAAAACATTGATTGTCAACAATACCTACTCTGACAGAACAACGTTTTTTTTTAACTACAATCTTATGCCAAGAAAGAGGGAGAGGTCAGGTATTAACTAGATGCAGGTATTATAATACTCGATTTCCTTAAGAGGTTACCTAGTCATTTTCTATTATGACGCTTGAACAAGTTCTTAACTTCAAACTATTTCATCGATTGAATTGGAGCCAGCTATGAAAGCATGTCGTACGCTGTATGATCGATGCACCACTCCTATTTCTCTGATATACAGGTTTTGATTGTTATAGGGTAGGTGTCGTATCACCATCATTCTCCTGCCTTATCCCAATTTATTAGAGGTCAGCGCAACATGTATTTTTCTTCCATACTTCTCTATTAGTCGTCATCTCCGTAGTCACTCCCTTTCTATCTTTATCATCTTTCACACAGTCCATCCATTGTTTCTAGGGTAGGTGTCATATAAAACAATGAATAACTAGATCATAGGATGTAGTGGCGAGGGGCCTTTATAAATGCATCAAAACCAGCATATAGGTAGGCACATGAATCCTATAATTTTCTGAAACCCTGTGCTCTAATACACACATTTCGTGGTATGATGGGTATTTTCAAAATAAACCCAACTTCGCCAAAGGCTTATTGACGCATTACTCGGTAGAATATTTACATAACACCTATCCTTTATCATTATGTACCTACTATCCATATGCATAAGTTCGAGAATTACTGCACGTATTTTCATTTTAAGGGGATAATTTTGTGTTTCTAAAATTTCTATAAAACCTGTGGTTAAGTTATTAGGATTTTCCATAAGTGTTATTTGACTATATTGTCTACTGCTGTACTAAAAACGAAACACGACTACTTGAAATTTTATCGTTAGAAAAAAATTCCAAAGTAGCACCATCTATTTTCTGTTTTATACGATTATACGTAAACAGTTCCTTATTGTGCAGTAAAATTTGCTTTGAATCGAAGATATTTAAATATTTTAAGAACTTATTAAGCTCAAAAATTGATTTAAGTATAGTATTTTGTCACAAATCTACATTTAAACGAAGCGCGTTTAAATTCCGGTGCGCGTGAGAGTCTTCTCTATCTCGTGCGTCAAACTAGACAGCCATAACGCCATTTCACTTACACACCGAGCTAAACCACGCTTTAATATATCCTCTTAATGCGTCTTTACTAGTTCGGAGAGTCTGTGAATTTATTGTTGTTAATTGTGTGCAAATGATTTAAGTTAGGGTCTTTCATCTCTTTGCTTGTGAAGTTGTGAGTCAGAATGGATAGGTTAACATTAATTTTGCTAGGACAATACGTCAATAATCTCGTGTCAGCGCTCGTGTGGCTAATATGACTAGGTCTTTAACTGGGTTTTTCTATTTCGATGAGGTAAGTACATATTTGTCACTACAACCAAACGAAGTAGCAAATATTATTAGATTAGTAATATATTTATTAGTTTAGTAAAATATTATTAGATTAGTAAGATTATTAATATTATTTAACTCCATAACATCACCCCTGTAAACCTCTAAGGGTTAGGCAGAGGTGTACTCGTACCTATAGAGCATCTAGTATATTAGTAAGAATCACTACCAAAATTCCAAAATTAAAACTACTAAAACTAACATTAATAATATTATAGCGAGAACATTTCAATAAGAGAGCTATCAGCACTAGTGTAAATTGAGTGTAAAGGTCATTGGCAGCCAGTAAATAAATATATCTGATCTATAACTGCAGACTTATACTACAACAATCGATTCCTTTGTATACACACTTCCCGCGACACGATTGCTCCTGGTTACTTAGGTACTCAAAATATCTACATGACATGATGGAGGAATAGAATGAGATAATAATAGAGAGACCTTAGGTCTCCCGTAAAGGAGATACGCTTACCTTTGCCCTACAGAAGGACAAAATGGTAGATATAATGCAATGCTGCCATCTATTGATCATAGTAGCATATATTTTTGATAAATTTAACTCAGTAAAGAAACAAGTAACTTTGCTCAATTACAGTTGATTATACATTACTCTTTGATCAAAAGGGCTTTGTTTACGACAACAGCGATGTACAGGCAGGTATGATGCATACTGGTGATGATCAAAAATAGATTTTCTCGGTCGGTCAGTAAGTACGTTCATTGAATCAATTGTTTCCTTCCGCTCAGCCTGACTTCTGACATCTTCGTTTTTTCTTTGATCAATTTATTGCTCTCTTCAATGTCGTGATGGCCATTTAAATGTTCCCTTTTTAAACCTCTTTGTGGTAGTGGAATTAGTTTTTTTTTTCTTTTAATTTCTAATTGTACTCTTATTTCATACGAGTACGTCTATAACCGAACGGTTATATTTAATAATGTTCTTCTCGTAATTGACTATTTAATGACATTTCATTAAAGTTAATTGCTTTCTTCAAATGTGTCAATGTGGTTATCGGAATCCGAGTTCATAAAATTATTTAGTTGCGTCATAAAAATAGCTATTTATTTCTTAAATCTGGAATTAATGTTGCTTGTGGAAGTTGTAGATAAGATTTCGATGCAAAGTTGTTAATAAGCTCTACAGGGTTTACCTACCTTTAAAAATTATCCTATAACCCAGCGCCCTAATTGCGTAACACACTATCAATCGGAATCTGAATCGTTTTGAAGCAAATTGCTAATCCATTGCTCCATTATATTAAAAAAATTGTAGATTGATAGCGTGTTACGCAATTAGGGTACAGGTCATGGTCTATTTTGTGCCAAATTTCATCTGTTCAAAGTTAACAGACATACGGACGGAGTTATAATATTAGTAGGGATATTTTATACCGATACTTACCCTTACCTAATATACTGTTTTGTTTTCCATAATACCTAAACCAATGATCTTCTTCGAAGTTATTAGTATGGCCTAATAAATAATTACACAATTATTTGTGTTTACCATTTAGATTAAATTAATGCAAATTAATATTGATTGATAGATAAAGGTTCAGGAACTAACAAGTCCAGAATTTCTGATTAGAGCCTTGACTGTCAATTAAGAATCCTATCAGAATTATTAAACAGCACCCTATTTGCGTAACACATTAGTTTCATTTTGACAGTTCAACAACATGCATTGCGTTATTTACGTTGTCGAGCAGACAAATTTTTCGAGCATATGAAGCAATGGATTAGCAATTTGTTTCAAAATGAAACCAACTCCGATTGGTAATGTGTTACGCAATTAGGGTGCAGGTATACGTATATCAATATCCAATGAGCTTTGGGCCAAAATAACCACTATACTCCACATAGTGGTTGCGTTGCCTGAGACAGCAAGAATTCGTCGCGGTTGGCCCCGAAGAAGATAGCGGGATGAGCTGGACAAAATAAACGACCAGTGGTCCAGATTAGCACTGGATCGCAAGCACTGGAACTGGAAGTCATAGGGTCTTTGCCCAGCAGTGGGATGATACAAGTTCTTAGTAACAGTAATCTATACCTATGAAGACGCAGATAATATGCCAACTGCCTTGAGTGGTTAGCTTGCGTGTTATGTACTGAGCTCACGCAAATCGCCGTACGTCCACCCAGTAATAGGACTAGCCCATCAAAAGCGAAAAATACACTTTATAGTTTTTGCGTGATTCTAAGTTTTTTTATCCGGGTTAGACTTAACTTTTTACAAATTAATTAGGTAAGTATAATATGTAATTAAACTTAATCTGAAATATTAAATTATAAAGTTATTAAAAAAATGCTCTAATCTAATATAATATATATGTTTTCCAAATTAACACTACTCGTTTAGACGTGATCTTCTGTATAAAATCATTAAAAGTCGGTTATCGTCACCTTAAGGAACCACTGTACCGTCACAGTACTCGTGCGTCACAGTACTTGGGATTTTTTTTTATATATATAATAATTTAAATTGCACTGCCTTAACAGGCAACTAAGTTCTAAGAACCTATATATTGTTAACATCTTAAAAATTCTACTCTTAGTTCGCAATAAAGAATTTGAATTTGGATTTGACTTGAGACAGATTTTTCAATCGTCAAATAACGTTTATCTGAAGAAAAAATATGGCGGTTGTCAGTGAAACCGCCAAAAAAAAAAAAAAAAAAATTTGAATTTTGCAAATTCGAAATTGGTTCACAGGAAAAGTTAATAGACGGTGGAAAAATCACCCCTTTATTCATAAAAAAACGACGAGACGTAAGAGAATTAAATTATTTCAAGTCTATGAGCTATTCCATGAAATTATCTATGGTTATATTCAAAGTCCCAAATCACAAGAATATTTTGGAAAGAAATGATAATAACATGAATAGAAGTGTCGATTAAACGGAGATGGAGATAAGTACGTGAGTTAAAATTCAAGTTCGAGCGTGACCGGTTTCATCCATTTTATATTCAAAAAATGACACTTACCCCACGTTCGCTACACCATTCACCATTGCATCTTATGCATTCATCGCAGGTTAAACCGTTTTCCTTCAGACATACGTTTCCGAAAACTTTTTGAAGTGAAACCAACACTATCACCGAAAACCACACACCAGCCATAGTTCTCATGTTTAATTTAGTAATTATTGTAAAATATCAACACTACCGAAATACTATTCGTAAGAATAAAAAAATGGCGAATTGATTTTTTTTCTATATTTTTTTAAAATTCGAAGTCGAAGACGCGATGTTGCGTTCGAAATCCAAAATGCGCGCGCTCGTTGGTACGCTTGGGCACAGACTGTAGTGTGTACGAACTATTGTCAGACTGGCAGAGTGTTCAACCCGCGAGTGAGATGAATCATCGCATCGTCGCGGGCGTGCGAGGAAAATTCGCGGAAATTACTCTTTACGTGAGCGTCTCGGCAAGAATTCAAGATGTCGTAATAAATTGAATTCGTTCAAATTCTTTTCGTTCCTGTGATACGTCACGTTTATAGCGTCTGGGAACAAGGAATTAATTTTTGATGACTGTTGCGCAATTTATTTACTTAGGTATGATTATACTTCTATTTTTTGTTATGCTAATCTTTTGATGTGGGTAAATAGGTAATGAAGGGAAAAATGACAAAATAAGGAGCTGAAGGTTGGATTTTGGAAACTACCCACTAAAAATAAAAAGCTTATGATAAACCTTTTTTGTTGCCAGTTTCGAATAATTGTGTCACGTTAGGAATAAATCTTCGTAAGTATGACCATGTATCTGCGCACCGATTGCTGTTAAAATGGTTACCCATTCGTCAGCGCAGAGAGCTGAGGGCTCTGTCTATGTTGTTTTCTATTCTCGACAATCCCACTTCTCCTTCTTATCTGACTTCCCATATTTAATACTTATGCTCTGCCCATAGTAAAAACCTTAGGTCCTCCAATAATCGTCTTCTACGATGTCCTTCTCACCGCTCTGGATTCATTCACTCTTCTTTCTTTGTCCAGGCGGTCTTTCTTTGGAACGCGCTCCCTCTGAACATCAGGATGGCAACCAATCGGTTGTCTTTTAAAGTGATGACACGTGAGTATATACGTAAGAAGTTGGCAGAAGCATCCCGGCGCTGATTTGCTGGTTTCATTTTCTCCTCTACTGATCGTTGTTTCTCCTCTACCGATCGTTATTTCTCCTTACAAAGTTTATTCCGTTTATATATATATATATGTATGTATTTATGTAATTATATAATATCTATGTATTTATTCTTATATTTTATAGTTATTTTCTTGTTATCTATCCTTTATGTTGCACCTGCCATGTCTTCTCTCTGCACCACCCTAAGGTTGACTGGTAGAAAATGCCTCAGGCATTAAGTCCGCCTTTGTACGGTATTTTTTTTAATTGTGCATAAAGTTTTAATAAATAAATAAATAATAAATCTCATACTTAGTTCCACTGTTGCGGTATTGACTTACTATCTCCTTCATTTTATAATATAACTAGTAATAATCTTGTGTTTGGAAGTCGGAACTCAGAGTTTAATACTTACTGCAGTAAGGCCTTACCATAGTCCTGGCCTCCTGGATCTACGTGGTTGGATTTCTGTATGTGAGCAGGCTCGGACTTAAGAGCCCATCACCTCAGCTTTTTATCTCGCTGGCACGATACTGCTCGCGGACTGAGTGAGAGCGAGACTGAGTGCGGTGCTGGGCACCGATAAGTTAGGTAATTGCTTTTTACGGTGAAAATAATGGTAATTTGAAAAAAATAAAAAAACATAAGACCTGGGTTTATTGTTCGGTTTTGTGGTAACTTTGGATTTTTTTTCTGTCGAGAAAATTTTATGGAATCGTGTTTTCGTCAAACATAATACTTAACATTAATCCTCAACTTTACCATTGGTATATTTATTTCAAAATGAATGCTGCAGTATTTTTGACATAATGGAGGATCATGCTAAGCCATTTGAGGTAGTATAGGCTCTTAAGAGAACCAGGACCCTTATTTAGGCACTTGGCATTTGAGCTCCCTCTACCATCCCGAAGCCATTTTGGAAAAGCAAATAAAATGCACTAGTACCTATAGAAAATTTAATTTTTAGCCGAATTTAATTACTAAATACATCAGAAATAGTGCAGTCTATGTTATGTACCACTTTTCGACCTTATTACCTATCTTAGTCATAAGGGTGATATGTCCGCGATGGTACGTCACCATAGTTATGCCAACAGTCGTCATAAATCGACGTTTTTGAACAAAGACGTTCTTCTCCTCTTTGAGATGTAATAGCCAGCGACGCGACGCGGGCTCTAAGAAATTTAGGACGCCGCGCCGCGCCGCAGCTTCGGAAATGTTAGGTTTCTTTGGACAGAAATAAGAGCTGTTTTGTCGAATTATGCAGAAAAGCAGAAGAAATAAGAGAAACTATGATGCAGGAGCGAGCGGAGCGAGCCTGAACATTTTTAGCAGGCGTCAGGCAGGCCAGCTACCTGGTCGGGGTAGCTGGGTGAGAGAGGCCGCTAGGCTGGCTGTAGGCCTAGGCGGAAATCTGGGGCTGCATGTGAGCAACGGCTAGAAGTATTATAAGAGTCTGAAAAACCGGCCAAGTGGGTGTCGGACCACGCACAATGAAGGGTTCCGTATCCCAAGACATTGTAGTTGAAAAAGATGTTCTCCCATACATTCCAACTGCAAATGTTAGTTTATACTCACAATATTGAGAGATTTAGCATCTAATGATTAATGTAAAAAGCATGGAGCGCTTTGTTTAAATTAATTAAAAGTACTTACGCACAACCAAAACACGCTCAACGCTTTTTAAATTACCTAATCATTGGATATGGAAGAAGTGACAAGCTGCATAGGTGCAACTGATACAAGTCAATTTAATTATTTTATAATTTTTAGTGCATGATAAAAACGTGTTTTTTTTTTAGTTTTTTTTAAACTACATTTTTTTTTAACTTTACAACTAGGTATATTCTTGATTTAGTTAATAAGTCTAAAGTCAACGAAGTTATGACTTGACCGGATTATTAATAGCCACTGAAGAATTCCACTAACCACTTCCTGGCTCCATCATCAGACCCTCAACACAAAGTGCAATCTATTAGACTCGTCAAAACGAATCATAAGAGCCCAAACTCGAGGGGTTTACTAGAAGCCACTGAAGAGTTCCACCATCCACCTCCTGGTTCCATCATGAGATCAGCTCCAAGTTACCGAATTATAGTATTGACATCCTAACTACGAATCCATTGTTCAAAGTTCCATCAAACCGAATCATATGCCCCCAAACTCGAGAGGTTTACTAGAAGCCACTGAAGAATTCCACTATAATACACCTCCTGACTCCATCATCAGATCAACTCAAGTTACCGTATTGTCATCCGAACTACATACACATACAAAGTTTCGTTTCGATACGACAATAATAAGTAGGTTGAAATTGAAGCTATTATAATAAAAGCGTGTTGAAAAGAAAACAACATTTCTTTTTTGTCTAACATGTTCCTCAATTTGTAGGCAACCGTAAAAAGGGAGTCAAATCTTCTACATAAGTGGGTTCAAAGCCTTCGCTCGGGTCTAAGGATCTTGTGGTGGGACAGTTAAGCGCGAACGTCGACCGCTATTAGCAGGAGGACGTCCTGGGCCGACCTCTTCCGCGTTTAACGGCCATCTTTGGGTGATAGGAGAAACCCACAGAAATCTAAATAATAAGGCCTTATTATTTAGATTTCTGTGGAGAAACCACACAATAAGCTGGACCTGCAAATTGTGCTTCTCAAGCGGGGTGGACTTTTGAGGGTAGCTTCATCCCAGCACTACCTTACTGCGTAGTAAAGAACTCCCCAGTTAAGTTCATCGCATCTGTATCTCTATACAACGCGCATGGAAAGCATTGATAGCGTGTTAAAGAATTCTCGCATATTAAATCACATTAAATCGCAAAATGATATACTTAATAATGCTATGCTATATGCTATAGTCGTGAATTTTCAATATCAAATGCTACTTAATCTTAAAACTGATTACTCTCAACGGAATTAGGCTATTTTGAAGGCGAAATACCGATGTAAATGCTTCAGGTGCGACAGTAACGCCATCTTGTATCGTTAAAAGACACTTTTTTGTTTAATAAATTATTATGTCGTCATATTTTAGCTCGCATTGATACGAGCTACAAATAAACTGCTTCGTATTCTTAGTTTGATAAATCGAGTATTTAGATAATAGAGTAAATTATTATATAGTTTTCAGAGGTTACATTTTTAAAGGCATGTTGTTAATTTCTAACGCTATGGTTTATATAGCATCAATTTTTGATAACCTACGTGGGAAGGGGGTGCACCCGACCAAAAACTAGGTCATGACACAGACTTTCGAATATTTTTAGTGTTCCGTACCCAAATGGTGCCAACGGGTGCCCTATTCAAATCAAATAATTTATTTCAGATAAATAAGTATCCATATAAAAGTAAAATTAAAATTTTAAATAAAATTAAAATTACACTCAAAATTAAAATCAAAATTAAAACAAAATTGAAAAACAAAATTAAAAATTAAAATCAAAATTCTAAACAAAATTAAAATCAAAAATTAAAATCAAAATTAAAAATATTAAAATCAAAATTAAAAAAATAAATAAGGCTCTGATGTCTGTCCGTCTGTCACAGCACAGAGCTCTATCTTTTGAACCGTAATAAGTACACATTGGAAATTTCCACCGAGGGTGTACTACTAAGGCAGCAACAATAATTAATAAAAATAAATTAATAATTAACCACTTTATTAAACTACTAATTGTAATAATGTCATTTATATATGATTCTTTATTGATTACTTACATGAAACAATTAAAAATTAAAAATAAATTAAAATAAATAAATCATTTATTTGGACCAAACACTTACAAATTTTTCAAACCTGCCAAACTGCAAGACAGTTTGTGGGCAGGATTGATGTGCTATCATCTGCATATAATACCATTTCCATTGGAAGAAGTCTATGACGTGGCGGGTCACAGGTCATATTTATCCTACTAATATTATAAATGTGAAAGTTTGTATGTTTGAATGTTTGTTACTCAATCACGCAAAAACGGCTGAACGGATTTGGATGAAATTTGACACACATAGTTTATAACCTGGATTAACACATAGGATACTTTCATCCCGGTAGTAGGTTCCCGTGGGATAATTTCCGATACACGGGCACAGCCGCTGGCAAAAGTTAGTTTCATATAAATAACTCTGTCCGTTTTGGTTTGGTAGAATGAGCCTTATGTAAAACTAGGAAGACCTTTATTCAGTCGCCAAATTTCTCGGTATATTCTTATTACGATTACTATTATGTAGGTTTATTTTGAGTATCTACCTACCTACTTCAAACACAATATTCTCACATAAAGTCGAAGTAATATGAATTACAAATTGAATCAAAACATACCTACAAACGAAGTTGAGATAATTATATTCATTAGAATTGAAAAAAAAAAAAATATTTATTACTGTACCAACTACATAGTTTATATATTAGTTTATGATTGGAGCCTCCTTTTAAGCATAATAACGCCTGTGTTAGGAGACTCCGCTCTTCCACAGCTTTGGCTGTTTGTACCTACAACTTCCAAAAATAATTTTGTTTAAATTTTTTTTTTTTTTTTTTGAATTGACATTACAAAGTAACTCGGCCTGTTACCTTTCATGCCTTACCGGCTGAACGGATTTGGGTGAGAGGGTTAGATCATGACGTGGGTTATGACCATGACAAAGGATACTTTTTATTCCGGTAGTACCTTCCCGTGAGATAATTTCCGACACACACGCGGACGGAGCCGCGGGCAATAACTAGCATATAGTAAACACTAGCTGCACCCCGCGGTTTCACCCGCGTCGACCGGGATAAAAAGTTGCCTATGTTGTTGTTGTTGTATGTTGTTGTTGCCTAGTTGTTGCTGTTAATCCAGAGTATAAGCTATCTACGTACCAAATTTAATCCAAATCGGTCCAGCCGTTTGAGCGTGAAGAAGTTCCAACAAACATACAAACGCACCCCCACAAATACATACATACACTCACAGACTTTCGCTTTTATGATATTAGTGTGATAGTGTGATGTGATATTAAAGGTCCAAGGACGCTGCCCTGCGGGACACCATATTTTATTTTTTTAAAAGACTATATAAATTTTAATTCCTTTCTAGATCCCAAACACAGGCTCGATATCTCCGCACGTCGTCTACGACCTTTTAGATACGTTTAAGAGCATTGCCACGAATACTGTAAACGTGAAGTTTGGTTTGTATACATCTGATAACTGTCTGTAGGTATTTCAGCTAGCCTTTCACAATATTAATGTGGCACGGTTGGCGCAGTGGCCGAGGAATTGGCTTCTATGCTTCAGATTGCGGTTTCAATTCCCAAAATGAAAAAAAAAAAATCTTTGGGCTATGCGGTTTCTGCGTGTGGATAACGTGTGGATAACGATACGAAGAAACATAAAAATTAGGTAAGTACTGGTTTACTGAATCACGAGCATTATGTAGGTACGTAATGCTCAATCGTAATGTCGTGTGTGTGTAATGTGGTTCGTAATGTCTCGTATTGTAACCAGTAATTTAAATGGTGTGCATAATAAAGAGTATTCTATTCTATTCTATTCTAATGCTCGTGGTTCAGTAAACCAATTAGTATTTTCACAAGGTTTTCAGGCTTCGAACATCAAGTCACTATAGTCACCGTAAGGGGTCATTCATAAATTACGAGAGTGTCAACAAAATGTGACGTTGTGTGACGATGAAAAACTTCGTAACGTCATATTACTGTATGTAAAATATAAAGTATTGAAATTCAAAACAATTTCAAATACTCTTACCAACTCTAACTTAAAACAAAAAGAAAATACGTGACATTATGTTAACAGTTCCTTACTTTGGGTCAACTTAACCAAAAGGAAGTCAAATTTTCTACATCAGTGGGTTTGAAGGCAAGCCCTCGTTCTGTCCGAAGGACTTGTGGTGCGACAGTTAAGCGCGAACGTCGACGGCGCCTCGCAGGTGTCCTGCAAGGGCGTCTATTGGGTTGACAGGTGTAACCTGTCTGGCTTCACAACGCGTCGTCGCGAGATGAAATCTCTAAGCGACAGACGGGATCCACACAATAAGCTCCCCGTGCAAATTGTGCTTCTCAAGTGGGCTGGAATTAAGATAGCTCCACCCCGACACTACACTACTGCGTAGAAACGGACTCCCCGAATTCCTTTCAACGCGTCTGTATCTATACAACGTGCAAGAAAAACTTTGATAGCGCGATGTAGAATTCTCGCATAATAAATCACATTAAAGCGCAAAATGCTATACAATTAATCGTGAATTTTCGATATCAAATGTAACTCAATCTTAAAACTGATTACTCTCAACGGATTTAGCTATTTTATGTGAGTTATAGGCGAAATACCGATGTAAATGCTTTAGGAGCGACAGTAACGCCATCTAGTATCGGTATGAGACACTTTTTGTGTAAAATAAAATGTCGCCATATTTCGGCTCTCAGCAATCGACACAAATAAACTGCTTCTTCGTAGTCAATGATTCGCAGTTTGATAAGTCGAGTATTTAGATAATAGCGTAAATTATTATTATAGTTTTCAGAGGTTACATTTCTAAAGGGACATTAAGTAGTACGTGAACAAGTTGTTTATTTTTAACGCCAGGGTTTCTAAAGCATTAATTTTTGATGACCTACGTGGGTACGGGTGGGGGTTGTACCGATCAAAAACTAGGTCATAACTTAATACAAACTTTCTAATACTTTTACCATACCCAAATATAAGGTTTCGCTGTCCGTCACATAGGGCTCTATCTTTTGAACCATAATACGTAGGCACTTGACATTTCCACAAAGTGTTTACTTATAAATAATTTATAGGTATATTAGTTAATAATTAATAGCATTAACTTTATTTTATTTAATTTAAATTAAGAATCACTTCGTTGTCGGTTTGTCTGTCTGTCTGTCAGTCGACCCTTTTTTCTCAGGAACGCGTTTTTTCTTGTTCCTGAGAAAAATGGTCCCTTGGAGCTCTAAAAAAATCAAGCAACGCAATAAAAAATTCGGCCATCAAAACCTAAGGTAGGTACCTACTTCCCGTTGAGGTGGAATCATGAAATTTGGCAAGAAGCAAGGTCTCACAGCACAATTACTTAAATAGGAAAACGTTCGAATATCGCTAATTTGTAGTTTGTTCACATAATAAAAACTTTTTTACAAAAAAATACAACCGACTTCCAAAAACAACACTACAAAGTGAAAAATAACTAAATCGGTGTCTGGTTAAATGTATTTTCATTTTTTGCCACCGACTTCCGAAATTAAAGTTATTTTTCACTTTGTAGTGTTGTTTTTGGAAGTCGGTTGTATTTTTTTGTAAAAAAGTTTTTATTTTACACTTTTTAGTTGTGGTACCTACCCCACACAAATTCTAATACCACTAGCTGCAAAAGTAACTAGAACATCATCCATATAAAAGTGGGGAAAAAATACGTATTATTGAAGCTAACTCAAAAACTACCCAAGTAAAGTTAATCAATTTTATATGGGACCAACTTTGAGGTATACCCTCTCGAATAAAACAATTTTTTTAATCGGACGAATCCGTGAAAAGTTATGCGTTGACATACATAAAAAAAAAATATATACGTGTCGAATTGAGAACCTCCCCCTTTTTTTTCGTCGGTTAAAAAATAGTTTTTTGCGATTACAAAAATTTTACGGAAGTGCTACCGCCAATTTTCAGGTATCAGGTAGGTACCAAAATTTATTTGAAAAAAATATTAGGTACTCACTTTTCTTCAAGTTTGACTGCTGATTATGTAGGTATGTTTTACAGTGTAATCAACTATCAGACATTCCCTGTCAGCGTTTTTTTCCGCCAGACGCTATAGTTTCAGCATTTTTTATATAATGATACTCGGGGAAAGCTTTTAATACTATTTGTAAGCAACCAGACCAATCGTAGCGGTCAAACATCCCCCAAAATTGGCTGTCGGCCCAAGCCAGCAGGTATGCGTAATTGAGTACGGTCAAAGTTGCGACTAGTAGTAGTAGTAGTAGTAGTAGTAGTAGTAGTAGTGTAGTTGGGACCTTGGACTAGTACCTATGTCGCTCCATGGCTAGGCAGATGATGAAAAAAAGAAAATACGTTTATTTGCGGTAGACATGACGCAAAGAAAGAACATAAACACAGAAAATAACCAATTGGTGGAAAATATACGTCACATCCACGCAAAACGGCCATCGCTCAGCATAATGCTGCGACCACTGCAACCCTATGCGAGACAGAGCCCCAGCGCTACTTTTTAGCGACAACCGGCGTTGACGTGATGACGTCAACCAGTGCAGAATTATTGAGATAAAATTATCAAGAGAAGATAAAATAAATACATTGGGCTTGCATTGCAGCATTGTCCATGCATTGGTCATGCTTAGGCCAACGTAAATCATGTAGGACAGGGGCTTGGAAATGTTATTGCCTATCGGTTAATATGAATGATGTAGGTAACCAATATTTTATAACAACATTTTGATATAAAAGAGTGTCCAGATGGAATATCTTGCCCGTTTCTCTCCATAGGAACCTAGGTACTTACTACGCTTTGGAGTGGGTGTAACGGTTAGGGCTTTGCAGGTAGGTGCGCAGGCCGTTAACTATTAGGATAGAGTTTAGTGAGGGATAAAAGGAAACACTTATGTTCGGTTCATACAAATATAATAGCGGTCGCGGGTAAGTCTCTCACTGATCTGAGCACTTTCACACTATAAAATAAGAAGGGTAGCGTCCTTGGTATTAAGAGACTTAGGGGGGCTTGCCAGCACAGGGTCAGCAAGAGCCCTTCGTAGAACTGCCGTTAGGGTGCGTTAGTAGCTGGCCGTAGGACGTAGCGCACAGTCCATCAGCTACGCGTGCAGCGCGCAGCCTGGAGCAGATTGTAGATCGGAAAAGCGTGGAATGTGTACGAGGTCCTGCTCTCAGTCTGGACGTATAGAACCCCTAGGTTGGGGCACACATAATCCAGAGGGTTATGGAATATCTTTTGCTAGCTAAGCAAGTGGCTGACAGATCAACGATTGTTCTTAGAAAATTAGTGTTGTTTGAATTAATGATTTTAGTGATTGCATACTTGCTAATTGTGTAACATTTAGCATCACTTGACTATTTACCGTTGAGAAGCCACACAACGCTAGGTGGGCTTCATCGTTCTGACTGACCGACACCTTGACAGTTCAAAAGTGGCTGTATTAGGTAGGTATAGTTTATAGAAAGTTACGAGTTTGGACCTTAAATATAATATACCTAGAAAATAAGAATCTACTATGTTTGGTTATGGGATCTGGCACACTTACGCGAAAAACACTTTTGCGAAAGACACTTGCGTGAATCCACTTGCACGAAAGGACTATTGTGCGAATGGACACTTGTGCGAAAGGACACTTGCGTGCTCTATTAAGGTAAATGCTCCAATCTAAAAGCCGCTCGACTCCTTTGTCCAGATGTGGACGTAATGATGATACTGATGAAATCAGGTCAAAATTGGGTTTTAACAATTTATTGCTATGTTCATGTGAACAGGCGTTTGCTATAAAGTATCGAAAATTACATGTTTATTATTGTTTTTGTCCTACTTCGGAATGGGCCTTTTTTTTGTGGATGGGAATTCATCAAATGACTTCTCCCGCTCTGGGCGGAGCGGGAGGGCGTGTCAGACTTTTACTGACTAAAAACCATGGAGTTTCTTGCCGGCTCTTCTCCATAGGAAACGACCAATTTGGAACCGTGCACCTAGCTTCTGACGTTTCATCAGTGTCCATGTGGGTTTATGTGAAATAAAATATTTTGATTTTGAGAGGTCGCCGCCCGCCTGTCTCCTCCGCGAGAACACGGCGATGCTCCGCCCAAGCCGGGCAGACCTCCACTGTATGCTCCACCGTATCCTTCGGGCGATCCACACAATGGTGACACTCAGCGTTTACTCCCGCCTTATCCGGAACAGGGACCTCCCGAAAAAACCGTGTCCGGTGAGGACCTGCGTCAGGCGGAAGGTGAGGACGCCATAGCGCCTCTCTAACCGCTCCTCAAAGAGGGGACTTATCGCCGCAATTGTGGCGAGCTTCGGAATGGGCCTGCCCATGATCACGATCCCGGCTGATGCAAAGCAATGGATGTGGTCTATATAATATGGTGTGCGTACTTCCAGCGGAAAAGTGTCGAATTTCATGACTTCAGTTCAGTAGATCTTTAGTGTATGACGTCGTGTAAATGTGTATGATAATTTAAAATTTGTGTGTCAAAGCCATTTTTGAGATATTTGCGAAAAACACTTTCCGCTGGGGGAACGTTCTCCCAGCAGATTTTTTTTTCTCAAAACGGACACACGAGAAAAATAAATATACTTACCAACAATTAGTGTATATTGGTCCCAATAATATCAAGGTACCTACATCACTTAACCTGAGAATCGAACCCAGAATCTCAGTGTATAGCGTTAAAACTTTCGCCAACGAGATGGGAAACAGTAAACTAATAAACAGAAGTATTGTGTCTTTGTTCCACTACAGAGAATATACCTCATCCTCTCTTCTCATTCGGAGAGAGGATGAACTAATGCTCGCTTAGGCCTTTTGATGTACACACATGTTTTTCTTGCCGTGAAAAACTACAGGTTATTCGCTGTGTGTAGGCACGATCATCAGTGTTGCATGGACCACTATAGAAGCTTGTTGTAAGACACGTTTTTCTACGGCGCGGTTTATAGGCCGTAGGTACCGTAAAGAAACCGTGCCGTGTACAACGGGCCTTGCCGTCTTTGGGGCCTCCAAATCATCAATATCTATCTACATAGTATAAAACAAAATTTCTTTACGTGTCTGTCCGTGTGACTGACCGCTTAGAATTTTAGAACTATACAATGGATTTTCATCATTGAAAACATTAGCGGGAGGGTTTATGTGTTTAATACAATAATATTAGGTCTTTACCTATGAAATTGCCGTTCTGCAGTATTGGCCATTTCAAATCAAAATAATTTTTGTTTGGCTAAGAATTCTAATTTCAAATTAATTTTATTTTAAAAACATGGATTTTTTTTTCCAAAAGTAGTCATTTGTTTGTTGATTAGTGTTACATTTTCATCGCATTTCAATCTTTTTCGTCATCATTGATACGTTAAAAATTCGAGTAATTATGGAATATGAGTACCGTCGTGGCAGCAACGCGGCACAAGCGGCACGCAACATCAACGACGTTTACGGAGCTAACACTACAAACCAACGTACCACTTGTTATTGGTTTGCTTGCTTCCGTTCTGGAAATTTCGACCTGAAAAAGGAACCTCGCGGTCGTCCGAAGACTTTGGTCGACAATGACGAATTAAAGGCGATTGTGGAAGCTGATGATACACAATCTACGGCTGAATTAGCAGCAGCTTTCGACGTTAGCGTCAAAACAATATTGGTCCATTTGCGTCAAATTGGCAAGGTAAAAAAGCTTGACAAATGGGTGCCCCACGAACTCAATGATCGCCAGCGCGAAGTACGCGTCGAGACGTGCCTTGCACTGCTCAACAGACACACAAATGAAGGAATTTTGAACCGCATTGTTACCTGCGATGAAAAATGGATTCTGTTTGATAACCGCAAGCGCTCAGCAATTTGGTTGGATCCTGATTCAGCACCTAAACAATGCCCTAAACGAAAACTTACCCCTAGAAAAGTGATGGTCACTGTTTGGTGGTCTAGCGCCGGTGTGATTCATCACAGCTTCTTACCAAACGGGGTGAGCATTACTTCAGATGTGTACTGTGAAGAACTGAACACAATGATGGAGAAGCTGGCACATCTCCAACCAGCATTGGTCAATCGCTCGTCTCCGCTGCTCCTGCACGACAACGCGCGACCTCATACTGCACAGCAGACGGTCTCCAAGTTGCAAGAACTGGGGTTGGAAGCTCTCCGTCATCCGCCCTACTCACCAGACCTTGCGCCTACAGACTACTACTTTTTCCAGAATTTGGATAACTTCTTGGCGGGATAGGTGATTACTTCGATTAATACAAATAAAAAATGCATGAAAAAAATTCGTTTAAATTTTTTCATACAAAACGGCAATTTCATAGGTAAAGACCTATTATTTAAGTGAGATGTAGCACAAAACTCTTGATGTTTTGATAATTATGTCGTCATTGCATCCGTGCAAAGCACTGGCGGTTCGCTTTTTGTAAATAACAATAAACAAAAACAAATAGGTAAGTAAATAAAAGAGTCATAAAATTAAAATGAACTGTTTTGTTAGCGATAGATTTAAACAATAAGAAAGACAAAATACTTGGGGCTATCCACAGTTCGAACGAAACTTATAGTACAATTTTATCGTATATCAACAGATCTTCTTCGAAACGCGGGGTTATTAAACGTAGTGGTGGGTGGTGCGTACAGCGGGTTGGTGCAAGGTCCTGAAGCATCCAGCGCGTTCTGCTGTGTGAACTTCAGGTACTCGTGGCGATCCCGAGCGTCAGTCAGCAGCTTCCAAGCGATCAGTGTGCCGGCCCCGACCAGAAGGAGTGTCACGAGAAATATGCCGCCGAATACTGGAACAATATCCAATTTTTATTTTACATTAACACTACGCCTCTATTGCAGTTGTCAGTTCCATGTAACAGTGGCGAGACTATTGCCACTATACAGGGTCAAATTAAATTAGCTAGATAACACCACATACGTGATGAGCATCGATATCCAAACACAAAAAAAAAAAAAAAATGATGATTTTTTTTTGGGTCAACGATCGCTTCATGGTGTGGTTACCTACTTGAAGTATGAGTAGAGAAAATCAGTTTTATTTTTGTTTTATCGTGTTTAAATAACGATAGTTCGGATTTTTGAAACTTATATTTCAAGTGACTCGATGACCCCACAAAAATCATCAAATTAATTTATTTTTGTTTTATCATTTTTAGATATCGATACCATCGCATCTGCTAGGTTACGCTAGCTAATTTAATTTGACCCTGTATAACCGGGCGCAAATCCACTCCTCCCCGAGAAATTTCTGATGGAAATACCCGATATAATTTTGTCCTGGAATAACTAGGAAGTTTAGGTGTTACACTGAAACTACTTGAATATACTCACTAATATAACTTGGAGCACAATCACTTTCTTTCGCCACTACCAGCCCCACACTATAATTACTGTTGCTGTATCGGTAGACAAAGCTCGTCTGGCATCCGATTTCCACCTTCACATTACTGCACAAATTCCACGAACTACTATTTTTGTGCTCTTCCGTTAATGACTGTACTATTTCTACCACTATACGGTCATCGCAGAATATGCAGTCCTCATGTCCACTGCGGCGACATTTAGCGCATTTTTCCAACTTTCCGCATTGCCTTTCGTGGCAGTCTGTGCAGGGGCTTATTTGGCATTTCTCGGTTTGACTGTTTCGGGCATCCCATTCAGCGATTTGATCGCATTGGCATTCACCGCACACGCATTGCCCACGGTCATTGCAAACCTGTAAGATTATTCAAGTTAACATAGAAGTCAAAGTGATACCTACATATTTGCCAGAATATGCAGAGGGAGATTTAATTGCTCCTATAATATGGAGCCTATGTTATGCAATAAATTGAAGCATTACAACATTTCAGCGTCCAAAGAGTCTTTGGATGGTTCAAGTTCTATAACGTTGTACGTGGTTGGGTGGTAGTAGTTATTGCTTCAAATTATTGCATTCTTCGGGTAATCAAATTTTATGAACTAGGGGATCCATTTCTGAGTAGGATCTTGTACTCACAATGCTGCTATTGTATTCTTTACAAGCCGTGTCTGGCTTGTAACAGTCGCAGGCGTCGCCAGACCAATCAGCGGAACATTTGCATTTTCCACAGTCACATTCACCGCGCTCCAGACCACCGCATAAGCTCTCAGGCGATATCCTTCTACTACGGGGACAGCTGTCCATGTTGCATTGGCAAAATTTACCTTTGTACCTAAGAAATAAGGGTCGATTTGAATAGTATTCAGCATTTCATGTAAATTCCAGTTTCACAACGAAAGATAGGAGAAAATATTTCTCTTCTGTTCTGATAAAACTAACAGTCCACCTTTGTCTCATTAATTACAGAGTAAAGCTGAGCTGAGCTGAGTATCGTTATTCTTAACGGTTGTAAACCATAACTAAGCCTAGAGAGAGTCAATTGGTCTTCCCATTATTATGATCATTTTTGTACTTGACTATACCTTCGGGGAAGCTTCTGGTTACGGAGATATTGAAATTCAAGGTTTAAATTTTTTATTTTTTATTACGAAAACAAGTTTGAAATCTATGTGAAGTCCTGACTGACTGACCGACTGACTCATCAACGCCAAGCCCAAACCCTTGGACCTAGAAAGCTGAAATTTTGCACAGAGGTTCCCTTTATAATGTAGACAAGGAACAAGAAAGGATTTTTCAAAATTCAACCCCTAAGGGAGTAAAATAAGGGATGAAAGTTTGTATGTAAAATCGTAATTTTTTAGTTTAAACCATGAAAATTGGTATTTAGCATTCTGGTTGAAAATTGTTTCAGTTTTTGAAGAATCAACCCCTAAGGGGGGTAAATAGGGGATGAAAGTTTGTAAGGAAAAAATTGGCAGGTACTATGCGTTGTTGTCATGCAATGTACCTTGTGTAACATATTGAGGGGGGGCGGGGGAGAGGTGGAGAGGGGGGGAGGGAGGGGTCTAGTGAGGGTGGAGGTGGGTGGGGGACGTTCGGGGAAGGGGATGCGGTGAGGGGGGTGGAGGGGAGGAAAATGGGCAGGGGGAGGGGGAAGAGGGTAAGAGAGGGCGTTGAGGGGCTGAGAGGGGAGAGGGAGGGGAGGATTGGTGATGGGAAGAGGGAAGGCTCAGGGGAAGGAGATGCGGTGAGAGGGGGAGGGTAGGGAGAGGGTGGGGAGGGGTGAGGTGAGAGGGGAGAGAGGAGGAGGGGAGAGGAGAGGGGAGATAGGTAGGGTGAGAGGGTGGGGGGCGAGCGCCTTTACACTTTAAAGTAGCTTTTTGTGTGGCACTGATTCATTGAAGAAACCCTGACCGACAGAAATGACCGAAAAATAGAAAGCCGAACCGGCACAAAAAACAGGAGTATACTCCAGTCGTGCGTCGGAGCTGCACACATACTTTTTAACCGACTTCAAAAAAAGGAAGAGGTTCTCAATTCGTCGCGTATATTTAATTTATCATTACCCAAATTTACACAGAGTGTTCTACCAAGAATATGAACAACTTTCAATACAAGACTTACTTTAAATCACGAAAAAAAATCATGGTTATCAAAATGGGTAGAACACCCTATGATAATTTGGATAGTGATAAAAAGTTTGTCCTGCAAATATTCCTTTATTATTGTTACGTTTTAGGGTTTTTTGTCCTCCAGCAATTATATATCAATTTGCGCGCTGCTCCTCGGATACTACATAAGCATGAAAAGACATTGTTTACCTGGATTAACACATAGGTTACATTTAATCCCGGCAGTACGTTCCCGTGAGATATTTTCCGACATCCAAGTGGGCGAAGCCGCGGGCAAAAGCTATTATTATAAATACTTAACTCAAATTTAAATACTCCCACGACCCCTGTACCGTTGCATGCATCCATAAGCACAATTTTTGCGTGCGTTTGCGCAGTACCGTGATGAACAGCGAATTTTCATACCAAAAATAAAAGTCATTTCCCAGCAATCATTTTGGCACAAAGTTACTTAGTTTGATATACATTATACTTAGATGACGGTTTTGTGGTGGGTTTTTTACACCATGTATATTTGTAACTTTTTTAGTTTATAGTGGTCATCAGAATTACTCACGCACGTTTATTAGTAAAAATGTTCTTACCTCTCTCTACATTGACAAGTGCCACAAATACAGGATCCATGTCTGCTGCAAACTTCCGTGCTGCCTTCAGCTATGCAAGTTGAGTTGTCTGCATAACTAAGTACTAAGTTCTTCTCACTTTTGACGCAACCGCATCTGTCACCGTACCTACAGAAAAGAATTATTATTGCTCACTTGCTATGTCCAAAAGAGATGTTTTTGCTAATGATGTCATATTTTTTAAGAAATTCAAATCATCAAAGTAGATTTAAATACGCACCGATTCTCACTGCAGCTGCATATACCACACATCCTCTTGTCTCCGTAACAAAACGTAGAATTTAACTTGACATCGCTTTCGCAATCACAGTTTTTAATAGTTTCAATCTCAAGCGTAAGCTTCTCCCTGATGCCTTCTACTATTATATCTACAACAGCGCTTTCTGCAGAATCATATTGTACCGTCCCATCTAAATGTAATTCTTTACCATTCTCTACGTCGCAAGCAGGGTTATTGTCGTCAGTGGTGCAATCAGGGTTAAAAGAAATTTTAAAATGTTTCTTACTTCCTGACTTTACCTTTGTTATCAGTTTGATTTTCTTTGACATGTTCTGTAATGAAAACCTGTATTAAACGAATTGTGAGTTCCACAGAACTTATTAATCAAACATTTAGAAAGGCATTTATATTCATATGAAAATTGACATGTCATGGCGCTTCACTAACCTCATAAATATCTTTTAAGATAGTCACTATCGCATCTTTCGTCATATTTTTTCGGGAAAATTTCGCAACTTGGGACCCCGTCACGACTTTTTTGAGGTCATCGTAGATATCACCTATTAAGGAGTCTACTAGGAAGATAATTATAATGTCGCCTTCAGCAGCTAGCTTGTTTATCATGCCGACTGATGGGTAGTCCATTTCTAGTTCTTTAATATAGGTGCCATTTTCAGTATAGCATTGTCCATCGTACGGTTCAAACAAACCTGCAGATTTTCCATCACCGGCAGCATGGTACGGCCCATCAGTTAAGAATACTACTATTTTTCTGGACTCTTTTCTCCATCCAATAATATCTTTGCAGACCAAAACTTGGGCAAGAGCGTCAAGGCCGCCTTCCTGTGAATCGCGACTGACTCCACTAGGCGATTTTGATACCTCTTCCTTAAATTGCTTAAAGTCATCAACTAATTTCAAATGGTGTCTGAATGAGTAGGTTAATTCGGGGTCTTCGGTACTAAAAAAGAAAAATGTACAAGTATGAGTAAAACGCCAAAACAAAAAATAATATTTAGAAAACTTTTCTGCTGACTTGCTCATAAACGGCAACATTCGTTTGTCTATAAATGTACCGAATCCTAGATGAACGTTTTTAGTCATTTCTTTAATGGCCAAATAAATTTCTTGTCCCTGTTCGGCAGTCATATTTTTTATATTTTCCATGGTTCTAGATGCGTCTAGAAGAAAATATAAATCTACTGGATAATCTTGAGCACCCTGGAAAGAAAAATTAAAGCTTTGTGGCATTCCTTGCCGAAGTTTTAACTTGTATCTTTGTGGCTTTATTTGAATGATGTGGTCTGAAATGGAGCTAAAATCTTCCTTTTCCGAAGGGTCGACCAGATTTATTGGGTTCTGTTTAGATTTTGGACACCAGCTGTCTTCAACAGAACTCTGGGGTATGCATCTCGTCGTGCCATTGAAGTCGTCCTGAAAATATTAACGGAATTCCTTAGTAATTTAAAACACTGTAGTTTTCGTGATACAGATAATTATTTAATAAACAGTAGTCGCATGTATTCATTCTGCCGCCGGTTTAACTCTTTTATTCTGTTACTTTCTAGAAAATCATACAGATTGCAGATCCCTGGATTGAAAATTATACCTTCGTAATTAATCGCTTGCATCATCCAATTACAATGACCAGCAGTCAGCAGAAATGACAATCAATACGCTTGGTTGTCCAGTGAGGATGCTGCTGCATATCCTCTCTGTATAAACTTTATACCTTGTTCGTCTCTCAGTCTTCGATACCCACGGGCGATTTTTATTCGCGCAACGGATTTTCAACGCAATGATTAGCGCCAAGAGTTTAAAATTCAACAGTGTGTTTTTTTGACGCCCTGCGATTCGCTCTGTTGGATTCTTAATGCTCACCTCAATACCAAAAGTTGAAAGTCCAGTGCGCCATATAATATCGTCACGTTAAAAAATCGCCCGTATGTACCTGAGCTTAAAGGGAGACACAAAAGTATAAAATGTTAGATATGCAGGTAAAAGGCAAAACTAAATAATATTTTCCTTAACTACAGATTCATTAAAAAAACAATTTTTGAAAAAAAAAAGCGTTTACCTGGGCACACCACACACAGATACTGGGATCGCTGATGCATTCCTGACACGTATTTTTTTTCTCACAAGAGTCTGATGTGGAAATCAATTGATATTGCAAACTGAAGCCCACACAAAATATTATGTATTTAGCAAACATGGTACCGAATCAACCGTGCTATACTAAAAATATATTCATGACATACTGAATAACTCAGAATAACTATATCATCATGAGGATAATTAAAGTCCTCAAAAGGGGCAAACACACCACAATTATACACTGTTAGGTATATGCCTAAGGCTCGGCGCAAACGAGCCACCGACCACAGCCACCGGTGGCTGTCGCCTCTTGTTGCGGCGTTGAGTACTGTTGTAGTGTACAACGCTATCCTGCAAAGGGGTATGGTTCCACTTCAATGGAAAGTAGCTCAAGTTATAATGGCTGTCAAGCCGGGTAATAATCCTGTTGAGGCGCAATCATACAGACGTATTAGCCTGCTTGCCATACCCTCGAGAACCATGGAGATACTTACCCTGCGTAGATTGTCTCAAATTATCTCCTCAAATAAGCTGATCATCAGTTTGGCTTTCGCCGAAAACACGGTACCATAGAATAAGTACACAGATTAGTGGAACATATTAACACAGTTCTTGAGTTAATACAGTATTAGTGCTGCATCCTTTTTGGATATATCTCAGGCATTTGATCGTGTGTGGCATGAGGGACTAAAGTTCAAAATAAAACGGGATCTGCCCATAAACTACTACAAGCTAATAAAGTCATATCTAAGCGATAGACACCTTTTGTAAAACAAGGAGGAGAGTTAACTTGCTTACATACTATCCGAGCTGGATTCCCGCAAGGCAGTGTAATGTGTCCAACGCCGCCTGCTTTTCACAGCTGAGCTCCCACGACCAAAGGCGTGGTCACTGGAACATTTGCTGATGACACAGCAATTCTTAAAACACGTGAAGTGTCTGCTGAAAGAATTGAAACGGACGTTGCAGCACAAAAGCTTCAAACTAGTCTCGATCATGTAGCCAAATGGCTCAAAGACTGGCGAATCAAAGCCAATGAAATCAAACTTGTCCAGGTGACTTTCACTAATATGAAAGAAACTTGTCCCCCTGTCACTCTAAGCGGAATACATCTCACGCAAGAGGATTACAAGTATCTTGAAATATATCTGGATAAACGCCTAACTTGAAAGAAGCACATATTCACCAAGCGGTTGGCTGATTGCGCACAATGTACTGGCTACTAAATAAAAATTCTCACTCCAAAACAAATGGTTGCTATATAAATGCATAATAAAGCCTATTTGGACATCACAACTATGGGGATCAGCGGCAAAATCAAATATTGAAATATTACAAAGGTTCCAGTCAAAAATATTAAGAATGAGAACGAAAGCACCTTGGTATGTATCAAATAAGAGACTCCATCACGACCTCTGCATGAAAACTAATAGAAAAAATTTCAGAAAGGATAAAAGCGTATAAAGAGCGAATCATGAATCATCCAGATATGTCAGCAGTGAACCTGATGAACACCCAAACAGTCACTAGAAGACTAAAGAGAAAGATTCCACAAGACCTTATTCAAGAGTCTGTAAGAATATACGGAGGAGTCACTGGACAACTTCCGTACAAACATGTTAATGTTATCAAACATATTGCTGAATATCTGCAAGATTGGGTTTAAAGAATTTATTCTCATAAGAACTTAAATAACAGTTCGCTTAAAATGAGATACAAAGTGCTTACATCTACGTAAAATAAATTATCATATTTGCCTCTGGGGTGTTGGTGACGTTATAGGGTACATACATGTTTCTTGAGTTTTTTCTTAAATATATTTATACTATCACACTTCTTTAAATCTTCCGGTAAATTGTTGAACAGCCGTGCTCCCTCAACTAATATTGTTTTTTTGCTGTAATTAGTCCGCGCCCGTGCTGTCATTAGTTGAAACTTAAGATACCAATACTAGTTACTTAAGATTGCAATAAGATTCATCAAAAAGTGTTGTTATAGTGGCGATAATAGTACACACTATGTGTAACTTACAAGTGTCTACCTATTACGGTTCAAAAGATACAGCCCTGTGACAGACGGTAGGACAGCGGAACCTTAGTACTAGGGTCCCGTTGGCACCCTTTGGGTATGGAAGCCAAAAAATAATATATAAAAATAGGTGCTTATGACATGTAACAGACAATCAATCTGAAAGTCATATTCTAACTACAATATGTGTTATGTGTTGCAATAGTAGGTGTAGGTATTAACGATGCAAAGCCAAAACAACAATTTCTTAAAGTTTTTCAGATTGTGTGTCATCATTTTCAGGCCTTACGCTGTAACAAGTTTAATGTGATGAACTCCGAACTGAGGGGCAATTCCCGTATCGCAATCTCTGCTTAGTCTCAATCTGTCAAAAATTTGATAGTGTTTACTTACATTTTTGACTTTTGATTGTCGCTGGCATGATTGCGACTTGAATTTGAACGTTTTTAAGTACGAGAATTGACCTTCAGGTGCTATATGTAATTATCCTGCTATTATCCACAGGAGCTGAATAGTGGAACATAACACTTAAAAATACGGATTTAAATGATTTTTCACCTGTAAACCCAAAAAGTATCCCCATAGTATTACGAGCATGATATGAAGCGTAGGTGACCCACGAATTTCAATTTTGTAAAAAAACTTGAATTGTGTCGCATATCTAATTTTAACCTATCTAACTTTACAATGCTCTATTGTATACTTGCCTTATTCGTAATTTTCCTCTTTTGCGGCTTAACGTTTTTCCGTTCTTCCAACAACAGTAACTGATACGCACAGTAGTAGGTGTCATTAACGAGAATGTATGTGGTATTAGTTAATAATGATAAATTATAATTATTAATACTATTTATTTGTTTGTTCAAAATCTCTCGTGGTACCGTTCGCCTCGGTCCATAGTTGGACCACGCTCCGCTATGAAGATTATTATATCAATGGTGAACTATTTAGTTCCTATATTGCTCATTTTCTGTTTCAATTATGTGAGATGTGAATCTGATAACTGCAATTTCGGTACTTGCGGCGACTGCATTAGTTATGAGCCTGAAAGATGTGTTTGGTGTTCTGAAGTAAGTATTCAAACATTGTTTATTTAATTTATTTATTTATTTATTTATTCTTCGGCAAGCTTACAGTCTAATATCTATAAAGGTATGTTATGTACAATGTCGCTTATAAAAGCTTCCACAAATTAAAAACTATTTATGCACCTAAAATAAATAAAAAAAGTAGAACGTGTAAAAACTAAAATTAATAAATAAAATCTCCTTATATGCAATTCAACAAATTCTTATAAACAAAACAAAACATATTCTTCTTTAAAACAAAACATAAAAGATCTTTACTAGTATTTCTAATCGTGGCAGTTATTGTACTAAATGATGAATAATGCTACTCATTGCGGTCTATAACAAAGTATTCATTATTGTCTAGTTCGTCCTATTGTGCTAGGGCTGGTTCTAAATAGATCAACATCTAAGTGAGAGGGAAGGTTATTGAAACTTGCTGCGCTACGTAAGAAGAAGAAGTA
Organism: Cosmia pyralina; assembly: GCA_946251885.1. Lineage (NCBI taxonomy): Eukaryota > Metazoa > Arthropoda > Insecta > Lepidoptera > Noctuidae > Cosmia > Cosmia pyralina. The sequence goes on along the minus strand of OX276347.1, from coordinate 8,450,160 downwards.
GTTGGTTGATGCGAATGGAATGTGAAAAAGTGGCCATTGCCTGAAACCTACGTGATGGGTACGGAGTGATATTTTGGAGAGAAGTTGGGAACAATCAATGGAACTATTGGCAATATTTAACAAAAATGTAATAATTTTAGCTTGGCGTCTGTTTTCCAGTGGTAGAAAATGGTATCTTTTGCAACAATGAGTGTAATCCGTTGAGCATTGTGTTGTTTTATAATCCAAGTATCTTAAAAACTTTATCTGAATGCTTTCTATTCTTGATTTATACACGTCATATTTTGGGTTCCACACTTGAGATGCGTATTCAAGGTGGCTGCAAGTATTAGTAAGTGTTAGTAGTAAGTATTCGTATTAGTGTTTTTTTGTATTCATGTCGAAAAGGTATTTAATTATCAAAAAAAAAAAAAACATTTTTTGAAAAATTATTAAATCAACATTAATTGTGTAAATTTATTGGAGCAGCTCAATCCCATTACCAAGCCTTTTCGTCCTCATTATAGTCTTTAACAATATAAAAGGCTTTCTGACAAAGTTGTCGTATCGTTTACCTACATTTTTGACATTTGCTTGACGCTGGCTGAGATTGCGACTTGAATTGAACGTTTTTAAGTACGAGAATTGGCATTCTAAGCGTCAGCTGCTCCAGTAGTGGGGATCCTAAAGTTACAGCATGTCTCAAATATGTAAAAAAAACTTATAAAAGAAAAGTAATTTTTACACCGCGCTAAAACCTTATAGGGCAGTTTTTGGGATCATCTTCAACCCAAAAAAATAGTCAGCTGCATGGAAGTGAGGGGAATATAATAATATTATGTCAGTCGCGTAAATGCACATGATTTTGCGATGGCACATCAGGGTTAAATTCAAAACTATGGATTTTGGCGCAGTATGAAATTATTTTTGTTTAAGTCTTTGTAATTAATTTTGAATTCCCCCTTGGGTACGGTGACGGTGACTGACTCTTCATTTTAATGATTATTGAATGTTGTACAATGCAATGAAAATTCGGTATAAAATTCATCGCAAAAATCGAGCAATAAGGTACGTCCTGTACTATAATTGTCTTTTGTTTGATATTAAAGTGATATAAAAAGTAGTACGTAACATGCATAAGTACCTTATTTTCGAAATGGGTTATTCTGTAGGTTATTTGAGTACATCTCGGAAAACATATAGTTATGTAGTTAAGGTCAGCATCTGAAGTAGATCAACATACTTTTACCTACTTTTCATCTAAAGTGACACAACATTATTCGACGCTTACCAACACAGCTTTTCAGAATTTCATGCAATAGTTAAAAGGTAAATTTAATGTTACCTACCTACATTTTTTCAATGACAGTTAAAACAATTCTTCAATCATGATTTAGTTTATATACTGAAGCGTTAGCAACCGAATTCTGTTGCTGACGGTAAAAAAAGGGAATGAATGAATTTTGACTTTTGGAAAAGCAGTCACTTCACTTTACTATTTTCACAGGATTGCTCGGCACATTTTGAGGAGCTCGTGGCTAAGTAATAACAGCCGTACGGGTCGATCCATCAGGTTAAGCTACGCTTGCCGGGGTTGTCCGTGGATGGGTGACCATCTTTACATATCAAGACTCCTCCGTGCCTCGGAAAGCACGTTAAGCCGTTGGTCCCGGCTGTCATTCGTGGATCTTTGACAGTCGTTACGGGTCGTCAGAAGCCCGAAAGTCTGACAACCAGTCTTACCAAGAGGTATCGTATTACCCAGTTAATGGGTTGTGGAGGTCAGATAGGCAGTCGCTCCATGTAAAATACTGGTATTCAGCTGCATCCGGTTAGACTGGAAGCCGACCCCAATATAGTTGGGAAAAGGCTGGGCAGATTGATTGCTCGGCACATTTTAAGGGACACTTTGCCTTTGTCTTTTTCTTAACGAGTAAAGGAAATAACCACACTCTTACACTTTTTCAATGTTTTTCGTTGTTATTTTCATCATTTTGCTCTTAAATAAAAACTATCATGTATAAACGGTCCAATCATCTGTGAGCTTGGACCAATTTTTTTATTTTATTTGTTTAGACAGAAATTGATCTATCAGTAAATACTACAAATTCGAAGTAAACTTTTCCTACTAGAAAAATAAAAACAACGTTTGAAAAAAATAATCGTTATAAAATATCAAAATTCAAATCATTTGTACACTGCGTATGCTTTGAATGTCGATTTTTTTAAATTAAAAAAAATAGAAACTAAATGAAGTTAGCCAAGTTATTATAGCCTATTTTTTCCTGACGGTAAAAAATGTCATCCAGTATATCTACAGCGTGTATCAGAAAGGCGTAGTCTAATTTGTGGGTGTGGTACCAGCATCCAACTGAACCACCATCGTGATCGCGAAAAAATAATAATCAGTCGTCCCATACAAAACATCGATATCTACTCGACACAAATCGAGTAGGGACGACTGATTATTTTTTTGCGATTACTATGTTGGTCCAATGAAGAAAGTTGTTCAGTTTGACCCTTCATTTTCACCTTTCTGATACATAGTGTATACTGTAACTACATAATGCCACCACCCAAGGAAAGTACACACATCAAAAGTGTCTAGGGATCAAGCATTTTTATGCGGATTTCTTGAGATTGAGATGTGGCTTTGTAATAAATTTATGATTTTATAAATTTATATGGATCCTTTTTGGTGCATTTCATAATTTGAATCAGGAACTGTGAATCAAATTCGAGTAAAAGATGAAAATCAGCTGTCAATATTTTCCCTATAAAAACATACAACGCATTGAAGACATTATTAGTGCTACTGTTTCCCTACTACTGATTAAAACCAACGTTATTATGGAGCGGCGACGTCATTTAAGCAGGGAAGAAATGCTCAGAGCCGTGGGAATGATAGAAGCTGGTTCCCGGCAACGTACTGTGGCTTTAGCTCTGAATACAAGTCAGAGTGTTATCAGTCGACTTTGGACACGTTACCGAAGCACTGGTACCGTGGCTGAGCGCCATGGAGGATGGTATCGCTGCACCACACGGAGACAAGACCGATACATTCAAATCTTAACTCGAAGAGCTCCAACTATAACCGCCATGATGTTAGCCGTGAGGCTTCATCACTCTTCAGGGAACTTAATTAGCGACCAAACAGTCAGAAACCGCTTGCATGAAGTGAACCTTCATTCCCGAAGACCGCTACGGGTACCACCTATAGCAATGCACAATCGTAGGATTCGATATCAATGGGCTCTTGAACACAGAAATTGGGCAGAAGAACAATGGCGTTTCGTGTGCTTTTCTGATGAGTCTCGTTTTGGTATGAGACCGGATACAAGACGTATACGACACTGGAGAACCCCTGGACGCCAACAGCGATTAAAATCCTGCCAGGAAGTCCATCCTTATAGTGGTGGAACCATCATGGTATGGGCGGGTATTTGGATCGGCGGAAGAACTGAGTTGATTTGGATCAGAGGCAACCTCAACGCTCAAATTTATGCTGAGACGATTGTATCAGACGTCATCGTTCCTCTACAAGTGCAAATCGGTCCCTTATTTCAGTTAATGCATGATAATGCACGACCGCACACCGCAAGAGTTGTAAGACAGACTCTCGCCGCAGCTAACATCAATGTCCTGCCCTGGCCTGCTCAGTCGCCAGACTTGAACCCGATTGAGCATGCATGGGATATGCTACAGAGAAGAGCTCTGCCGAATATGGAGGGTATCCAGTCGCAAGAAGACCTTTTTTTGTTGTTGCAACGAACATGGGCGGCCATTCCACAGCGTGATTTGGATGAACTCATTTTGAGTATGCCAAACCGATGTTCTTGTGTTGTTAGTGTTCGCGGTAGAAACACGGATTATTAATTGTTTAAGTTACCCAATAAAATTTTAAAGAAAACTGTTATTTCAGTCTTTTTTTCGAACTTTAATGTTAGTGGTTCAAATGTCAAAAATCCCTTTATTAGGAAAATGGCAAATTTCTTTATTAATGCAAAGGTGACTTGGTTTATCGTTACTGTGACAAACGAAAACACTTTATTTGATGAATCCTTAAAGAAAATTTTAATTAATATCAATCAGGAGAAAAGTTATTGCAAAAATATATGTTGATCCCTAGACACTTTTGATGTGTGTAGATACATAATAACATCGAGTCAGTACCTAGGTACCTACGTATAACTAGGTAGGTGTAACAGCCTAAATTGCTATTTATAATCATGGTACTTAGTACTGTGGGTACTGTGAGGTACTGTGAGGGCTCGAACCTCATAGTAGGAGGTTTACTGAACTACTAAATAATACGAGAGGGCCTCTAGTTATATAGGGCTGATCCTCTCTGTATTTTAAGCTTCAGATCAAACATAAATCACACTCCTTAACTAAATTGGTTCTACGCGGAGCCCTCACCAGAATCTATCTGTCATCCTATGAAGAAAACAAGAATCGTTTTCTTGATAGAAGATATTCCATATTTGAATGATTAAGGACGCTATTACAAATGGTTAGTCAAATCATTACTTTTTTACACAAAAGTATGTTTATTAAATAAAATACTTCGCATTCTTAAAATGTTATTTGGCCGAATTGTTGATATATGTGCAAGGTACGATTCTAAACTATAAATATATTTTTTTTATGAAACAATTTCTCAATAAATGTACCGAAGTGAAAATTTTTACTTCGGTACATTTAATGAGAAAATGTACCAATCTAAAAATATATTTACAGTTCAGAATCGTCGTTTCGAGTTCATCTATCAACAATTCGGCCAAAAAACATTTTAAGAATGCAAAGCATTTTATTTAATAAACATACTTTTGTGTAAAAAAGTAATGATTTGACTACCCATTTGTAACAGCGACCTTATATGTCAGCCAGTATTATATTAACGAGGCTTGATCAAAGCATCAATCCCCTACAGTACCTACCGTACGACCTACTCTCAGAGGCCTTAGTGCGAGTTTTTATACTTACTCGATCACGTTAAAGTAAACGTCAATTTGTACTGAAATTAAACAAGCGCCGTCTGGTGGCTACAATGGGAATCTCAATTATTCCATACAAATTGACGTAAGGCAACGTTAACGTAAACGCGATCGAGTAAGTATAAAAACTCGCACTAAGACCACTGTTCTCTGTCATATATCAATATGTGTCATATATGTCAATATATGTCATATGTCATATATCAATATATGATCTCACTAATTTACAAGATTTATTTATTATTTTCTTTTTATTCACATGATCTCAGTACCTTTATAGTAATGTGTTTTTGTTTATATTTTTATTTTAATGTGTTTTTTTTGCATGCTGATAAAAGTAAGCAAAATATGTGGAACTATTTTAAATTGAAGACCTTTTATGTACCATATTTTATGCAAATAAAGATATTCTATTCTATTCTGTTGTCTTTGTAACATTGAGTTCAAACTCAAATAATTAGGTGTAAAGGTTATTCGTTCAGATTAATTTTCATTATATTATAGCTAGCTGTCCCGACTAACGTTGTCCTGTCCACATTTCAATAATTTATACAAAATTCTCATAGAAAATGCACTTTCAGTTTTCCCGGCAGTTTTTCAAATTTTTAATTCCATACGAACTTAATTCGGACTACTACGAACATTCTAAAACAAAAGATAGAAAGAAAGAAAGAAAGAAAGAAAAATATTTTATTTGGGACACAAAATCAGATAGCAAAATCAGTCCACCGTTCTCAAGTGATGCGCATACCAACGAACAGCATTTAATTTTTTTTAAATAAATCACATCACACTAATCACACTTCACACTATAATATTATAAAGGCGAAAGTTTGTGAGTGGACTTATTTGGATGAAATTTGGTATATAGATAGCTTATACCCTGGATTAACACATAGGCTACTTTTTATCCCGGTCTACGCGGGTGAAACCGCGGCAGGGCGCAGCTAGTATCGAATAATCTGTATCTATAATTATTTATTTTAGGACAAATTCAATGGTCGCCGATGTCGCCCCCTAAGTTACATAAACACAACTAAATCTTGGTGCAAGAAAGAATTTCTAGCCAATCCGCAGGCGACATCGAAAAAAACCCAGAATTACGATTTTGGTCAAATGAAAGATGGCTCTGAAGTCCAATTCAAGCCACAGCTGATCAAAATGAAGACACCTCCAGGGATTAAAATGCCATTCAACTTGTCCTTCAAACCAGCCAAAGATTTTCCTTTAGATGTGTATTATCTCATGGACATTTCTGATACAATGAGATCAAAGGTAGCCGACTTGAAAGATCAAGCAATAGAAATATATAAGGATTTGTCAGCTTACACGAATAACGTTAGACTGGGCATCGGAAGTTTCATCGAAAAACCTGGCTTCCCATACTTTGACCATAATAACCCTAATAAGTAAGTTAATTAATTGTGTGTATTTATATTATCCAAGATGTAATTAAAGCAACTCAAACTAGAAAAGGGAGTACAATGACCACTTTTCGTGATTTAGTTGTGTTAATTATGAACAGCTTTTACAATTTTATATGGAACCTATATACATTTTGTCGAAATAATTGTTTTGCATGTTATTGACCAAAACTACTTCCGTTTTAGGCACAAAAGTCACTCTTTTAAAAATGACGTACCGCTAACAGACAATATGACGCTTTTTAAGTCAGCGATTGACAACATTAAGTTCGGATCTAATTTCGATGATCCGGAAGCTGGATTGGATGCTCTGATGCAAGCAATGAAATGCACAGATGCAGTAAAGTGGAGAAAACGTGCGAGGCGCATCATAGTACTATGTACGGATTCAACGTATCACAGTGCAGGAGACGGGAAAATTGTAGGCGCTATTAAACCACACGACCTGGAGTGCCACTTGGAAAATAATATATACTCCGAAGCCTTGACGTATGACTATCCGTCAGTAAGCCAGATCAATCATGCGGCGTCAGATGGAAACTTTAGAATAATATTTGCCATAACTGAAAATAGCCAAACTGGAGTAAGTCCCTACATAAATTATAATAAATAATTAGGTATCCCACTTTTCGATCTCGCTGGCCAATTTCTACGGACACCACCCAAGTACCAAGAGATAATATTCATAGACCGGGTGGACGTGACATATTTTAGTGACCCACGTTTTACAGTATGCAACTCAGTGGAAATGTCACTGACGACTAAATTAGTGACAAAACGTAAGAAAAATAACTATCAACTATGTGCAACTTACTTTAAGTTTTGTACAAAAAAAAAAAAAAATCCGTTCTGACCCACGTTCTACAGTATGCAAACAATACTGATCAACGGAAATACAAAAAAAAAAACATCCGATTCAGTTTGCATAACTTTTCCGCGAATACAGCTTTTGCGAAAAATCATTACAAGTTGTTAAAAAATCATCTCTTTACAGTATGCAACTCATAGTTTCGATTGTATTTACCGCGCCAATAACGAATATGCAAATTGCATACTTTTTGCGAGCGTACTAATATTTTTGCGAAATTTTAAACTGCAAATTTTTACGTTGAGTTTGACCCCTTTTTTACAGACTCGAACAAGGTTGTACGTGTTTCATATACCGGAAAAAGTGTACTACAGAATTTGAAATGAAAAGAGCAAAAAAAATTTTTTATGACCTATGGTTTTAAGTACGAATTTAAGTATGTATTTAAGTATTTGGCAGATTACTTACATGTTTAGTAGACATACTAAAAAGTTGCAGACGATTCCAAATGGTGCGTGTGGTACTTATAGAATTTTATGTGCCAGAAAATAAAATTTTTGACCCTTTTTCGTCATCCACTCGCTTGCTTTGCGGTCCTACAGCACCTTGACAAACAGGCGGTTGTTTGTTGCGCGGTCCTAAAGGACCGGGTCGCCACTTTTTTGGTAAGTTACAGTTCTTCAGTTACAGTTCTTCAGTCTACACACGTATTAATAATAATATGTTCCACAGCACACAAAACCGTTTAACTCTATTTCTTTTCGTGCAGATAATAATGACAAGGTTGGGGCAGCTGAAGTCCACGGAGCTCCTTAGGCACTCGAAACGATTCTGAACTTCGACTTGAAAGCTCTCGGGGTTTTGGACCTGGGATCGGTGCTGGGCGGAGCGTAGACGTCATCAGTCAAGATCTTTCCAGCTTGATATTTAAGTTCAATGTACCTTTTACCATGCGGTGATCACTTCCGGTGTTCATCGCGTTGATCACAGAAGCATCTTACTCGTATCTTGCTTCTTCGTCGACATAATGAAGTCAATCTCATTTTTAGTTGCACCATCAGGGTTTTGCTAGGTCCACTTTCAGTATTCACGTTTTTTGGACAAGAGTTTGTCATAAATAGGCCTTCGTTCTCCATAAAATTGGCCGGTAGGTAACCCTGGTAGTTCCGACGTCCAACTCCAAATTGCCCCACCCTCGGCTCATCACCGTTTCCCCTGTTTCGCGTTGAAGTCCATGACAACGGTGAAGTGAGCCATGTATGGCTCTAGAAATTTCCTCATACATGGTCTCCACCTCATCATCGGAGCGTAAACCTGTACGACCTTCAGCGAATATCTTGCAGATATTTTGAGTATAAGGTACGCTACCATGATCGACAGACTCTCGATCTTCACCACATTGCTCACAAGAGACTTATGGATGATAAACCCTACACCACCTTGGGACTGTTGGTCGCCTTCCCGGAAATAGAGCAAGTTCCCAGATTTGAGGATTTCCAATCATACCCAATTGTTGGCAATAAGTAATCCTAAGCGCAAACAAAAACAGTTATAAAAATGTTATTGAATAATTTTTTATGATGCATATTGTTCTTTTTTATTAAAGCATATTATTGCCAACTTCTTTTTGAAGCAATTCCACAATTAAAAATCGTCTGCAACTTATTTTTTTATTTACTAAACATGTCAGTTACCTGCCACAAAAAGTTGTATAGGTACTGAAGAAAAAGGGTGAAAAAATTTTTTTGCCACTTTTTTACTAAATGTGACAGGCCACTTGAAATCGTCTGCAACTTTTCAGTATGTCTACTAAACATGTAAGTAATCTGCCAAAAAAGTTGCATAATGAAAAACATGGGTCAAACATTTTTTTTTTCGTTCCACCTTAAAAATTGCATAAAAAATAGATGCATTTTTCGGAATCGTCAGCGACTTTTTATTATGTCTACTCAATATGCAAGTAATATGCCACAAAAGTTGCATACTGAAAGCATGGGTCAATTTTTTTGTTATTTTTTTCACTTTCAACGGAGTATACAAGACTTGCGAACATCGACATTTGGTATGCTAACGATATTAGACAACATTTTTTATTAAATCTGTTAGTGTCAAAAACTCAGGGTAAAAATTTGCAAAGTTTAAAACTTCGAAAAATATTAGGTAGTACGCTCGCAAAAAAAATATGCAAATTGCATATTCATTATTGGCGCGGTAAATACAATGGAAACCGTGAGTTGCAGACTGTAAAGGATGGGTCACGCAGAGATGATTTTTTACAACTTGCAACGATTTTCCGCAACAAACTGCATCGGACGGTTTTTTTTTTTTGTATTTTAGTTTATCAGTATTTTTTGCATACTGTAAAACATGGGTCAGATAGGATTTTTTTTTACAATATCGAACGTATATTAATATAATTTGTAGGTACATAGTTGATAGTTATTTTTTTACGTTTTGTCACTAATTTGGTAGTCAGTGACATTTCCACTGAGTTGCATACTGTAAAACGTGGGTCACTAAAAAATGTCACGTCCGCCCAGTCTATCATTAATATAGTGTACAAGAAGCGTGCGCAAAAGTCACTGTGCAAGCACTCTGCTGTCATTTGATAATATTTAAATTTATAATAAACTTAAGACCATCCAGCTAATCTTCGATCTATACATGCCTAACCATTGTTTACTTTAAAATTCAGCAAATCCCTGATAAGGAATACCGGGATTTAGCCAACCAGATAGTTGGAGCCAAATATGCAAAATTGGAAGGCGGCACAAGTGTCATTAAGATTATCAAAGAAGCATATGAGGTGAGACTAATTAATATATCAGAACTATATAGTTATAGAAGTAAATCAACTGGGCATGTCTTATGTCTTTTATAATTTTACTCACTTTCTAGGAACTTGCAAACAGTGTACCGTTGAAATTTCAAGCACCGTCATTTGTAGAGGTAAACATAGACCAGGACTGCAAGTCAGTCAAGAAAAAAAATTGTGAAATTCCTCACAAACAGACTGTCAACATACCAGGGACTCTGAAAGTTACATCATGCCCACCTAATGATGCTAGGAATCTGACGCATAAAGTTACGATCAATCCTGTGGGTCTAGATGATAACCTCATCATAGAACTGGAAGTAGACTGTGAATGCGATTGTGAGAAGAAACAAGGTGTGAAAATTGCCGGTAAATGTACCAATTCGGGTTATTTGCAATGCGGTATTTGCAAATGTGATCCGGGAAGGTAAAATACTATTTGGAAATACTAGATAAATTACCAGCTATTTATAACATTATAAAGTAATTATAATACCATATTATTACGATGAGTGGCTCAGTTTATATAGGTAATTTAATGTTATTTTATTTACTAAAAATAAAGATGGGATCTTTATTTTTTTAAGATATGGCATCGACTGTCAATGCGACGGCTCATCCACTGATCAGACAGATATGCAGAAATGTAAATTGAATACCGACGATAAAAAACTGTGCAGCGGTAGAGGAAATTGCAGGTAAATTACCTAACAGATTTAATAATAAACAACGACGATATAACGATCCACTGAAATTCTCCTGTAATTATCTTGTTTGGACTTTCACGGTTCTATTGTGTTTTTTTTAGAATATATTCTTCTCTTTGGGAACCAACTCGGCTACATTATTTGTGCAACAAGAGAGCAAAGTTGTTTTTTGCTGCGAATGTTGATTTTGAATCCCGAGTAAGCGAAGGATTCTAGGTTAGAATCCTGAGCGCAACGAAGGATTCAAAGACACGAGATGCAGATAACTTTGGTCTCGTGTAACACATACAACTTTTCACCTCAGCCAAAATCGGTCCAGTAGTTCCCGAGCTTATTAGAAGGAGATATCCAAACGATGATTTGTGTATGTGTATGGTTATACAATATATACATAGAAAAAGAGATTTGTAAAAAAATATGTTAAGTTAGACTAGGGCTTATGAGGTACGAGTACCTATAAGCCGGAAGCTTCACAAATGGGTAGTGTGCACATAATATATTTAACAGATAATTACTTACTTTTGCAGCGAGAAAATTGGGGTGCGTCTCAAATCATATAAAGATAGTTGGTAAATTTTCAATTCAATAACGTTCACAAGATGTAATAAACGTGAGATTATACCAACTGTTGATATAATTTCTTTACATATAACATGTATATACTCTAAAACTTATTTCGTATAACGTTTATTTAATCGAAAATCATTAAGGTCTATCGTTTAAAATATATTGATATTATTATAACACCCCGATTCAGAGTCATCCGACATTTGGGTTAGGTTAACGTCGTAGGTTAACGTCAGCGGTCAGCGTAAATACGCTAGAGCCTCTTTATTGTTGCTGAAGCATTTGGGTTAGGTTAGAATAGAGCCCAATTACCTCTATTGTTGGTGAATCATTTGGGTTAGGTTAGGTTAGAATAGTGACCATTAACGCGCGAAGGCGAGCGAGCGAAGCGAGCGTGCCGCGGTAGCGGCCGCCGAGCGCCAGATCGTCTTTATTGTTGCTGAATCATTTGGGTTAAGTTAGAATAGAGACCATTACCTCTATTGTTGGGTAATCATTTGGGTTAGATGATGCGGTGAATGTCTCGTATGAAATGACGATGAAAGCTTTTGCTTTGTGTTTATTAGTAGGCGTTTAATAGGTTTTATGTCTTTTGAGTGGTATATCAAACGATTTAATATTCAATGTATATTATGCTTATAAAATTAGTAACTTTAAAATTATATCAATCGTTTATAATATTAACTGATCATTAAATAAAATAAAATTATAGATTCAGTTGTTTTTTCTTGTAAATATTAGAGATTTTGTAATTATATCATATATTAGTTACCCAAAAAATTGCACTCCGGAACTTCATTCAGAAACTTTTTACTTAATTTGTTTTTGTTAGGCGAAAATATTGGACTTTTTGGATTTGTGGGCTGCTGACATTATTTTCAAAAATGCAATAAGTTCTGCATTTTTTACATTCTGCTTCAATTATGCGTTCTCAAACTGCACCCGCGGTGTTTTGCCACAATATTAAACATTATTAAAACTATAAATAATTCAAAATTCTCTATAGTTGATTATAAAAAAATATAATTCGATTATTTAGAAAAAATATAATAATTACATTTAGAACCTTAACAGATGATTTGCAATTTTACAGTCATATGCTTATATGTGTATCCGAACATTAGGTATATTGTTTATTTCTTTTTTGGGTCTACTACATATGGAATTCGAAAATCGAACTTCGAATCGACTTGTTTCTATCTCTCGCATTTTTCGTATCGAAGTGAAAGTGACAGAACAAAGTGAAGCACATTTCTCGGCATTAAAAAAAAAAAAAAAAAAAAAAGTTAGTTTGTCCCACGCTCGCAGCAAAATCGAATTTTGCTCACTATCTTTAAACAGCAAAACCTACTTGTTTGAGGTGCTGAGGTGAAAAAATTCTTTTTAGTATTGTAATTTTACATTACCTTGCCTTAAGGACGCTGTTACAAATGGGTAGTCAAATCATTACTTTTTTACACAAAGGTATGTTTATTAAATAAAATGCTTTGCATTCTTAAAATGTTTTATGACAGAATTGTTGATAGATGCGCATGGTACGATTCTGAACTATAAATATAATTTTAGGTAGGTACAGCTTGTCAAAAAAGGTACCGAAATTAAAATAATTACTTCGGTACCTTTTTTGAGAAACTGTACCTATCGAAAATTATATTTATAGTTCAGAATCGTACCATGCACCTCTATTAATAGTTTGGGCAAAAATCATTTTAAGAATGTAAAGCATTTTATTTAATAAACATACTTTTGTGTAAAAAAGTATTGATTTGACTACCCATTTGTAACAGCGTCCTTAAACTTGTTGTTCTTATTCAGATGTGGGAAATGCGAGAGTTGCCAACCAGGGTTCTCGGGTGACTTTTGTGAGTTTGATGATAACTCATGTCCTAGACCGAAAAGTAATCTATGCTCTGGGCATGGTAAATGCCAACGAGGGCAATGCCAATGCGACTCGCATTGGTCCGGGCTGGACTGCAGTTGCCCGGATCATAACATGGACTGTTACGCGCCGTATTCTAAGAAGGTACCTAAATCTTTTTCTACATTATAAACGGAAATATGCCTTTTCGGTGCCAGGAAAACCTATCGTTAGGGGAACCTATCGTTGTAAATAAACTACAAACTGTATAAAATAAAGATTATTAAACTATTTGATATAATAAAGATTATTAAAGATTAAAAATACCTACGTAAATTGTGAGCTTATTGGAAATGAATAACAAACTAAACAAAACAACTTGCGTAAACTAAACATTCTGATTGGTTTTAGGTCTGTTCTGGACAAGGCAAATGTGTTTGTGGCGTTTGCCAGTGCGACGCAATAAAAGGTAAAAACGAAACATACTCAGGAGCATTTTGCGACAGTTGTGAAGAATGTGCCGAAAGGCGCTGTAAAGAACTTGAAAACTACGCTTTCTGTAATTACATGCACGAGAATGACAAAGCGTTCTGCGACCAAGAGAACAACGGAACGACAAAAGGAATAGAAGTCTTCTTTGTGAATAAAACTGAAATGAACGATTCAAAACTGTATATGGCTAAGTGGTGCATGAAAGAGCTGGACAGTCACAACGGGACTTACATGGTCTTTAAATACCAATACGAAAAGAATGATTTAAAAATCACGATTCAAAAGGAATTAGAAACACCACCCGAAGCTAATATCTGGAGTAAGTATTGTTTGTTTTTTATAGCAGTCGAGAGGTAATTTTACGAGTTGTGAGTCGCGTTTTTGGAGTCGCGTAATTAATGCTGCATGCATTTTTAAATAAAGTCTGGCTTGTGCCGCACGACGGTGACGACGCAACATGAACATTTTGAACAATTTCATTTTATAAGTATCGTAAAATACGCGACTTATTTGTCGCGACTTAAATTACGTTCATTTGACCTCACCGTAACTCTATCACCATATCTTATACCTTCATTTTAAGTGAGTGAGCTATCTTAACTGAGGAATATCCGTTGTACAAAAGATATGCTAAATTAGACAGGGTTACTTGTAATTCGACATATTCCTTGCAGGACGTCATAGTACGGTTTAAATGCAACAAATTAAGGCACTAAATGTTCTACCGAAATGCAGTTTTTAGTTAGATTTTTAGTTTTTTTAAAATGATTTACGGCACGACTTTACTGAAATTTAAGTTATTATTATAGCTGATGCCGTAGCAGATATTTGTTAAATTAAAAAGTTGAAAAATGCCTAAAACTTTGGCAAAGATCACTAATTAGACATTTTATTTTTCGTAATTTATATTTTTCTTTTTTTCTTATTTTTCTTAGACAAAAATTACAAAAAAAAAAATACTGAACATTTGCTGGCTTAATTTGTTGCATTTTAAACTTATGACGTCCTGCCAGGAACACGTCGAAATAAAAGTAGTCCTGTATACTGCTTTAAAAATCTTTTTTGAGTACATTACAATCTGGTTGTATTTTTGTTTGCAGTTGCTGCTGGCTCGGTGATAGGGATAGTTCTGTTGATTGGAATATTAACTGTCATCGTCTGGAAGATTCTAGTGGACCTACATGACAAAAAAGAATATCAGAAATTCTCCGCAGAAGCATTAGCCCAAGGTTATGATGTTTCACAGAATCCATTGTACCAAGATCCTTCTATTAACTTTTCGAATCCAGTGTATAATAATCAATGTAATTGATGATGCAAACAAGGAAATATTTATTAGGTACGTGTCAATGCTATATATAGAAGAATATTTGAGGATAACAAACAGGGTTGGTCCAAAATAGTCCTTGTGGAAAAATACAAAAATACAAATGATCAGGATGAATTTATGTTTTTCAATACACTTCCTCGAAAACTGATTCATATCGCATTACAATTAGGTTCACAATGCAATAATATTTCACACGCGAGCGATTTTTCATTTTCCAATACGTGTGCGGGAATAAAGATTGCCACAGATAACTTATACCTATACTTAGTCCAAATTGGTTCAATGCCTCTATTCACACCGTCTCTATTCGGAGGTGAATGTTTTTTTTTAATCTCGGCAAAGAGATATGCGTCTTTACGGCGTTAATATTATTTGAATATTTAAATAATGTTTATAAATAGAATTTCATCAAAAACCATGATTATTACAATAAAAAAACGTTTATGAACAAATTAACATTTATTTGTGTTCTAAACTCAAAAATAATTGAATTTTCTATTTTTCATATTAGGCTGTTTATCGGCTTTATACCTTTGCTTCTCCTTCAACCTGGCGAAAGCAAAGCGCGGAAAAAAAAGAAAATTTAAATCATAGTTTCCTAATAATTCATGACAAAAATATTTTTCGTTATTTTATTTTATTTCTTCAAAAGTGTGTTGAAAAACATCGTTTGATACACGTGGACATTTGTTATTGCAGTTCTCGGCTCAAAAACAACCTCGCCTACGGCTCGGGTGTTAATTCCACCTCGAATGCAATAACATAAATTCTCCACTTGTATCAAAATGTACTATTGTTGTATTGTTTGTGGTACTTAAATAAAATCAGAAACTATATTTTTGTAGTAATATTTTGAGTCTGTAAGATATACCTATCTAGAATATTATACCTAAGTACACATAGTTTTTCAGGCTGACTTTCAATTCATGGGAATCTTTCAGGACCCGTGAAAGTACAAAATTCTGAATAAGAACAACTTTTGCAACAGAACAAACTCAAATAGCGAAAAAAAATCTGCTTCATACATTGGGTTTGTGTTTTTACTCATTACAGTGTTGTATGAAACGGCAGATATTAATCGATCGATCGATTAATCGATATTTCAGAGTTGGTGCTATAGTTTACTTTTCATTACTTAAACCTCCTGAAGTTCTGTCAATAAGCGCAGGAAAATAAGGCAAATTAAAGGCAAATCTGCGAAAAAAATCCTAGTGAAGTTTATTACGATAGTAGCAATGCTGAGTGAAAAGTGCATAAAGCAATCATGTGCGAATAAAAAAAAATTGCTGTCCAAGGCCCCGAAAATCAATATTTCAAAAAGTATTAATTTTACGTTAATTGGTTAATCTGTTAAGGTTTGCAGGGCCAACATGACCAGAGATCGCACAAGATGGGGTGAGGTTTGGAAGGAAGAAGGGGAGGCATTATGCTCCCCCATATTTAAAAAAAAAAATTGTGTTATTAAAAAAGATAATCCCGGTGAAAAATCTTCACTAGGATTTTTTTCGCAGATATTTTTTTCCGGGCTAGTCAGCCCGTTAATTAAGAATAAAAATCACTTTTAATTTTAAGTTTTATTAGGTAGGTACTTAAAATTTACAGTATCCCCCGCGTAATTTGAAATAAATATGTAATAAACTATATAAATAAAAATATAAAAATAAGTTAAAAATCTTTTACAAATTTTGTTACAAAAAGTTCACAGCAGCACACCGACGACGCCGTGTAAGTAAATTACAAATATTGTTCAATAGAACCTTTTGGATGAAGATGGTTAACATCTCGTTTCAAAATGTTTCCAGTGCCCTTTCGAAAAATCGCGACGGATCGTTCCAAAAGAGAAGAAGTAATTCTGGTCTTATGACTAGTCTTTGAATTTGTTTAGAATTCGACATTCTGTACTGTCGAAGGGATAGAATGTAGATGCAGAATGCCAAATTCCATTAATGCGTGTATTTTACTTTTTGTTCGCGAAGCGAGGCGGTTGCCGGTCGTGCGAGCGACGCAGCCGTGTCGGGGGTTCGTCGTTGTACGTCGGTCTCCTCTCGCGACGTTCTTCAACGTCTGCTTTTGCAAGGGTCACCTGAGATACAATTGAAGCATGAACTTTTGATTTCCCAAATATGCGGAAAACTAAATTGGCAATTTCACTAGGTGCAAAGGGGAGGACTATGTTTATCAATTAACTAGTTATACGAGGGCCTTTTAAGTCGTGTCATTTGCAAACCTCCCCCGCAATTATTAAAAAAAAAAAACATAAGGCTTTTTCATCTTTTTGAATTTAGAACTCGAAAACAAAAAGAATGTTTTCTGATCGGTCGAATAGTTTTATTGTAGCGTCTATTCAATGGTGACAAGTCGGTTGTAAAATTGGAAATATCAAAAGAAAATATGCGTGCGATAATTTTCTACAACTTTAAAAGGGGAATAACGCGACTTCAGTGCTTTGAGAAGATCACTTTTGTGTTTAGTGATGCAGCACCATGTCTTAGGACTGTAAAAAGCTGGTATTTAGAATTTCAACGTGAGCACTAGCTTCAGTGACAAGCCACGTGAAGGTCGTCCAAATTCGCCATGACGCAAGAGAATATCGACGCCGTGCGGCAGCTAATCGTCGAAGATCGTCATGTGACATACCGTGAAATAGAGCAGGCGTGGGCATTTCAGGGACTACTATCTAAAAAATCCTGCACGAAGAACTCGGCGTAAGAAAGTTGATCTGACGACCAAAAAGCAGCCCGTGTTAGATGGTGTCGCAAAACTCTGCAGTGATTCAACCGAGGAGAGTCAAAACACGTTTATGATATGGTTAGTGGTGACTAGTCTTGGATATATGCTTACGATCCAGATTCCAAGCTGCAGTCAACTGTCCGGGTCTTCCAAGATGACCCAAAACCGACCAAAGTCATACGCTCACGGAGCTCTTAAAAAAAAAATGTTGCCTCGTTTGTGGCAAAGGGTGGTCACGTCGCCACTTTTGTACTAGAAGATCGCAAGACGGTTAACGCTGACTGGTATACCACTGTTTGTTTGCCACAAGTCATCACAGAGTTTCGAAAAAACAACTCAAAACGTCGTATGATACTGCGCCATGACAATGCAAGTTCGCACACTGCCCGCGATACAAAGATGTTTTTGAGCACCCAAAATGTCGAAATTTTAGATCACCCGCCATACAGCCCTGACTTGAGCCCTGACAATTTTTTTACGTTCCCCAAAATTAAGCAAAGCCTTCGTAGTCAACGTTTCAGCTCACCCGAAGAAGCTGTTGACGCATACAAATCGGCCATTTTGTCTATCCCCACTTCGGAGTGGAATAAATGTTTTAAAAACTGGCTCGAACGCATGCAAAAGTGGCCCACGATCCATCAATTTTTGAAGCGCGGCTCGAAGCGTTTCTTTGATGCCGCCGCGAAGCATCGCAACCCTTTGGTTGTCGAGGCCGCGCGTTATACCCCCTCTCAAATTAGTAAGACTCGCCGTCCGCGTCATATTCTCACCGACCCTGATGACCCCATAACCCTCCTTCAGGAGAGTAGCAAGGCCACCAGTACGGTTTATAAACGTAGACCACCCCGGAATACATTCCGACCTCGCCGCCGAGGTCGCAATCGTAACCGCCCCCCCCCCTATCCCCTACTCGGTGAAGCTGTGCCAGCTGGGGGCACAGCTGAGCCTGTAGCACTTGTCCCCCCCGTCATGATCCAGCCTGCCCCGTCTGGCTGTCATATTATTATTAGCGACGCTCAGTCGACTAATAATTTACCTTAGTTTTAGGCCTGGCCGGGGGCTTTAAGTTCGCTTAAAGAACCCACAGGAAACGCCCGGTTGAGCAGTCTCGACCCTTAGTGGTCAACTGCGAGATGCCATATATAAATAACTAAATAACTATATGCAAAAGTGTATTAAATATCGCGGAGAATTCTTTGAAAAACAACAAATGGTAATAATCTATTAGATTGTCTATACTTATTTCAAACGACACAACTTAAAAGGCAGCCCTCGTACCAGAACGAGACAGAACAAGGAACAATTAAATTAACAGCGGAATAAATATGTAATTATATTATCCTTTATTTCAAACATATTATTTACATTTTTAAATATTTTTATAAAAACAAAGTAAAAAACGTTAAAAAATATAAAAAATAGTAGCCCACTGGTATCGGGAACAGGGTCCATGCTACCGGTGGTCAGGGCTCTAGAGAGAGGAACCTCCTTACTATGCGTGCGGGGTCCAGGAGTACTGCTTTCTGAATCAAGCCTTTGATCCAGCCGCGCAATGAGAGCCTCCTGAGGTCGAGGCTCTCTGCTATTAGGCCATTAACCGTAACGATTATCGGTACAATGATTGTAGAGCCCACGTCCCACATGTCGACAACCTCGTGTGCTAAGTCAAGATATTTGATTTTTCTATCTTTCTCAACTTTCACGAGATTCTCGTCATGAAGGACAGCGATATCAACAATCACTGCACGGCGCTCTCGTCGATCTATCACCACAATATCAGGTTTATTGGCTACAATAGTCCTGTCAGTGATGATAGATCGATCCCAGTACAATGTGGCGTGACCATTCTCGAGAATAATTATTATTATCATATTACTAACTCTGTTGATATCGAGTCGTGGGTGACGCACTGTGGCTCGAAGTCCGACGCTGGAAAGTTTGGGAGCGAGGTCCCCCGCAGATGGCCGGCTGTGTTCCCCCATATTTAGAGCGATGCATCCGCAACTGAAAAAAAACCCAATAATAACAAATTATACATCTACAACATCATAATCTACTGTGAACAAAATATATATATATAGTATTATAAAGATATATATAACAGTCGTCAAAGGTGCACATGTTTCTTTAAGAAAGGGCGAGTTTTTACAATTTTCTTTTAGTGTGCATGCTTCCGGTACTTGGGGCTTTTTCACTGACATGCGAATTACATTTCGCACGTGTAAACTTCTTTAGTCAATTCACATGTAAATATAGCAGAAAACCACAATTCAGCCATCGCCCTTATCAAGTCCTGCGCAGAATTAAGCTACTAGTAGAAACATTTTAAAGAAATTCTCGACGAAATGGACGAGCAATATTGATACATACGCGTCTCTGACAGCATTAGCGTTTGGTGCTGGTGGCGGTGCAAAACGTTTTTCAGGGTTAGGACTAGGGGCTCTAGAAGATGCAGGAGTTCTGCGACAAACCGCCTCTAGTACCTCTTGCAGGCGCCGGCGCTCCTCCACCACTTTGCGATCTAGTTCCGATACTGTTTATAACCATAAAAATAGTAATATGTTAAACTAAGTTTAGCTTTTGTTATGGGGTTATCTGTGGTTCGGATCTTCATTATAGTTCGTCATGGCACTCTATGAACGTAGCGGAAAAAAAAGGAAAATTAAATGTAAGTATAATTGGCGCACGAGTCGTGAACACAAATTCCATCTTCGTCAGCGTGCTCTTGTATTCTGTTTTCTATCTGTATATAAATATGCTTGACCATAATTATATTGATTTAATTGCTCCCACCCGTGTGCAACCTGCCGTGATCGGAAATAAGATACGTTAGGTTTAAGATTAAAGTTTGTGCTCACGACTCGTGCCGGCAACTATACTGGATTTGCCTAGAAGAAAATCTACTGAAATATATCAAACTCTCAGTAGATTTTCTTGTTTGGTCGTTAATTCTCCTCGTTCGTCGCTCAAAGAGAGCCATAATTGTATTGGAGTTAGATAGAGACACCAGATACAGAAATATTGAAGAAATTAATCGTTTGTCTTGGATTGGGTCTGTGATGAGGAAGGATGAGGTACATGTAACAGAGAGAAATGAATTTAAAATATGTTAATGAAGGAAACCGTGACTAAAGATAAGATGGACGGATTGTGTGTGGGATGATATGGGTGAAAAGAGAGTGAATTTGCTGACTGATGAGAATGAAAGAGAAAAACATACTGCGCCGACTCCAAGGGGATAAAAGTCCTTGCAACTTAGGGTTGACGTTATGTCTTTTTCAGGGCAGGTGGAGGCGGGGAGATGGAGCTATACAGGACCTATAGCTCCATTTCTTTGTCACAAATAATACTACTTATGTCACGTTTTGGGGCCTACCAAAACCTCATAAAAGCAGTATTATTTTAATCATGAGTTAACATATAGGCCTGGGCCCAGGCCCACATTGCAACTCTTCAAGACCTGATGGCTTACTTTAACGTTTAACTTGGGCACAGGCTGCATCATGAGCATTTATTTAGGTACCTATCTTAAAACTAAACCTAACTGTCAGTAGGCAATTTAGTTTGAAGATAACAAAATCCTGATACTTAACAGGAAAACCGAAGCTAATAATTAGGTAAAATAACAATGTATTTAAAATAGTTGTAACACAAAATACTAATTTGGGCCGAACAATAAATGGGATAAGCGCTATTCCTGTAAACAAAGGAAGGAAAATGAATCTAAATAACCAACTTACTGTGTTGTTGTGTGTTCCGTTGCTTATTCATGAGTTCGTTTTCCAAAGAGTCTATCTTCCTTTGGAGAGCCTCGTCTTTGGTTAGTTTAATTTTCCAAGTGCGACATACTTTTAGATGGAGAAATGACAGCTCTTGGGTGTCCAAAGCCTGAAGAGCGTCTTGCTTCCCAGGTCCCTATTATAGGCATATGTACAGTCTCTATTTTAAATGGGTATAGACTAAAATCAATAAGTCAATAATTTATCCTTTCCATAAATTATTGACCTATTGGTCAAGTCCGCTACCGATCACAAAACAAAAAACACAAAATCACAAAATTACGTTTTGGCAGATTATGTACCTATATTGAGGAATGGCGAGGCATCCCGTTATGTAACAATTTTTTGGGGCTTTTTTTTATGTATAAATAATGAAATTTAAATTTCTTATGAACTAACGTTTATTCTGATATAAATTTTACGGAATAATATAAGTGTAGTAAGGAGAAATGTACAGTTAATTCTGTTTGGTTTTAGTAGTTTTATGCTTTTGAATATGATTTTTTTAATAAATACTCCATACATTTTTCAAAATTCTGAGGGCGCTATCGCTATGAATTATTACATATTTTTCATTTCATTTGCTTTGTAAAGTAGTTCATTTACGAGCTCGAAAAAATGCAGTAGCGCATTTTACGAAAAACTTGCTTCGGAATTTAGGTTTTAGACAAATAGACCTAAGAAAAAATTGCGAAAAGCGATGCCGCTGTAACTATTCTCCACCACTCAATAAGTCAATGTCTTTCAGTTTCTCAGAATAAGAACGCCACAGTTGGTCATTTAACGCTAAAATCACGGTTGAAATGTAATAAACCTCTTAAGTACCTATGCGCTTCGTGTTTCCGAAGTGACCCTCCACAGAGGTAGGCAAAGTTTTGTACTGGTGCGCTTAGGTACTTTGGAATTTGTTTGATTTGTTAATCAAAAATTTTGGAATCATGACTGCCAAAGGGCATACTTTTCCTGGAAGATCTGCACCTAGAGTAGGACTTAGAAAAAAATCGAAAAATGTAAATGTTGCTCTTACTTCCACATTTCCATTCAGTATCTTATTAGCGATGTATTTTAAATACGTGTGTTCAGCCATTTTCCGCTGTTCGACATCAACTTGTTCGAATATGTTGCGTATAGTGTCCGATATGTTTACGTCAAGGGAGCAGGTACAGGGACCGTTCAAGCGTGTTTTTGGCTTCACGTTAATCGCCTCCACTGTAGTCGTTGTCAACATCCTGGTATCACCTCGACACTTCCTTCGCTTCTTAATTTCCGGGGATGTCATTTTTATTGGTTCCTATGTAGTTTAAAGATCTTCTTAATTTACATTTTTAATAGTACAAAAAGCGGCTGGGCAGTTCGTGATTGAGAAATTATTTATTGTACCAACCGTACCTACTCGTAAAATAAAATTGGTAGCAGATCGAAGCTTCTATAAGTTAAACAAAAAAAAAAAAAAAAAAAAAACATGTAGCATTCTGCATGAAATCCTGTTTGATTATAACCTTTTAGTAGGAGCCCAGAAGGTTTTTGGACGAAAAGTTGATAGCTGATTAGGTGTGGCATGAGGAGAGAAACCGAAAATGTATTTGAAAAGTTTCAGATACGAGCCC
This sequence comes from Cosmia pyralina, assembly GCA_946251885.1. Classification (NCBI taxonomy): domain Eukaryota; kingdom Metazoa; phylum Arthropoda; class Insecta; order Lepidoptera; family Noctuidae; genus Cosmia; species Cosmia pyralina. The sequence continues at coordinate 8,427,067 of OX276347.1, read as the reverse complement.
CATGGTCAGGGATCCACTGACGCATAATGACTTCATCATTCTCCTGCCCTTATCCCAATTTATTTGGGGTCGGCGCTACATGCCCTTTTTTTCCATACTTCTCTATTATTCGTCATCTCGGTAGTCACCCCCTTTCTAGCCTTGTCATCTTTCACACAATCCATCCATCGTTTCTTTGGTCTTCCCCTACTCTTATAGCCATCGACATTCATACTCAAAACTTTCCTCACGACATTTTCCTCATAATGACTTAAATAGTCAAACCTGATGAAGAAATTGGGGGTTTTCCCTAAATCTGACCACTTTGAAAACTCAGGGTTGGACAATTTTTAAAAGGATATTCAGGGCGAATAAAAGTTATTCGGTGCAATAGTGTAAGTGAATATATTAATATCTGACGGATTGATAAAGCCTTTTGGGAAATATAACGAAATTTCATTGATTTAGGAAAGTACCCAAAAGTGGTCACAATTTTGTTTTTATTTCTAAATCAACGAATCGTATAGCTTTGATTGCTTTGTCAGTATTCAGAAATGCGAAAATATCAAACACGTTGATAGTAATGATTAAAAGTTAAGTAGCAAAATTAAAACATCGTTGGAGTACCGTAAACAGAGTTGATTATTTCAAAATTTTACTATGTCACTAAGCAAAGAAATTATTTGAAAAATATCCGCATCTTATGGGCTACCTAACAAGTCTATAAAAATATTTAGAGGTGCCCGTCAATTGTTTGATAAAGCTGGCAAATATGGAACACCACAATTACTAAAATTAAGGAATACCATAACTAAAGCCTTGTTTATGTCGAAAAACTTTTCTATTCAAAGTTTTATTGTAACTATAAAACTCTGCACTCGATTTCATTATTGATATCGCCCCTAATTCTTAGTGATACTTAGTTCGTTTTGTTAAATAAGCCTCAATCTTCTGCTTAGGCCGCTAGCTGCAACGTAACTAAATTTAATGAAAGATCATGTGATATAAATTTATTTTTAACCAACTTCTAAAAGGAGGTTATTAATTAATTTGTGAATGTTTCAAATCAGTATGGATGGCCAAAAAAAAAACTATAGGTAGTAAGAGTTGGCAGTCAAAATCAAAATATTATAATAATATTTCATTTCACTTAAACCTACATGGCCATTTATGAAACGTCAGAAGCTAGGTGCATGGTTCCGAGCACTCGTTCCACTAAAATCCCCTAGACCAGTCCCCCAGGGGACTACACAGCACTCAATGTTCCACTACGATACCCTAGGGGATCGTATAAAACTTTAATTTCCATTTGAATCCCCCAATTGTTTGAGAACCTTGTTATTGAATTGAAACCTATTTACAATGTAGCACTGGCTAACAAGGATAACACTGACATTGACTGACATTTACCTATAGATGATGAATTTTTATCGCACAAGGATCAAAGGATGTTTGATGTAATTATTACATTCAACGCCATAAATTATTATGAAATTGAATTGAATTAATTGAATTATAATATAATTATTCAACTTCATGTCTGAAGAATGTCTGAGTTTAAAATTATACAAAGAAGAGGCGAAGTGCTATTACATGGTGGTTACAAATACCACAAAAAAAAATCTTACAAAAACGGCGGAGTATTGTGGCAATACAGTGATTGGAGTAAAAATAAATGTGGTGGCTATGTTACCATTAAGGTGCAGAAAATATTTTTAAATACTACTTAAATTAGTCAAATTTTATCAAGCCCTTAGTGTTCATTGTTACAAGGCATTTATTTGTGTTTCTTTAGGATAGTAAAATAGTGCGGCGAACTAATCATGCAGGGTCATGTATAAGAAACTGAGCAAATTGAAATTTACTTGGCGGAACAAGAATGCAGAAATAAAGTAACATGCGAAGAATTTAGGTCGATCCCGACTATTTACAATGAATGTTTCGGTCGGGTTGCGAATATGCCATCTTTCAAGGCGATGAAAAGTGGTCTATATAAATTAAGAAATAAGAGTGCCGATGTACAGCCATCAGGCATCAATCAGGCATCTCACCCCTTTCAACCCCCTCACCACCCCTTCTCACCCCCTCACGCTCCCCATCCCCATCCCCCTTTCCCTGTTACCCCCTCACCACATCCCCTACCCGCTAACCTCTCCCTTCACCGGTTTCCCCTCGCCCTCTACCCTCAGCAACTCCTTTTCTCCCACTCTTCGCCCTCTCCACCTTCTTTCCTCTCACACCCTCCTGTCTCTCTCCGCCTCCCTTGATTATCCTCCCCTTCTCCCTCCTCACCACACCATCCTCTTCCTCCTTGCTCTCCTCAGTACCCCGTCCCCTTCCCCTCCTCAACACCCCCTCCCCTGCTTCTCTCACCCTCTACCCTTCCCTCTGGAGGAAAAACTATAAATGACAAATTTTATTACTTGCTTAGGCAAGTATTTGTGCCAAGTTTCAAGTTAATTAACTAAGGGCTGATTGTTCAATAGGTTGATAACTTTTACCTGAAGAATAAATGTGACAGTTTGACATATTTTCTATACAAAAGCTGTCAAACCGCCATATTTATTCTTCTGATAAAAATTATCTGACTATTGAACAATCAGCCCTAAATGAATAAGATATTTCATATATACCATGTTCCCTGTTTGGGTGGTAATTAAAAAACCGCTTGGGATATTTCCGTAACTTGGCTGAAACCACCAATTTTCGAGTTAACCAAGCCCCACAGTAAAACTTGCCCTGTAAAATTGACTACCCCTCTTCACCCCCTTAGGGGTAGATTTTCGAAAAACCCTAATATGCGTTATTCTTCATTTTTGATTTCAAGTATAAATACTGAATTTCGAGTTAATCGGACCGCGCGTTAAAATTACTCCATACAAACTTTGACACCCCCTATATCCCTTTTTAGAGGAAAGTTTAGGAAAACTAAAAATGACAAACTTTATAATTTACTTAGATAAATATTCGTGCCAAGTTTCAAGTCTATTAACTCAAGGAATAAGATTTTTCATACAAACTTTGGACCCCCGTTTCATCCTCTTAGAGGGTGAATTTTGAAAAATTCTTTCTTAGTGCACCCCTAGACCTCATAAGGAACCTACGTGCCATATTTGGAATCTCTAGACCCAGCGGTGTGGGCTGTGCGTTGATATGTCAGTCAGTCAGTCAGTTTCTTCTTTTATATATTTAGATGTAATTATAATGTATTACTGCCTCGCCAGTCGTCACCACCGTCGCCTCGTAGTGCCCGATTGCCGCAGAAGTGCCTCAGCTAAGCATGAGGTCCTGGGTTCTATTCCCACGTCGGGTAAAGTGCTATTGGGTTTTTTCCCCATCAGGAATTTCTCAGTAGCAGCCTGGAGTTTGGATATGTGCCCGGTTGATCGCAATAGGCTCCCCTGCTATTACATGGGGCACATAACTGGCGAAATGTGGATGAACTAAGCTACACCTCTGCCTAACTCTTCGGGGATTACAGGCGTCATGTTATGTGTTATTGTATTACTAATTGCTTATATTGTTTTCGTTTCTCATGGACTTTTCCAAATCACAAAGATTCCTAATCCCTACAAAGATCCCTACTGATAAAATAAATGTAATTAAATACAGAATATAAAAAGACCCATCACATAGTCGTTATCCCAAACAAAGTAACATTGAGCAAAAGTTGGCGTGGAAACTACTTTTCTTTTTGATGTGAAAATCGCTGTTTTCAGCAGCGCGCAATGTAACGTACTCAAAACATTGTGCATGCAACGGTACATGAGTTGTATTTATAAACTTATATCATTTAAAATAATACAGTCATGTTTTAGGCTCGTCTAGTACAAAAAAAAAAAAAAACAATGACGGGAAGTAAAAGCGACTTTTTGCTTCGTTAGGCACCTTTTTAACCGACTTCAAAAAGGAGGAGGTTATCAATTCGTCGGAACCTTTTTTTTTTTAATTTTTTTTTAATTTTTTTTTTTATGTATGTTTCCCGATTACTCGAAGATGGCTGGACCGATTTGGATTATTTTTTTTTTGTTTGAAAGGGTATACTTCCCAGGTGGTCCCATGTTCATCAAGTCAGGATCTGATGATGGGATCCTGGAGAAATAGAGAAAACTCTTCCAATTTTATAGGCACACTTGAAGCGATTTGGATAGTTTTTGGAAGAGTACTTTCTTGGAGTGGTCCCATTTCAATTTGGTGAAGATCTGATGAAGAACTTCTGAGATAGGCAACGGAACTCCTCAATAAATGATAGCAAATGGACTGGGATTGCTGAAATCTCATGTCTGTTTGTTGTTCACACCAGTTCATAACCTAACATCACGCCAGTACGCTGTGAAGGGGTAAGCACATGTGAACCACTAAAAAGTGAAAAATAAAAATTTTTTTACAAAAAAATACAACCGACTTCCAAAAACAACACTACAAAGTGAAAAATAACTTTAATTTCGGAAGTCGGTGGTAAAAACGAAAATACATTTAATCAGACACCGACTTCCGAAATTAAAGTTATTTTTCACTTTGTAGTGTTGTTTTAGGAAGTCGGTTGTATTTTTTTGTAAAAAAATTTTTTTACATCCGTTATTTCATTAATTGTCTGTACCTTGTAACTTCTCACATAACGCAGTCTCAAGACGAAAGTCTTTGACCAGTGCGTGTTGCCACTGATGACCTACGGCACTGAAACGTGGTCGCTCACAATGGGCCTTACTAGAAGGCCCACCCAAAGAGTGAAGGAGAGGGCTATGCCCTACGTGATCGAATCAGAAATGAAGATATTCGCAGGAAAACCAAGGTAACCAACATAGCCCGAAGAATTGCCAAACTTAAGTGGCAGTAGGAAGGGCACATTGCTCGCAGAACCTGGTCGATGGGGCCAAAAGGTTCTGGAGTGGGGACCGCGTACCGGAAGACGTAACGTTGGAAGGTCTCCTACAAGGTGGACTGATTGATGACCTTGTGGAGGCCGCAGGAATCCGCTGGATGCGGGAAGCACAGCACCGGTCGAAGTGGCGGTGCTTGAGGGAGGCCTATGTCCAGCAGTGGATGTCGTTTGGCTGAAATGATGATGATGATGATCATGTATATCAACTTACCTCATCTAAACATATAGCCCTCGAATCGTGAGCTTTTGTTTTCAAAGCTCGGTTTTCTTTTTCTAATTTATCTGCCTTTCTCATTGCTTCCATGCTCATCGTTCTTAAGTTTTCTACTTCGCTTTCATGAAGCTTAATAAGGTCATGCAGTGTTTCTTCGTGTAAACTTTGTATGCTTTTTACACCCTGATTGTGTTCATTTATTATGCTTTTAATGTTGCTGTCATACTGCATTTTAATAGCTTCAATTTTTTTCTTGTAATCTTTTTCAATATTTTCTAGTGCACTTGTTAGAGTGTTTATCTGTATTTCATATTCATTATTAACGTCTAATTTGGCCATAATGCTACGTTCAGTATAAGATTTTTGAGAACTTTTGTCACAAGATTTACTATTACTTGAAATAGTCTTGTATTCAGTGGATGACATCTTATATTCACTAAGCTTTGATGGGCTAGAATCAGTTCTTTCTCTTATTTTTATTAAATTAAATATCTCATCACTCCTGGTCTTGCGCAACTCTTTAGCAGTATAATATGTTTCCACATCGGGGTCAATTTCACCTTGGACGGCATCCATAATGTATTCTAATCCAAAGTTTTGCCTCATACCAACTTGGGGAACTTTTTTGTCTTGTTCTGTCTTAAGTAGAAGAACATCGGCTCCTACTCTCGAAAGTTTATGATGAGATTCGTTGTCAAAAGGTGTAGAAATTGTAGCCTTTTTCCTAGGAATTTGAGTATGTTTTTGTTTTGATGTGTCGCTTTCCATTTCAAAAGCTTCTTCATTCGTCTTCGTTATTCTAGGTCTGGCAGCATCTTCATCTGAACCCACTATTAAAGAATTGTATTTTTCCAAATACTGGTTGTCTTCATCAGATATTTTTGGCAAAGAGACCATTGTAGTTTTGCCATCTAAGCCTTCATTAAATTTAGTGTACGAGTCAGAAAATTGATTTGGGGATGAAAGTGCGAGAAAATAGGAATCTAATGATTTCTTGTCAACATCCGAGGTAGTATCAATCGAAGTACTGTCTGTTATAACCCTTGGTAAATTAATTTTCAGTTTATGCTTTAGGCTAGCTTCATCGGAGTTTTGTTCATTTTCTTGAAAAATTAACGAATCTTCTTTAATGTAACTCTTAGGACGAATTATGTCGGCGCTTATTCCTATTTTTTTTGGATGAACTGTTACGGCCTCGATTACTATATCTGGATGCCCTTTGTTTGACCATGTTCCTTTTGATAGTTCTTTATTATTGTTAGAAGTACTGTCACTGTCTTTGTAAATAACAAATAAATCTTTTTCAGATTTACCTGATGAAGATCCTTCGTCAGTTTTACTGTCTCTGTATTTACTGATTAAATTACTATCTGTTTCAAAACTTTCACGTGTTGCTGCATATCCAGTAGATTTCCCTTGACTTTGGGATACAATCTTACCGGTGGTTACATTTTCTATCCCAGTATTTCCTTTTGAAGAAGTAGTATCTTGTGATTGTCTATTATAAATATCGATTAAATTATTGCCCTTTGCATTAGCGGATTTTTTTCGTGACTCTCGAGGTTTTTTGGAAGGACTACTTGTGGTCGCTATAATTTCACTTTTTTCTTTGTCAGTGATGCTATTAATAGAATATTGTTCTAACCTTCCTTTGTTTAATCGTTTCGTTTTGTAATCCACATATCTGCTTCGGACGACATTAAATGGTTGTTCTACAGCTGCCGATAATATCTGCGCTTCATTTCCTAAGAGTAGGTCTTTCGACTTCCTTTCGAGTTGAGCATACCTTTTGTTCGGTGGTAGTTTATTCACTTGCACCATGTTTGTGCTATCAACATCTTTCTCTTCTGTATTATTCATCATTGCACTTGATTCTGTGGTTTGCATCTTATTTATTCCAACAGGTAATGTTTCCTTGTCTGTTTGAATTCCCAAATTTCGATAAATATCCAATATATTAGCCTGAGCTTCCACGTTACGTGGTTTCTTTAAAACTTCTAATTGCTTTTGCAATTCCGCCACTTCATTCGATTTCTTCCTTAAGTCTGCTTTAATTTCTTCCATCATTTCTGATTGATTGTTTTTATCTTTAGTCATTCTTTGCAACTTTTCTTTCAATTCGTCTATTGTTTCAACAGAGTTTTCATAAAAATCTTTAAGAGTTTGCAATTCTTCTTTTAATTTAGAAACGTAATCTTGTGTGGATTTATTTATTTTATCGATAATCAGTTTTTGGTTCAATATTTTTGCCTCTAAATCTTCAATTACAACTTTATCACTAGCGATTTGCTTTTCAAGTTTGACTTTGAGATCATATAGTTCTGCCTCCATATTTTGTTTGCCTATGATTGCATCCTCTTTCTCACTAATAATTTTTTGTTTCTCCCTTTCAACAAGTTTCTTTGCTTCATCCGCTTTGCTTAAAAGTAACTGTGAGGATTTTTGTACATTTAATAATGTGCATTCCAAAGAGGAGCTCTTAGTAGTTTTCGTTTTGAAGGATTCATTGATATTATCTATTGACGCTAAGATATCTTCAACAGTGCACTTATTTGGTGTTAAGGCTGTACCTCCGACACTTTTCAACTCAAGTTGCTTTATACTAGTCACAATTATCTCTCTTTCATTTTGTAAGTGTTCTATTTGATGTGCGTATTGATACTTATTTCGTGAAGATTCATCAGATTTTATTTTTGTTACTGATAACTGTTCCGACAGCATGAAGTTTTCATTTTGAAGTTTTGCTAATTCCAACTTCATGTTATGTGTTGTTCTTGAGTCTAAACAAAAAAAAATGTAATTCAATAGGTAATATTGAAAAATTATAGATTTAAAGTAAAAGAAAATAATAGTATCACTCACGGTGAGCTTCAATATTTTGTATGGTTTCGGCCTTCTGTAAGCTAAAATCTTTCATTTGTTCACCAACGCTGATAGCATCATCCAAGCTTCTGTGTAGCCTGGATACTTCTTCTTCTAATTCATTTATATGGTTTTGTAAATTTGCTATTTTGCCATCCCGAGCCGAAACGTCATCACCTAGCTGGGATATTAAATTCTCCTGAAAATAAATTTTTTTTCAAATGACATTCTTTGTTATAAATATAGTATATTCTGGGTACCAAGTTATGTGTTTATAATTGGCTTCATTTACACGACGCCGGAGCCGCACCGGCGCCGGATCGCATGTTTGTATATACGAATGAAAACCGCACATGCACCGCATTGCCGCCGCACCGGAACCGCGTGTACACCGCATTGATACAGAGTTAAATAGCAACGATCACAGTTTAGTAATAGTAGGGTAGGTACTGCTCGATTTTCGCGTCCAATTTTATAGATACCGAATAAATTTCATATCTAGTAGTTTTAATATTCATCAGTCATGCATGTGAGAGTCAGACGCCGCACCCAAGGGGGAATCAAAAGTTACAGCATGTCAAAGTTGTAAAAAAAATATATGCAAAAAGTAGTTTCATACCGTGCCAAAACCTTGTTATAAGTTGAAATCATATTCATATTTATCAATAATCTAATCTAATTTTCCTGTAGCGAGTCCGTATGTCACGGTATCGCTTGTTACTTAAGGTTGTAGGAGGAAGGCGCCGGTGTCTGTCACACAGTTAATACTAGCACAGACATCGTCGTTTACTCTATCTTTGAAATACTCAAAACTTTGCACATTGTGTTTTTGTTTAGGATAGATGAGTTGTACCCACATTTGTTAATAAAAATTTATTTATTTATTTTATTTTATTTTTAATATTAGGTCTTTACCTATGAAATTGCCGTTCTGCAGTACTGGCCATTTCAAATCAAAATAATTTTTGTTTGGCTAAGAATTCTAATTTCAAATTAATTTTATTTTAAAAACATGGATTTTTTTTCCAAAAGTAGTCATTTGTTTATTGATTAGTGTTACATTTTCATCGCATTTCAATCTTTTTCGTCATCATGGATACGTTAAAAATTCGAGTAATTATGGAATATGAGTACCGTCGTAGCAGCAACGCGGCACAAGCGGCACGCAACATCAACGACGTTTACGGAGCTAACACTACAAACCAACGCACCACTTGTTATTGGTTTGCTCGCTTCCGTTCTGGAAATTTCGACCTGAAAAATGAACCTCGCGGTCGTCCGAAGTCTTTGGTCGACAATGACGAATTAAAGGCGATTGTGGAAGCTGATGATACACAATCTACGGCTGAATTAGCAGCAGCTTTCGACGTTAGCGTCAAAACAATATTGGTCCATTTGCGTCAAATTGGCAAGGTAAAAAAGCTTGACAAATGGGTGCCCCACGAACTCAATGATCGCCAGCGCGAAGTACGCGTCGAGACGTGCCTTGCACTGCTCAACAGACACACAAATGAAGGAATTTTGAACCGCATTGTTACCTGCGATGAAAAATGGATTCTGTTTGATAACCGCAAGCGCTCAGCAAGTTGGTTGGATCCTGGTTTAGCACCTAAACAATGCCCTAAACGAAAACTTACCCCTAGAAAAGTGATGGTCACTGTTTGGTGGTCTAGCGCCGGTGTGATTCATCACAGCTTCTTACCAAACGGGGTGAGCATTACTTCAGATGTGTACTGTGAAGAACTGAACACAATGATGGAGAAGCTGGCACATCTCCAACCAGCATTGGTCAATCGCTCGTCTCCGCTGCTCCTGCACGACAACGCGCGACCTCATACTGCACAGCAGAAAGTCTCCAAGTTGCAAGAACTGGGGTTGGAAGCTCTCCGTCATCCGCCCTACTCACCAGACCTTGCGCCTACAGACTACTACTTTTTCCAGAATTTGGATAACTTCTTGGCGGGAAAAAAATTCAATACCCGAGAGGCAGTACAAAATGCCTTTGAAGAATTTGTTGCCTCCCGTCCAGCTGATTTCTTTAAGAAGGGCATCAATAAACTGCCACTGCGTTGGCAAAGATGCATTGATTGCATGGGTGATTACTTCGATTAATACAAATAAAAAATGCATGAAAAAAATTCGTTTAAATTTTTTCATACAAAACGGCAATTTCATAGGTAAAGACCTATTATTAAAATGAAAAGCAGACGTCTTTACATTTACAGTTTCTTTGGCAATGCTTTACTGAACTGTGACCGTTGCTTTATTATTTAACTCAGCATCAATACGGTGTAAAAAAATACAGGAATTGCCCCTCATACAGCCAGTTGCAGAAACGAACTTTAGTTTAATGGAGACTTTAAATTCATGCCATCCCTTATATTTTGTATCAAGAAGAAAGTGAGCGCATCAAATTCTCAAAGTCTCCATTAAACTAAAGTTCGTTTCTGCTACTCACCGATAGATTTCCGAACAAATGAGTGACATAATGAACACGAACGATCTTTTTGGTTAGGACGCGGGGTAGCGTGAGTTGGTACTTTCGTGCGCCGATCCGATTCGTCGAATGAACGAAATCTAACGAGTCTGAACGAAATCTAACATACAGAGATGTTTTGATGATTTATGGTTAAAGAACAATGGGCAAAAATGTATGGAACGTGGTACCCGCTCCAATAGTCCTCATTAATATATCATTGAATAGACATTTTGATGCAGAAAAACGTCTACCATGGCGCCTGTCCCTATTCACGTTTGGAAAGCAGTAATCTCACTATCTATACTTATTATTATAAAGCTTTAATCTCAGGAACTGCTAGTCCGATTTAAAAAATTCTTTCAGTGTTAGATAACCCATTTATTGAGGAAGGCTATAAGCTATATATCATCGCTACGCTACGACTAAAAGGAGCCGAGCAGCAGGGGTGAAACCACGGGGAACAGCTTGTGTTTTATAAATGATGAAGAATTTATTACAAACTACTTATATAAGTAAAATAAAGCTAGAATAACATGATATAACACATTTAGGATTCTATTATTAAAAGAAGTAAGAAAACAAGCATTCTTTAAATACAAAACATATATTTTATCAATAAGTGAGTAGATTTAAAACATTACATATCGGTATCAACTATAACAGCATTGAGGAAAGATGCCGGAGCAGTAAATCCCGAATGCCTCGCATAGCCTAAGTACCATACGATGGACACTATATGTGCACAAGTGCCGATCGTACGTCGCCCGGTTAAACATGTGCAATACTGTTGGACAATATTATTTGCACTGCTGATTAATATATAACAAAAATATGTTTTTACACGGACATGTCGCGACTGGATTCGTCCACGCAAAAGCCAGGCATCTTCGTGTATGCCATAGTCTGGCAGATCATCAAGTGTTCCCTCTCTGTACGTTTCAATTATATATAGACCATTTGATAAATGCTCGGCACAGTAAGATCTTGCCAGCTTGAGTTGGTATGTACCTAGCGCTAATAGAATTATATCCTCCTCCGTCATTGAAGGGAAGTTTTCAATCTGGCTCGCTTCCATCCTCTGAAAATCTACTCTTCTGTGGTTAAGCCGTTTTCTCTCTACATACATATGCAGAAGATTCGGGGTATCTATTTTCTGCCTTATTATATGGACGAATTCGTCTGCGTGTACGCTATCCACGATGGGTTGGTGGAAGTGATTCGTGATAGCTGCGGCAATCTTAAAATCAGTGAACATATTGGGCAGTGACTTATTAAAATATTTTTGCCGCAAGAGCTTAAAATCACGTTTAAACCGGCCATTTGCCACTTCCACAACCCACCGGCATAGCGTTACCGATCGAGCTTCGTTGGATTGTTCAGTGGTCAGCTGTGTCTCTTGGCGGTTCTTTGTTGGTGGGACATAGGATTCATACCCACATTCATCAATGAGGTCCAAGCTGTCCCTAAAACCTCGATCTAATATAAAAGCATCGTTTGTTCGGAGTAACCAATGTAATGGATGTTGTCCATCATTCATAATATCGCCCATTATTTGCGCATCTGTTTTTGTTGCAGCGTATGGACCCATTACATCCAATATATATCCATCAGTACATACAAGTAGGAAAGGTTTCAGTAGATTCTGAAACTTGTGTAAACTGTAGGATAATCTTTGGAATAAAAAGTTCGAGCTTTTATTTATGTAAATGTAAGTACCATCACCAATCAATAAAAACTTATCATTATTTTCATTTCCAAATAATGCTTTTGGTATAGTTAGATTTTTTTCCAATAATTGTTGTCTGTCAATGTGATCCACTCCCAAATGCAGCCCGACATAATTGTTACTGAGACACTCCCTCACAATAACCAATAAACGTTCGAGCTTTCGTCGTGACATGTTAAATAATGTCGCAAGTCTTTCATTTGGCTCCCCAGAACGCAGTTTTGTTAGATAAATACCTAATGCAGTTCTCGGCTCTCTACATCTTTCATTTAGTGCAGGTGTTTGTACCAATATATTATCAAACTCTTCGCACTTGCGTCCTGTCCAAAAGTGCATCTCTTCGTTGGTTAAAGCGCCTCTCGTGTTGAAGTCTAGCCGAGGTCCACGTTGTAAGGCCATTCTTAACATGTCACAAATGTCAGTAAACTGTTCTGTATTAAAATCATGAGTGACATTACATGTTTGAGGTAGCTCATCCCAAACGTTGTTCTCTAAGTGCTGTGTACACACTCTTGCACCATTTGGAATATAAAGCTTATATTCACAAAAGATGTGAGTTTTAATTGTTATTGCGATTCGATGGCGAGTTGCGTTTGGACAGTTGTTAAATATACAATGCCGTGGTGTGTTTGGAGCACGTGTATACTCTGAAACTTGAAATTCCTGAACATTTTGCACAGCTTCCGGCACAGCTTCCGGCACTGCTTCCGGCATTGCATCCGGCACTGCTTCCGGCATTGCATCCGGCATTGCTTCTGGCACTGCATCTGGCATTGCTTCAGGCATTGCTACGGGCACGGCAGGGTTCGCATGTCTTCTCACTGCATTATCAGCGGACTGCCAACATCGGTGACACACACCTCGTGTGCCATCGAATACCACCTGAAAGTAGTAAAAATATGATTTAATATATTTTTTTTGGAACTAAGCTAAAAAACTGAGAAAACAACGTCACGTAAATACAAAATATTAAAGTGTCGATCGTAACCTAACAACACTTTTGTTATAGTAAGCGCAGATTCAACAAAGTCGTCGGGCCATAAATCATTTCTCTATGTCCATCTTGCTTGCACTTATAAAGCTTATGGAACGCTAATGCAAAATAATAGGGCATTGGAATAATAAAAGTGACTTTCGAAGGTCCGATGACTCCACACGTGCGCACAGTGTCCAGGTAGCTAATATCGAGTTAGAAAGGATAAGCCCTTTTCTTTGTACTGCTAACCATTATCTATTGTTATTGGTAATGACCGTCTTAAGTGGCAGCACCTGTGCTATACTTAGATTAAGAATATAAACGGCACGGACGAAGGGATGATGAAATAAAACCACACCTAGATTATAATAATGGAAGTGCTTACCTCCAGAACAGCATGTTCATGAATAAACGCAGCGAACTCAGGGCGCGTTCTTGACAGATTAGTTGTCAAAACATGTTGTTGGTATCTTCTGGTATATAAAGCTCGCCGACACATTACACAGTTGAGACGTTCCATTGCGATATTCCAGTTCGAAAAGCAAATCAGTATAGTCCACAACACTAGCACAGGTCAGCGTTAATTAGAGCGGGTAACAAGTCCAGTAGGAGCGCAGGGGTCAGTAGTTAATAAAACCGAGTTATGAAAGCACAAAAGAAACTCAAACAGCAGCTAAACGTCGTCACGAGCGCAAAACGAACGAGCGACTGACGCAGGACGCGAACACGTCTGGTGTCAGTCGATCCCCTCCTCTCCCACCCCCGCTGCTCTTGCGCACACCCCGCGCTCAGGAGCAACGGGACTCGAGTTAAAATGAGGAGTGCATGGCAAAGTCTTACGTAAAAACGTTATTAATAGAAAACATGAACGGAAATGCCGAAAATATTACCTTGGTACTCATTTTATTACATAAATAAGTGGTAACTTATATACTCGTATATGTATGTTTATCGCCGGGGCCACGAGACTGTCTAAACAGGTTACTGTGGCCCTGGAAAGCAAAGGGAAACTGAAGGAACAGGGTTTTTATTAGTTAGTAAGACTGTCGTTTATCTTCAAACGCAATCAGATTTGAGAGTGGCGGCTATAGTAAAAATTGTTCCTCTTGGTAAGACCTTTTAATCGACACTACAATCATATCTATTGGAGCCGGGTACCATTTTGCTCATTCTTCTTTATGTAAATACATAATTATGTTGTATTGTCGTGTATCATATTTTGATCAAGATACAACCTGACACGGACCTGCAAATTGCATAAAACACAAGAAAATTTGAATTACGCGGGCTACCACAGCTCAGAAGTAAAGAGGCCACATATTACATTTTTGTCAAACGCATGATACTGGAAATATGAATAACATAAGGGACATTTTGTCGGAAACGAATTATTACCGTCCGACTCAGAATGTCTTACTCTATCTATTGGTCTATCTAAGAGGGATGTGTGGTGTTACACGAATGGATAGAATAAGAAATGAGTACGTAAGAGGAAGTCTGAAAGTGGCACCGGTGACTGAAAAGTTGTGTGGAAATCGGTTGTCATGGGGTATGGGCATGTGATGCGGAGGAGTGAGGAAAATGTCGTGAGGAAAGTTTTGAGTATGAATGTCGATGGATATAAGAGTAGGGGAAGGCCAAATAAACGATGGATGGATTGTGTGAAAGATGACATGGCTAGAAAGGGGGTGAAAGCGGGTGGGAGGGGGGTGACTACCGAGATGACGGCTAATAGAGAAGTATGGAAAAAAAAGACATGTTGCGCCGACCCCAAATAGATTGGGATAAGGGCAGGACAATGATGATCTATTGGTCTATTTAAAATTTCGCTAAAAATAAATGTCCCTTACATCGCATATTTTCCATAGGCCTAGACAATACTTTTTATTAATAACTTGTTGTATAATACATTTCAAATTGATGTTTGTGTAAAAACCAATGTAAGTCTCTTTCCGCACAGTATTTTGTCTTTACGTCAATCCCAATCGAGTACTTTCACTTAAGTTACTCCATAATTTGAGTATTTTTTAGTTTTGTAACATACTTTAATGTTCTCTGAGCAGGTAAAAATAGCATGTCGCTTACGTTATTTATTGTGAGTCATTGTGATTTAAACTAGCATAGTCATGTTGACCCTTATGTTAATTTTTCAGCACATGATCAGTTTACATACATCACAATTAACTTAAATAAGGCATCGCAATCCGTCGCATATGTCAACGAAATTGTTATTATTGTTATTGTTATCCAAGAATAAAATAAAATCGTGCAATTATTTTTATAACACTGGCAATAAAGCAGAAGCTCTAAACATTTGGACTTTCATCAATTATTTTCTATTTATACAATATTTTTCCTTCTAAATAAGTGAATCGTTAAAAAATCGTAAATAATATTGCGTTATCCTAATAATCGATTAAAGTTGAGCGTCCCAACCTGGTCCGGCATAGAGAAAAGTAATAGTACTGTCATCCGATTTCAAAATCAAGTAATTAGAATAATTACTTGATTTTGAAATCGGATGACAGTACTAGGAACGGACTAGGGAAATGTTGGCTACCCCTGAGCTGTCACTTTCATGATGACATTTCTTTGTTTACATTTTTGATCTCGAAATCGATTTCTGGGTACAGAAACTTTGTCATAGACACTTTTCAAATAGCACTTATAGACAAAAAGTTATGACCAGTTTTGTAAAAAAAAAAACTTATTTTGGTTCTCCTAAAAACCTGAGGTTAGGTACGAGAATTGGCCTTCTGGAAGGCGCACTCCGTCGATGCAACCACGCGTTCACATTCACCGAACAAAATGAACACGCCGCGACGGTCGCATACTCGCGCGACGATTGCGTTGGTTAGGACGTGGCCTTACTCAGTTACTGGATTGTAGTGGTCAGACGAAATACTGTTGTTCCACTCAATTGATTTCGCACTCAAGGGGTTACCCAGTAACTAGGATGTGGAGGTCAGATAGGCAGTCGCTCCATGTAAAATAGTGGTACTCAGCTGTATCCGGTTAAACTGGAAGTCGACCTCAACATAGTTGGGAAAGGTTTAATAGATGATGATCTCTCTAAGCAGAGCCCGTTACGAGTATAAGGATTTATAATTACGTAAGTTATAATCTTACACAATAAGACCCTTTAGTACATACTGACAGGTACTACCTGAAAGTGATACAGGTATATGCGCCGACTTCGACATGCTCTGACGAGACAGCTGTGGCCATGTACGAGGATATTGCCAAGGTAATGCACAGTACGACAAAGGCCCACTACAACGTTGTTATGGGGGACTTCAACGCCAAAGTGGGAGTACAAGAACGCGGCGAATCGAAAGTCGGACCGTTCGGCTTGGGGCGCAGGAATCACAGGGGGCAAATGTTGGTCAACTTTTTGGAGTCGCAGGGGCTCTTCTTGATGAATTCGTTCTTTGAAAAGAAACCCCAAAGGAAGTGGACCTGGCAGAGCCCCGATAACGCGACTAGGAACGAGATAGATTTCATCATGACAGATAAAAGGCACATATTTAGAGATGTCTCCGTGATCAGCAGGTTTAACACCGGAAACGATCACAGGCTTGTCCGAGGCACTCTAGATATAAATTTTCGAGCTGAAAGAATCCGCATGATGAGGCCTACTCTCCGACCTACGCAGCTCCAGGCTGCTCTAGGATCTGAAAAGTTCCAATTGGAACTAAAAAATCGATTTGCCCTACTGGAAACCACAGGCACTGTTGACGAGAAAGCCGACGAGGTGGTCAAAGCACTATGCGACGTATCCCGCAGACTTTTCCCGTCGCAGCGAAAAAGTAAGGTGTCCAAACTTTCCTGGGAGACTCTCGGACTTATGAGGGAAAGACGAGAGTTTCCATCCACGCAGCTGTCTTCGTCAGATAAGAGGGCCTTAAACCTGAAAATTAGAAAGCTGATGCGACACGACCTTCGGTGCTCTAACACCCGCGACATTAAGGTCGCGATTGAGCAGAATCGAGGGTCGAAAGTGTTCGCTCAACAATTAGGGAGGTCCCATCTGACGAAACTAAGAACTGCGAATGGCAGAATCGTGACTTCAAAGTCCGAGATACTCGAGGAAGTCGAGGATTTCTACGGACACTTATACTCAACGCGGACGGTGTAACCAGCGGAACATAGTACAGATGACCACCGAGCCGAATTAACGCGCCACTACACAGAGGACATCCCGGATGTTGACCTGTGCGAGATTAGGGCGGCTCTCGAGCAGCTAAAGAACAACAAGTCACCTGGTGATGACGGAATAACGACCGAGCTCCTTAAAGCAGGCGGGGCTCCAGTCCTAAGAGAGCTAGCAAGTCTCTTCAACTCCGTCATCCAAGAGGGTACAACGCCCGAGGCGTGGAGCAGAGGTGCGGTGGTTCTGTTCTTCAAAAAAGGTGACAAAACCTTGCTGAAGAACTATAGGCCCATCTCACTTCTGAGCCACGTCTACAAACTATTCTCGAGGGTCGTTACGAACCGTCTCGCCAGAAGACTTGACGAGTTCCAGCCACCAGAACAAGCCGGTTTTCGAAAAGGCTTCAGTACCGTAGACCACATCCATACTGTTCGACAAATTGTACAGAAGACCGAGGAGTACAACCAGCTGCTATGTATAGCATTTGTGGACTACGAGAAAGCCTTCGACTCCATCGAAATATGGGCAGTTCTCGCCTCTCTGCAACGATGTCGAATTGACTGGCGCTACATTGAAGTGTTGAGGTGTCTGTATGACGCTGCCACGATGACTGTCCAGATCCAAGATCAGAAAACTAGCCCCATCCAACTGCTCAGAGGGGTGAGACAGGGGGATGTGATATCCCCGAAACTGTTCACCAATGCGTTGGAGGACGTCTTCAAGACGCTGGACTGGACTGGGCAGGGTATTAACGTGAACGGCGAGTACATCTTACACCTTCGCTTTGCCGATGACATCGTCATAATGGCAGAGACGCTGGAACAGTTAAACCAGATGCTGCATAGCCTAAATGGAGCCTTTCGGGGGGTTGGCCTCGGCATGAATTTAGACAAGACGAAAATCATGTACAATTCGCATTCTTGCCGAGTCCAATCCACATCGAAGGGTCGCTTCTTGAAGTTGTGAAGGAGTATGTCTACCTAGGGCAAGTCATCCAGCTCGGTAGACACAACTTTGAGACAGAAGCCGACAAAAGGATCCGGTTGGGTTGGGCAGCGTTTGGAAAACTTCGTCAAGTCTTTTCGTCACCTATCCCGCAATGTTTGAAGACTAAGGTTTTCAACCAGTGCGTCCTGCCCGTTATGACATACGGTGCTGAAACGTGGACACTGACGGTCGGTCTGGTCCACAAATTCAAGGTCGCTCAGCGCGCTATGGAGCGGGCTATGCTCGGAGTTTCTTTGAAGGATAAAATCAGGAATAAAGTTATCCGGAAAAGAACCGGAGTAAACCAACATAGCTTTCAAAGTAAGCAAACTGAAGTGGCAGTGGGCTGGCCATGTTTGTCGAAGGACCGATGGCCTGTGGAGCAGACGAGTCCTACAGTGGAGACCGCGTATCGGTAAACGTAGTGTGGGACGCCCCCTAGCTAGATGGACCGATGACCTGAAGAAAGTGGCTGGGGCAGACTGGATGCGGAAGGCGGAGGACAGGGTGTTGTGGCGCAACCTTGGAGAGGCCTATGTCCCGCAGTGGACTGCGATTGGCTGAGTTGATTGATTGATTGAGTACATTATACATACTGATACGTCTAGTTGGTCGTGTAGGCCCCTAATTTTCAGCTGGTTCTGTAGTTTTTCTTGACGCATCACTTCGATTTCGTCCATTATGTCTTTAAATGGTTCAGATGTAGCGCTGGAATTTCTATTAAGCTGAAGAAAAAAAAAGACGTGAATAAAATCCGTCATAAGAGATCCAAAAAGATGTAAATATAATTATGTTTGTATGAATCACCTCTTTCCTTGCTCCTATTAAAGCATACTCTAAGACCTCGCTATGAGTTACTAAGGTTTGACTATGTATATGTAACTCAGAGTTCTCTCGCTCGACCCTCCTTAAATCAGTCAATTGTCTATTTAGCTCAGTTTGTAAATTCTGTTTCTCGCGAGTCATTTGATCAAGTGCTCTTTTTAATTTTTCGTATTCTGTTTCTATAACTTCATAGTGTTTAATTTTATCTAATAATTCGGCACTTTCTTTTTTTATTACGTTTAGTCTACTTTGGGTCATTGTTTTGTCGCCTTGCAAGGTTTGTAAAGCATTTGTAGCTTTGGATTGTTTCGTCTTTAAAGATTTAATATCTTCAATTAGTTCTCTATTTTCTTCAATTTTATTCTCTAAGTTTGCCTCTAGCATATTTTTTTCGTTTGATAATTCAGCCAAAGCTATTTTCAAACTTTCTAACTCTCGCTCTAAACTATCAGCTTGACCGCATTTCTGTAGTAATTTTTCATTTTCTAGTTTCAAATTATTCAAAGTTTGCAGCAATTGGTCCATATCTCTATTTTTCTCCATTAGAGCTTTATGGACTGCATATTTTTCACTAGCCAGCTTTTGATTAGCTTCACGAGTTCTAGATAATTCACTATCCGATTGCTGTAATCTATCAATAATTTCCTCACTGTCTCTTTTACTCAATTGAATAGAATGTATTGTGTTTTCAAGTTCATAAGATTTCCCAAACAATTCATTTTCAAGGCGCGTTTTATCTTCTAAAAGTTTATCATGTGAATCTTGTAATTTTAGCAGTTGAAGTGTTAAATCTTCATAATCCCTTATTTTATATTTTAGCTCGCCAATTTCTTTTTGAGTTAAATCCAAAGACGTTTTGTATCGTTTATTTTGATCTTCTAAAGTATTGATGCCCTCAGCAGCATATTCATTAACACCACTTAATCTTTGAATCTCTTGTTGGAGAACAGAGTTATTGTTTTCTAGGCTATCTAAATGCTCTTTCAATTTTCTGTTTTCCTCAAGCGTCGCTATGACTAAATCTTGTAATTCTTTGTTATCTAGTAACTGTTGTTCTAAAGATTTTGTTACATCAGCTTTTTTATGGATAACCTGATCATAATCTTTAACTTTATCTAATAACTCTTGACTTTCTCGTCTAGCTACCTGCAGTGATTGTAGTGCTTCCAACTTTTCCTTTTCAAATCTGTCTCGCAATTCGTTCAGTTGTTTATATAAGTCTATATTTTGATCTTTCTCCTTTTCTATGTCATCCCTTAATTTATTTACTTCTTGCGATTTTTTTTTAATTATGTTTCTTAAATTTTCTACGGCTTCTGATTTTTCATTCAGGTTTTGGTTGTAATGTCTAGCTTCTTCTATTAAACTCTCATTATACTTTTCCAAATAGTCATTGCGTTGTAAAGTTTTTTCATACATGCCTAAAATTTAAAAAAACTTTCCTTGAGTACATATAGTTAACCTTTCAGAAATTAATACAGCGGAACCTTTGATATCTGATTTGACTTACAAGCAATTATTGTAAGACAATATTATTATTATCAAATATTAGCATTCTTTGATTACAGTATAATATAAGTTGTATATTTATCAGTGTTTGATTTTGTAAGTCAGCCACGGATATAAATCTAAATAGGTAGGTATAGGGTCTACGATAACTTTTCACCGGTACATGGTATGTAACTTAGATTATAGAATGTCCAGATTCCGTGTTCAATACAAAACGCAACTTAAAACTTGAAGCCAATTTTTAAACGTGTGTGAGTGAGTGCGCCACGCTTGCGAGTGTATTACATAACGCATTTGCGTATGTGTGAAACATACGTGTAATACCAGAGCATAAAGATTACCCTACAAATGTGGGAATTTTTAAATATCAATCAATCTGCCTAACCTTTTCCCAACTATGTTGGGGTCGGCTTCCAGTCTAACCGGATGCAGCTGAATACCATTATTTATATTTTTTAAAATTTTTAAATATAAAAGGAACATTGAAAAGGAAATTGTAATGGATAATTTTCATCATTACTGTTGATGTTATCTGTTAAAATTAGTTTTTGTATGTTACTAGCCTGAAGTGGTGGGAAGTTAAAAGACAAAGAAAAAAATTGAGAATTTGGTCAAAATGAAAATCCAAGATAGCGGCGGCGCGGCGTAGCGGATATCGATTTCATGGTTTTCTAGGGTGCTAAAGCCGACAGTGAAGTCAAAATGAAAATTCAAGATGGCGGTGTGATATTTATGGGTCTCGTAATTTAAATGATAAAGATATTTCTAAGTGACTTTGCTTTTCAAGTGAATAGTTTTTGAGATATGGGATACCTATTTTCGGCTACAGCCGCAGAATTAACTTTGTTGTTCATAGTTTTATCGAGAAATACTATGAAATACAAACTTGTTTTTGCAGTCGATACAATTAATGCTGTGCAATGTGCATGCGTAAATATTCATCACAACTACGGAACCCTCCACTGGCGTGGTCTGACATACACTTGGCCAGATTTTTAAATTTCGTTAGGAAACTACCACAAAAAATAAACAATTTAAACTACTAAGCTCATGTACAACTAACAAAAATATTGACATGTAAGTGTTTGCGGAATATCCAATTTATCTGATGATAAATTATTTTTTTCCCAAACAAGAAGTCTACCTAAAAAATGTGTGCTGGAAATTCTGTAGCAAACTACCAAAAATAAACAAAAATAAAATCCACAGTAAATAATTTGTCCAATAGAATAAAATAATTTTGAACAGCGAGCGCATTCCGAATTAAAATTTGAATATACGAGTAGAAACACTTCGGCACGAAATTCAATAAATGAGGTAAGTACTTATGTCCCGTCTGTTGACTCGGTTTCAATAATAATATGATCTCCGAAAAACCATTATAATTACATAAGAAAAGTGTAAATCATTATTATATACAATGCTTATTATATTTAATGCTTAACACAATTTTATTTAATTTTCCAAGTATCGATTTCTGACATTCGTCATATTAATTACACGCGTTAATCCAAATAAGAAAAAAAATTGTTTCGCAGAATCGCTATCGCACATCATTACAATAAATAAAAAAACAGTAATGGTCATCGATTTTTAACACATATTGAAAAGTGGTAGTGAATATTACGAATTATTGGACCTGTATATAGATAAGATCTGGGCATTTTCTTGTTGTTTATAATATTTTGAATAATATTAGTCACATTTTAAATCGTATTCACGTGCGTTTGTGATATTTGTGAAAAGTAAAAATGTTAAGACACACGATTATCGCATTTACAGATTTGGATTTTATAAAGATAAATTAATTAACTTGCGGCTAAAGATGACAGATTCAATGGCGTTAACAAATGAGTTTTTATCCAACTCTCTTAATTAACGCACATTCATAAGATTTGACGGGTAGTATTATAAATATTTAAATCAATTCAAGGTGTCGTATATTGACTCCACTAATGAGCCGACGGAGGTTCGTGTGTTGGGGTCCAATTGGGAGCGCTTCCGAAATATACGGTTAAAGAAACAAATACTCGTAAAAACAATCATCGTCCATGTTAATAAAACTCCTTAGTCATTTTCCTCGTCTTTTTCGTGAGGTGTTAAAAATTTGGGTAAGTTTTTTCATGTCCTAGGCAACACTTAACAGTTATTGTGTCACATTCAATGTCACATTATTTTTTCGTTTTCAAATTTAACTAAGAAATACACGGTGAAATTGAATACTTACGTATGAAATGAGATGTTAGTGCCCTTTTCTTTTTTTGTAGTGTAATTTGTACACGATTTCATACCACAAACTGCCATTTTTATTAAAATTAAAACACCCGCCTCGTGACATTTGCGTGGCGAACGTTCATTGACGTGTGGCGCGGGGATCGAACGAGTTGACAATATTGGCTACTCAAATTTGGTAGGTATCAATTTACGGTAACCTACTAGGAATCTGGACATTCTATAATCTAAGGTACATACCTTAGATTATAGAATGTCCAGATTGTTGTTGGTTGTTGAGGTTGTTGAGATTGTTTGTTTACATAAACAGGGTAAATCCATGTGTGCGTGGATGGCTAAATCTGAAACTATAAGAAATAGCGAAAAATGTTAATGAGTTTCAAGGCCAATTTTGATAAAAACTAAAACGCCATC
Organism: Cosmia pyralina; assembly: GCA_946251885.1. Classification (NCBI taxonomy): domain Eukaryota; kingdom Metazoa; phylum Arthropoda; class Insecta; order Lepidoptera; family Noctuidae; genus Cosmia; species Cosmia pyralina. Next base: position 8,403,829 of record OX276347.1, on the reverse strand, counting down.
ATTGGATTTTTGAAAAATTGTATTACCCGTACCTTAATTTATAAAAAAATTCAAAAATCAATTACGCAGTTTCAGAAATGTGTGAATACTTGAAAATATTTATTAAAAACCGGCCAAGCGCGTGTCGAATCTCGCACGTGTCGGTTTCGTAGTCGGGATGAATATTTACGCATGCACAGTATTGATTTTTGCTGCATGTCCTCATTACTTTCAGGTTTTAGATTTTTATTAGCAACACTATTGGATGGTGTGATAACACAGTGTTTTTAGGGTTCCGTAGTCAACAAGGAACGCTTATAGTTTTGCTATGCCCGTCCGTCTGTCTGTCCGTCTGTCCGTCCGCAGCTTAGCTCAGAGACTCTTAGTACTAGAAAGCTATAATGGCATGGAAAATAAAATCTTGCAAAAAAATTTTTTTTAGGGTAAGTACCTTCTATACACGTAAAGTGGGGATGTTTTTTTTTCTCAGGGGGGTGTTGTTGGATGGGTCTTTTAAAAATATTGCGGGTTTTGAAAACAATTTTTCGATTTAGGGATCCGATTCTGAAATATTAAGCTTTAAAGTGCTTATTTTTGTTAGAGTGTAGTGTCCCCCCCTGCCAGCTAAACGGTTAGTTTTGGATCAGTGAAAAAATTCACGGTAGTAGTATATAACTATAATGAAGTTAAAAGGAAAACTATCACAGCTAAGTTGGCTTTTCAAGTTTACGAGTAATAGTCAACCAACTTATAAAATGTACTTGAAAAAGTAAAAATTTCGTACAAATTCCATTAAAAATTACTTAAATATCGTTGTTAGTTGTGTAAAACAAGTAGTAAATATAAGTTTATGAACCATGTAAAAATATTAGGTTGGGGAAAAAGTCTTTTCGCATTATAGTATGTATGAACTTAAAATAAAATCTCTTTGGCTATACTATTTGTATCTGGATGGTTTTGGTATCATTGAAAGTTAAAATTTTAAATATCATAATTCCAAATTCAAATCAGGAAAATGTGTGATTTTCATTTGTTTTTCGTACTGTCAAGATGAGTGAATCTAATGAAGAAATTCGATAAATTTTAAAATTTTACTACAAAAAAGTTAAAAATGCAAGCCGCGAAAAAAATTTGCGACGTTTATGGACCCAGTGCAGTGTCTGTGAGAGTAGCACAAATTTGGTTTAAGCGTTTTCAATCCGGAAATTTTGACGTCAAAGATGCACATCGCTCTGGTCGCCCTATTATGGATAAAATGGATGCCATTTTTGTAAAGATCAAGATCGGCATATCAGTAGTTACGACGTAGCTGAAGAACTGGGAATTGACCACAAAACAGTTTTGGCGCATTTGAATAAAACTGGGTACACAAAAAAGTTCGATATTTGGGTACCTCACGAGCTCACTGAAAGAAACCTAATGAACCGTGTACTCATTTGTGATTCTTTATTACGACGTAATGAAACCGAACCATTTTTGAAGAAGCTGTTAACTGGTGATGAAAAAGTGGATCACGTACGACAAGAACGTGCGAAAAAGGTCGTGGTCAAAGGCGGGTCAGGCTTCACAGACTGTGGCGAAACCCGGGTTAACTCGCAACAAGGTGATGCTGTGTGTGTGGTGGGATTGGAAGGGCATTATTCATTATGAGCAGTTACCACCGGGCAGTCCTGCCCGGTGGTAACAGCTCATAATGAATAACTAACATCGATGAAATAACATCGATGCGAACAACTGATGAGATTAAAGCAAGAAGTTAAGAGAAAGCGGCCGGAATTAATCAACAGAAGGGGTGTGGTTTTTCATCATGATAACGCTAGACCTCACACATCTTTAGCCACTCAGCAAAAATTAAGAGAATTTGGCTGGGAGGTGTTAATGCATCCGCCGTATAGCCCTGACCTTGCGCCTTCAGATTTTGTCCTGTTTCGGTCTCTTCAGAATTCTTTAGGCAGTGTCAGGTTAACATCACGAGAGGACTGCCAAAACCACTTGTTGCGGTATTTTGTTCAGAAGTCCCAAAATTTCTATAGCAATGGGATCATGTCCCTACCTACAAGATGGCAAAAAGTTATCGAACAAAATGGTACCTACATACTTTAGATAAATGTAAATAATGTATATTAAAAAATATTTTGAATTTTCTTAAAAAATGCGAAGAATGTTTTTCCCAACCTATTATACAAAATTAAATCATAACATTCTTATTAATAATGATTTCTAAATTTATAATATTTACGCTCGAATAACGACGGGCGGCGGCGTTTGGCAGTACCGCAACGGCGCGGCGGCGCATGCGCGCGGGGGGAGTTGAAGTGATTCGATGCAACTACGGAACCCTATTACTGCAGTTAGCCCGACACGCACTTGGCTGGTTTTTTTTTTCACTAACGGTTCGATTACCGAGTAGGAAAGCTGAATTTTTCAAAAACTTAATGATTCACGTTCATCAAAAGTATTTTGTTTTTTATAATTTCGGATATGGCCATCCATGCCTACTTGGAAAATTCACTCCGTTTGAGGCATATATAATAATAATACAAATTGCTTTACTTTTCCAATCTTCTATCTCCAGCTTGAGGTCATTGATAAGTTTTAAGTGGTGTTGGTAGTGTTTTTGTATGTCTTGTTTTTCTTCCTCACTACCGAGTAGAGCATCCCTTAAATTTTGAATTGTTTCTTTTGAAGATTCAATTTCATCTAGCAAAGCTGATGAATAAGTTTCTGGTACTCGTGAGTAAGCCTGAAAAAACAAAAGAAGCGATTTAAGGTAAAACCCAAAGTAACAAAACATCGTACTACTTCCTAGGTCTTGAAATAAAAAAAGAGGAAGATTGTATCAAATTACATCAAGGTGCCTACACCAAGAAGGTACTTGAAAAATTTTGTATGGAGAATAGTAAGGCTGCCGCTACACCTATACTTAAAGATTCCGAATCGAGAGAAGATGCTGGAGGAGACAATTCGTTTCCTTATAGAGAAGCGGTTGGAGCTCTTGCATATTTGATGGTGGGCACAAGGCTTGACATAGCATACGCTCTTAGTGTTGCATCCAGACATAATGAAGAACATTAAGACAAACACATGTCGTTGACTGATTTGGCTGATGCAACAAAACACCTGCCAATATTCACTACCACCAAATAAAACCAGAACAAAAGTAGTATCATCTCTAATTGACATGAATTTAAATTTATTATATTTGGTAAACAAACAGATTCTGATACATAACAAACTTGAGTATACAACAATTAATCAAATAATTTTAAAACTACAAGAGAATCACTCTTAAGGTAATAGAGGAAACTTACCAGTCCTCCTCAATAAGATTCTATTGAGAAAATGTAAAACAAGCACAAAAGGAGGTGATTTATTACAGTAAATAACAAACTAAAACATCATACAACCGAGTCAATAACAGGAATCAATCAAGATTGAAAACAAAAATGAATATTTGTGGCAAACCTCAACAATAACCTGGCTTATATCTACATTCCAAAATAACAATTCAACAAGACTGACATTGGAATGCACCACGGAGTAGAGAAAGAAGCGGAGATACCGCAAGGCAATTAGGTCGTGCGCCTTCATTTAGGTCAAGACGTCACAGGTGGGCGGGGACACAAATCATAGTTTCGAGTGAATCGTCATCGCGTTCGGGTCCGTTGTATTTTAATGGTTTTTTATTTGTTATATTGTTTTTATAATGAAGTGCGCTGTTGTTGGATGCAAAAATTGTTCAGGATCAAAACTGAAATATATTGATGCCATAACATTTCACGTGTAAGTCCCCAAGATGTATATTTTCATTTTAAAACACATTTTCTCGTTTGCTAGTAGCTAGAGACATCTGTCGTCGAAGAGATGCAATATAACCACTCTTGACAACTCCGTGTTTTTATCACAATTAAGCATAATACGATGATCAATTTTCGGCTCAAATAACTTGCTTAAGTTTATTTAGCTTGTTATAAGTTATTTTATAGATAAATTACATACCTTGATACATGAAACAAGAATTTAAAATAAGAAAAGTGCGCCATCTAACGGTAAGTAGTCGGTCCTAACTGACAAATAAAAATGTGGGCCTCATGCCAGCAAGACCCTATTTTATTTTTGGATTTTATCTTCACATGAAGATAATACATTCGAAAAATAAAATAGGGTCTTAGGGTATAATTTATTTGTTTTTTTTTTTACAGAAAAAGAAACTCTAAATTTTGGAAACAAACTAACGGATGAAACAACTTTCACCGGGAAAATATGAAAGTTAAATTGGCAAGTCAACTTTTTAGTACAAGTGTTGCCAAAGCCTTAGAATCTTGCCGAGAAAGGCATAATTATTTCAAAAAAGCTTTTGGAACAATTTTATTTTTAAAATTAATCAACGACTTGTTTGACATACTAAATTCGAAAATTTTAAAACAATACGGAACCAAAAAAGCATTATTTGAAGGAAACTTTTCCAAAACGTTATCATTTTTAATATTTTCTAAAAATTACATCTTGCATTTAGCAACATGTTCTCAAAAAATTATTCTGTCAAGAAGAAAAACTGGTTTCATTGGCATCATTGTTTGTATACACTGCGCAATAGGTTTGTACAAGAAAAAAAGGAACTTATTTATTTGCCCTTGTATAAGTTTAGCCAGGATTACCTTGAATTTTTCTTTGGCAATATTAGAGCACATGGAAGGACAAACAACAACCCTACGGCGCGACAGTTTCAGGCGGCGTACAAAAAAACTCTTATTAACACGGAGTTAATGGATTCCTTTGGAGGAAATTGCATTCCCCTTGAGCACATTGGAATCCTGTCTTGTTCTTCGCGCCTTAACGCTGTTAAATAAAACTGTGTTGTTTAGTGGCCAATAATAAGCATTGTCCAATAAAGATTGATTATGTTAACAATTTTTTGATTTGACTACCTACCTACCTAAACAAACTTTAGTTTTTGTTTACCCTAAACCCGAAAAGGGGTTATTGTACTCATCATTTTGAACAATTTTTTCTATGGGACCAAGCTTAAAATCGCGAAAAAAATCAGCTGTTCAGTACAGTTATCTACATCAAACTCGTCAAAATGTACTGAACAGTTGATTTTTTTTTCGCGATTTCAAGCTTGGTCCCATAGAAAAAATTGTTCAAAATGATGAGTACCATGACCCCTTTTCGGGTTAGGGTAAACAAAAACTAATGTTGTATACCCGATACTCCACATGACACTATATTTTTTTGAAATTTCAAACAGGGAACACATTACCCACCTTTTGGGTCTCACCCGCAGTTGGGTAATAAATAATGTGGTCCCGTCCCGTAGAATGTTCTAAAACAATGTGTCGTGATGTGTTACGCTATGGTGGCCAGTAGACGAACTAAAATAAAAATAGCTAGTTCAGTTTCACTGTAATAATTCCTTTCACCGGTAGATGGCGTTACAAAAAATGGGCGGGATTTCCATCGTGGGGCGTAGCCATCGCCGTACCTCGTCCCCCTCCCACCCGCATTCAGGCGACGCTTGTTTCTAAAGAGATTAGGCCTTGCGGCATCTCCGCTTTATTCTTTTCTCCATGGAATGCACCAACCAAATGCTGACAAAACAGTTACATGCTGTTATTGACTGCGGGTACAAAGATACAATATACAACTATTTAATAACAGCTATCAAATTCTCAACTTCTCAATACCATTACAGTTAGTAAATAGGTACTGAGATTAATTAAAATACATTACTGACCTACAAAGAATTTATGGAAATACAAAATAGAAAATTCAGTTTCAATCTGAACCTAAAACTGTTAATTAACCCCTTCTAGGGCAATGAAAATTTCACCATATTTCATTGGCGGAAAATGACAATATTCCCAGTAAAAAACTATTGTTTTATATACTATTGTTTTATTGGGTCAGTATCAGTAGATACTGACCCCAACATAGATGGGAAAATGTTAGGCAGATTGACCGATAATTTGATACTATTCAATCATTGTTCAACACATCAAAATAAATAAGTAGGTACATGATATAATCCTATAGGTACCCCTATCAGTTCCCATTACCAGATAACCAATAAGGGGCTAATCATACATACATTTTCTAATAACTTCCCTAGTAGAACTTTCATACTTGTGGGAGTGACACCTACCAAAACAAGATTTCATACCAACCTACCATGACTGGTATCTATTTGTCAAAATATCAAAGACTGCCGTAAAACATAATACCTATAAATACCACTAAAGTGTATTTACATGTTTGAGCTTGAAAATTAACGATGGAAATCTAACACCTGACAAACATAATGTGAATCGTTAAGTTAGATTATTAAGATATACCTACTCGAAGCATGTGCCTTGAAATACCTAATACTTATTAAGACACAAGTTAAAGTATTAGTGACCTTAGTGGCATTACTGGCATTACATAATATCAGGCCTGTATTTCCCGAAGGACCGGGCAGAGATGTGCGACCTTATTCAAAGGTTATAAAACCAAAATGCCTAATTAAATATTCAACCATTTTAACTACTAGTCTAAATAGATATTTAGCAATAGACTTCAATGATAATTACAAGTCATCACTAAAGTGAAATTGTCAAGGAAACAAAAGGGGGGTGGGGGGGGGGGGGGCGCAAAGTACTGAGGGATGGTACCTAATTAGAATACAAACCAAGTTCAAATACCATACAATCAATGTAGGAAACATGAATGAATTAACTAAGTACCTACAAATCATTGTACACTAAAACCACCTGCTCACCAATTGCACATTGTAACTAATTATGTACAACTCTCTCACTTAAACTATATAGGTAACTCATTCCATAAGTAATCTAATTGTGGATATATGAGGTCAGAGAAAAGAGATTCATACTTTTATGCTCTTAGAATTAATCTACCTTTTTCTTGTTTAGCTATCGACCTGACAATGTTATTATGCATCATTAGTCAGTTAAGAAATTAACTGAATTAGTTAGTCCAAATCTTTCTTATTACCAGGGAACAACCTATAGAATGGTGCTTACAAAACTTAAAATTGATAAAGTTAAAAGCTTCTTCGGCAATTGGCACACCCAAGTTTCCAAAATAACTACCTAACTCATAAAACAAATAAAGCTATAAAAATCTTGTGGATACAAGGATTTGAATTGCAGGACGCCACAAAGTTGTGGCGCGTGACCAAAGTCGGAAGTGATGCATGACCCGCCACTTTGCTTTAAATCTGCAATTTACGTGAACATTTAAAACCTCTTCACTCTCTAGTCTACACTCGTATTACAGTCATACGACTAGATATTGGAACTCTTACAATAAAAAATAAAAGTAACACTTAAAAAACTTAAAAAATAAAAGTAACACTTAAAGTTTATTAAAACTTTTACAGTAACATTAATCTTCAAGAGTCGCTGAGATCGTCTCAAAACTTGACAGCAGCAGCCTTTAAAAAAAAAAAAAAAAAAAAAAAAAAAGAGTGCCATGTGAGTGACTAAATACATATAATGCGCAATTCAACATAATCAACACAGCTTATTGCAAAGTCACGCACTGAGTTCTACACTGCATCTCAAATAAGACAGTGACCGTTTACGTTTACGGAGACAATTAAACAACTGCTATTCTCATTTATGGAAACTTTCTAAACTTACAATTCAATATCACAATATGTTCCTGATCGGATTATACAGAACAAACTAGGAGACCCTACAAAGAAGTCGGCTGCCCTTTTGGCCCTAATGTCCACTATGTGGACTAATAAAACAAAGACCTGCGGAGACTGACTTAATGGTTTTTATAACTGTAAGATGTGGTAAGTGAGAGTGACATATATACTTCAACTCTCACAGTACATACAGCAGCTCAACATAGAGCTGACATCAATTAAGAAAATAATGTGGATTAATAAGACTTGCTGCTGATAATGTTTCTTTGCTATAAGCAAGGCTAATTGAAGAAAAATATAAGTACCTACTTACTTAATAAACTATTATACTTATAACCAGATAATTTATTAACTAACTGAATTATTGCAGACAACTCTAAACATCTACTCTGTATAACCAATTATATTACAGATCGCCGTGAAGTAAAATTGTGAATCAAACGAGCTTACCTGTTAAGCGAAGTCTTGATTCTAATTTTATGAACGGCGATCTGAAATATAATTACCCACCCGCCACCTAACAGCCCAAAGCTGCAATAATTAGTCTACCTACTTTATTCACTTATCCTTTCAGGAAAACCTACTGAATTTAAGTAGGTATACGGAACCACTCTGTACAGAAAACAGAGCTTGTTACCTATCTTAAGGAGCTCTAAAATAAGTGACGTTCTGTGTTACCACATGAGATGAAATAATCACATTTAAAAAAAATATTTATATATTTTATTCCTAAAAATCGCGATAATAGATGTGAGTATTCGAAATACTACTCTCTTTAACCAATTATATTTCAGATCGCCGTTCATAAAATTAGAATCAAGACTTCGCATAACAGGTAAGCTCGTTTGATTCACAATTAATCAGCTACGCGCAGATATGTAGGTACCTATTGCGTTCTATTCCTAGGCAAGTTTAATGTTATCGCTTGTGGTTTCTAGGCACCACCTCTTGTATAGGTGTCGGTGAAGTGAGCTGACAATAGTGTCAACATGGTGGAACGACAGCTTACTTTTTCTTCAGTTTTGAATACGAGGCTTTTTTTGTTTACTTTTTTTTTCTTTTACTTCACTTAAGTTTTCACGGTGAGAATTTTACAGAATAGACCGGCAGAAGTATTATTTATAAAATATTAAGTGTTAATATCTTTTTATAAAAAGATTTCGTGTGCCCAATATTTGCTCCACTGATTCCGGTATAGGTTATCGGTATAAGTGACGGTTTACCGATACTGTTTTAAAAACTTACCTTTTCTTGGTCATGATCAAGAAGTTTATCAATCTGTTGTAACAAACTTTTAATTTGTTGTTCTTGACACATAACTCTGCAATCAGCTTGCTTTAACTTGCACAATAAAGCATTTTTCTCCTTTTCAAAATCGATTGAAGCCTCATTTATCTTTTTTTCCAACGAAATATTTTCAGACCGCAAGCTATCCATCGCTTTAGATTTAATGTGATTAATTTCTGCTTCAGCTTTTAATTCTACCTCTAAATTGGAAGTCTCATCAGTCAGTATAAGATATTGTTCTTTCAATGAGTCAAGATCGACAGAGCGCTTTCGAAAATGTTCCTTCTCATTCCATAGAGAATTATATTCGTGTATTTGTACTTTCATGCTTTCATATTCTTTTTCCATTTCTTCATAATCATTACAACGTTTTTCTAAATATTCCTTTTCGTGTTTTAATGTTTCATGACATGTAATTAATTCCTCGTAATTCTCTTGTAGACTTTTTAACCGTTTAAGATTTTCTTTGTCTATATTGTAAGGATCAACAACTAAGACTTCGTCTTGAAGGTCTTCTTCAGGTATTAATGAAGCATTGTTTTTGCAGAGAATTTCTTTCATTTCGTCGTTTTGTATAATATCGGCAACAAGTTGTGCTCTTTTGCTATCTAGGCTAGGTTGTTTTGATTCTGATGATGTAAGTGCGTAGGTCGGTTGAATACGGGATTCTGATACGTCAACACGATAACAAGCACACTCGTCATTATGTTGATTCGGGTAAGCAAAGAAATCTTGGGTACAAGGAGCTATCAATGCGCAACAAAATTTTTCTAAGACTTTCAGTTTGAAGAGTATTTTGCCTTTAATATCAATACAGCGAATATCTTTACCGGCAGTCTAAAAATAAAGAATATTATAAAATAAAAGTTACATTTTGCTTAATCGTTAGGGGCCGTGCGCACTGGGCGACCAACTTTTTATGTTTTACTGACCAAATTCGTGGTCGTGGTCAACCAATGCACGAGAGCCCGCATAAAGTGATGTTATTACAAACCATTAACTTCAAGTACTGTCTATACTTCTCATTTTGGCAAAGAATACCAAATATTTTTTCTAATGCTGTGTATATGTGAGCATATATGCAATATGGTTCGCAAACATCGTTTTCCATAACCTGTAACAGTAACAATAGATATATTACTTATCTATCTGTAGGGTTATAAAATATTTAGAAAAGCAAAATATAACCGTTACATACAGCTATTGTATTTTTCATAGCATTTAATTTTGCATCTTTTGTAATAATTATGTCTTGCATTTCGTCGATTCTTGGGTCTTTGACGACTGTTAATTAGAAATGAGAAGTATTACAAATAAACTATAAAAACTGAGGCAAAATCAATCTTACTTATATAAAACTGGGGTCTGTAGTCTACCGTTACACCTCGTGAGGACCGATTTTATAATAAGCGTGTCAACAAAATTTTGTTGTTCTTATTGTTCTCAATCTGCCGATTTTTGATTGACAGCTTTCCAATACCATTGCTACTGTAAGTCAGTAAGGTTAAAATGACTGTTTAATATTGAGGTGGGTATCACACGTCCGGCGCCAACCGCATGATGTTCCGCTACGCGAATCGCGATTCGAGTATCGGAACATCATGCGAGTCAGTTGAATTGAACTACTGCTAGCTATGGTTTCTCGGCGGAGGTATGCTAAGGCCCTAAATGACATCTCTGAGTGAAAGGAAGAACAATAGGTTTATTTGTCACAAAAATACTTACGTGCACATAAAAAGATACCTACCTAAGTAAGTAAGTTAATTGAAATAAAAAAAAACAAAACAGATCTAAGTACAGACGCCAGCACATAAAGCTACTACAATCTGTCAAATTTTTTTAATAGATTTTCATCTTTATTACTTAAGCATTAGGGTCAAGATTGATTGGGAAAATTTGACAGTTTCGGGTGGGTTGACCTGCTGGCGTCTGTAAGTACATTCACACAACAGAAATAGTCGGCAGTTGCACGTCGTGACTGTGACACGAAGGCTCAGTCAGCACGATGTTGTGCTATGAAGGATCAACAGTACAGCTCTGATTTTCAGTGGTCACCCGAAAACAACATACGGAAAACAAGTTTTGTACCTATAGTTTTAACAAAGAGGTAAACCACTCTATCTAGTCTGAAGATAAAAAACCTAAGAGGATTGTGAAGCTGTAAATTTTCATACAAAAAGCGATAACGTTTTTCCCCCGTAAACATAGTCTAATTTTCATAATTTTTGGAAATGGTAATGAAAAACTAGGTCTGTATGTTTTTATTATAAAGAAATATTGCACAAAGTTCTATGTTCTATTTTAAGTTTCCGCACTTAGTCCTTCATTGTGCGTTTTAAGTTATTGGCATCTAAATATCTATATTTTTGATTTAAAAACTTCCTCGAGCGTTTATTTTTTTTAATTAAACTAAAGTAATTTACAAAAAAAAAGAAAAACCTACAGACCTAGATTAAGGTATATGGAATCTTATGAGACCAAAATTGTCTCATTTCGGAAAGGTTTAGGGGGGTAAAAACGTTATCGCCCGAAACAATATTTCAAAAAGGAAATGTAGGTAATTGCCTCCAAGACTTGCAACTCTACCTACCACGCCCGGAGGGAGGCAGATCAAGCGGTATGAAACAGATAGCATTTTTGAAAATACCTTCTCGCACTTCACAATTCTTTTTAGGTATTGGCAACAAGAGGTTTAGTTGTCAATTTAAGTTAATTATTATTGGAACGAAGTTCCTTATCGCACACTGCACACTTGGTGAATGAGGGCTAGACCGAAAAAAGTGTAACATTTTGGCCGTCACGACACTTTTGTTACGTAAATAAAGCAAAAGAAACTTTGTTCCAACCGGGTGTCCCACGCCACCTCTCGACTGCTTTTACTTTTTTTTGTAACTATTATTTTAGTTCTTCCTTACATGTAGCAACTTCACAAGTACACGGGTCATCATTTTGAATGCCTTTAGAGTACTTATGCGGAGGCGGCTCCTGTTCAAAAAAATATTTGTTAACGCCAATTAACTCTCCAGAAGAAGTAGGTACTATAGTCGTTCGGGGTAAAAGGACGCAGTGGGCGAAATTACGCAGTGCTTTTATCTCGGGTGTGGCGGGGACGCTGGTTCCTCGAGAATGTGTGTCTGTGCACAAGGGCAGCCATATTGTGTCATGAGCCGCGGTACGGTGCGTGTCGCGTTTGCGATATAAGATGCAAACACAGATAAAGATAGACCATTTTTAATTGTGGGTGCAAAATATTGAAATTATCACAAAATTCCGTAGTTTTTCTCTACTGGGAAAAGTTTGTGGCAATGGAGCATTCGTACTTTTAAAGGTGTAGTTTTTTTTTTTTTTAGTAAATGTACTTATTCAACATTTTTCTCAATAATAACGTTTTAACCTAAACTCGCTGGAACTTTTAGTAAGATTTTTTGTAGAACGGCGAAATGGCGTAAAAGTACGGAGGCAAAAGTACGCACGTCAGGTCTGACAACTTAATAAGGAATTCAAAAAAATCAATAATTAGTGTCTAAAAACAAATACTACCTTTTTTCATAAAGTTGCTTTGTTTCACAATATTTAATGTTTCATAATTCCACGCAAACATACTTACAAAAAAACTTCAGGCAGACAGTTGGTTTTGAAGGAGAAAATTATTGCTGCAAAAAAAACTAATAGAAGAGGGAAGAAGTAAATGATATGCGGTGGTTTTTTTTTCAATATACAGTCAGCAACAAAAGTCGATTAACACTTGCAGTTTTTTGATCTCAATTATTAAGCGAAATATTTAATTCAAATCGGAACAGAAGTACTTAACATTTTAAGAACATTAACTCGAAAAAAATGCAGTTTATAGAATCATTTTGTGTTAATTTAGATGATGTCAAAAAGTAACAGTGTTAACCGACTTCTGTTACTGACCGAACCCAAATGTGTACTTTTTTCCTTCATGCGTACTTTTACCCAAATTACCGCGTACTTTTACCCACAAGTTGGGGCAAAGGTACGGCACATTTTAGCTAAATATACAAAAGACCATTTTTGATCTATCGGCGAATATTTGTTGCGTTTGAGGAGCTTAGTAACACTACAGGTAGCCAAATAAACTATCCTAATATTTGAATATTTTCGATTCAATGGAGACAAATAAGAAAAAGTGCGTCCTTTTGCCCTGAATCTAAGAGAAGTCAATCAATCAATCTGCCTAGCCTTTTCCCAATTATGTTGGGGTCGACTTCCAGTCTAACCGGATGCAGCTGAATACCATTATTTTACATGGAGCAAGTGCCTATCTGACCTCCACAACTCAGTAACTGGGTAATACGATACCCCTTGGTAAGACTAGGTGTCAGACTTTCGGGCTTCTGACGACTCGTAACGACTGTCAAAGATCCACAAGTGACAGCCGGGACCAACGGCTTTACGTGCTTTCCGAGGCGCGGAGGAGTCTCGGTATGTAAAGATAGTCACCTATCCAGTTGGTCAGTACCAACCCCGGCAAGCGTAGCTTAACCTGATGGATCGACCCGTGCGGCTGTTATTACTTAGCCACGAGCTCCTCTGAATCTAAGAGAAGTATGGAAGAATGAGACATGTTGCGCCGACCCCAAATAAATTGGTATAAGGGCAGGAGAATAATGATTGAAGAAGTAGGGACCTATGATTAATTTAGCATGAGCGTAACTTGCTAGGAGGACTTTACTGTATCTAACTTCAAGTTACGGTTACAGTACCTACCTACTTCAAGAGTATGCGCGACGTGTATTTCATTAGTCAGCTGATCTTCTGGAGCCTATTTAATACATTCCCGGACATCTGAATCGAGGTACTCTGCATATTTTTGTTTAAAGGTGTCAATTCAAATTTCAAATAATGGAGATATGAATAGAATGAAGGTATGTCAGCTTCATAAAAACTGTATAAAAAAAAATCTCTGACATAAATATCATTATTTTGATGTTTTAGGTCTACAAACATGCACGGTGGCTCGATTTAGACATCCGGGAGTGATGCGACAACGACAGGTGTTGTTAAGAAAATTTGTTTTGTGCTCTACCAAAACTATACAAAAACTTGGAAAATCGTCGAATTGTCGCCTGTCGATTTTATTAATTAGGCTCTAGGTTTATACAACTAGGGATATTACAACTTTTTATTCTAAATAATTAAAACAAAAAGTTATAATATAACATAATAGCATGTAAATAATGCCCGAAGAGTTAAGCACAGGTGTACACCTTACCATTTCGCCAGTTATGTTTACGCCTGCCTATTATTAGAATATTTTTAGGAAAAATACCTCATCTCCTCTCGACTTGCCGGTCTGAAATAAAAAAAATGCTAAGTATTAGAGCAAATTTCTTGTTTAGTTAATCAATAACATAAAATACAAAAATAATCAATATAATTACCGCAAACCCTTCAGAATCGATTCCCTGAAAATAAATTAATTAATATTAAGTTTGTTTAAATTACAAAAGTCGGTATATAATATATTCACGATTAGATACGCACGGCTACAGATCAAGCTATACATATCCAATATAAGCTGATCTCGCATTGTATAGGATTTCCTTACAATGAGAGGTAAACTGGAAATGTATAGCTTGATGTGTAGCCGTGTGTACCATCGTGGACATTGGCGGTGAACCACTTTTCGACCTTATTACTAAGGTAATAAGGTTGAAAATTGGTTCACCGCAAATATCCGCGATGGTATATTATTTTAGGTTTTCAGAGTTTAATACCTCCGTGACCTCCGTGTAACCGGATAAATCCAAATCTATGAACTGCAACCAAACAGGAAAATTAGTAGGAGATAACATTTTCCTTGGACACTTTATTATTTATGTACTAAATTGATGTCATTGTGGTCAAACCCTACCTCTGTTTGAACTATTGTTATACTTCTGCCATTGGATCTATAGGTACTTACCTTTATATAGAAATGCTATCATACAATAATAGTGAGAATTGACGTTATTTGCTGATTGTACCTACTACTTACTAAATACTAACACTATTTTATCTGAAAAGCAATACTCTAAAAGTTATTTGGTCGTGGTAAGTCATGCGCATCCCCCATCTAAAACACCATCAACCTGTATGTATACCCTGTACACAATGATGAATAATATATTCAATCCAATAAATAAAGGGAAATATTTAGCTGATCCTCTAAAAATTGAACGACCTTCTAATGATGAACACTTTTTTAAATCAATGAACCTCTATAAACTTTTTGCGCTTCTAATGATGCAAACTTTTTTAAATAATTGAGCCTCTTTTTAATTTTCTGGCCTTTTCTCCTGTTAGCATAATTTTCCTTTTCTGTGTTCAGTTGGCAAGGCAAATAATCATCTAAAGCAAATTAAGCCTTGAACATAAAATATACAGGTACCGATATAATATTTAACAAGACACAACTATAGGAAAGGAAATAAAAATTTAAAAATTGTTAATAGTTATTCTGTGGAACTTGCCAAATGAGTCAGAGTGCATGTCAACGATATCGCTGTAGCTGTCTATCAGTTTACAAAGGCGAGGGACGACAGAGCTCGCGCCGAGTACTGTTCTACGAAGTGGGTGCAAGGGAGTTAGGAGCACGAGGGAGTCTAGCACGAGCCCTAAACTGGAACTAAAGAAATGTCTTGTATTCGCTCCAGTCTTAGATTGTGCGCGTGGCATAATGCGTTCTCCTGATTGTACTGTGACCAACCGCGCGCGAGCAAAGCGATCGCTACATTCAAGTTGGTCGCAGTTACCTACTTGTCTATTATAAATAAGACCCCAAAATAGGAATTATTTGACGTTCACAAAAAGAGGCCCAATCATTATAATAAAGAACACAATAATATTTTTAGGAGCGCAAAATGCGAATTATTAGAGGTTCGATTATAAACGCACCTACATGCCATAAATAAATAAGCAGGTACGTTAAATATTCACAATTTTCCTCTTACCAATTCATCGAGCTCTTTATTAGCCGCTTTTATCGCTGCATGCTGAAAAGGAATATGATGCAATTGGTATCATATTAGGTTGGGGAAAAAGTCTTTTCGCATTATAGTATGTATGAACTTAAAATAAAATCTCTATGGCTATACTATTTGTATCTGGCTGGTTTTGATATCATTGAAAGTTTAAATTTTAAAGAACATAATTCCAAATTCAAATTAGGAAAATGTGTGATTTTCATTTGTTTTTCGTACTGTCAAGATGAGTGAATCTAATGAAGAAATTCGATACATTTTAAAATTTTACTACAAAAAAGATAAAAATGCAACGCAAGCCGCGAAAAAAATTTGCGATGTTTATGGACCCAGTGCAGTGTCTGTGAGAGTAGCACAAATTTGGTTTAAGCGTTTTCAATCCGAAAACTTTGATGTCAAAGATGCACGTAGCTCTGGTCGCCCTATTACGGATAAAATGGATGCCATTTTTGAAAAAGCAAGTTCGGCATATCAGTAGCTACGACGTAGCTGAAGAACTGGGAATTGACCACAAAACAGTTTTGGCGCATTTGAAAAAAACTGGGTACAGAAAAAAGCTCGATATTTGGGTACCTCACGAGCTCACTGAAAGAAACCTAATGAACCGTGTACTCATTTGTGATTCTTTATTACAACGTAATGAAACCGAACCATTTTTGAAGAAGCTGATAACTGGTGATGAAAAGTGGATCACGTACGACAAGAACGTGCGAAAAAGGTCGTGGTCAAAGGCCGGTCAGGCTTCATAGACTGTGGCGGAACCCGGGTTAACTCGCAACAGGGTGATGCTGTGTGTGTGGTGGGATTGGAAGGGCATTATTCATTATAAGCTGTTACCACCAGGCAGGACCATCGATTCTGAACTCTACTGCGAACAACTGATGATATTAAAGCAAGAAGTTGAGAGAAAGCGGCCGGAATTAATCTACAGAAGGGGTGTAGTTTTTCATCATGATATTGCTAGACCTCACACATCTTTAGCCACTCAGCAAAAATTAAGAGAGTTTGGCTGGGAGGTGTTAATGCATCCGCCGTATAGTCCTGACCTTGCACCTTGAGATTTACACCTGTTTTGGTCTCTTCAGAATTCTTTAGGCAGTGTCAGGTTAACATCACGAGAGGACTGCCAAAACCACTTGTCGCGGTATTTTGATCAGAAGTCCCAAAATTTCTATAGCAATGGGATCATGTTCTTACCTACAAGATGGCAAAAAGTTATCGAACAAAATCGTACCTACATACTTTAGATAAATGTAAATAATGTATATTAAAAAATGTTTTGAATTTTCTTAAAAAATGCGAAGAAACTTTTTCCCCAACCTATTATAATGTCAAGCCCATACTACATAGATCAAGAAAATTACAAATTGGTACTTTTCGGCGGCTTTTGTTGTATGAGTGTGTCAGGCAATGGACGGTATTTTGATGATGATGTAATAATAAATGTATGTTTGTGTGTGTGTATGTATGTATGTGTGTCTTTTGCACGCGGCTTTACCCGCGTGAATGTTGGAAATAAACAGTTTCTCCTTGCACTGCTTACACAGGGTGCATCAGAAAGGTGTGCTGAAATTCAAGAGTGTGGTTACAGGCCGTCAAACTAAACAACTTTTTCCTTGGGACCAACATAGTAATCGAGAAAAACTTATCAGAGGCCTTAGTGCGAGTTTTTATACTCACACTTACTCGATCACGTTAACGTAAATTTCAATTTGTACTGAAACTGAATAAGCGCAGTCTGGTAAACACAATTATTCCATACAAATGGGCAAGAAAACTGCCAAATAAGTTGCGCTTAGATGGCGTTACTTTCATTCAGCTGTCAATGGAGCTCTTTGCTGAAAACTTTGCCGCGAGATGGTCGCTTTGTCTTCAAGATGACTTTGACAAGTGATGAACACAAAGCACTCTCTTGCGGCGAAGCTTCAAGGAACCAACCCCATTGACGTAGGTACGTTAACATTAACGTAAACGAGATCGAGTATGTATAAAAACTCGCACTAAAGCCACAGCATCCCGTACAGAACTTCAATACCTACCTATAATAATGGAACGGCTGATATTTTTTTCTCGATTACGATGTTGGTCCCATGGAGAAAGTTGTTCAGTCTGATGGTCTGTACCACACCTTAAGTTTAACCACACCTTGCTGATACACCCTGTATACTGTCCTACTGTCCGTGTCTGTATCCTGTCCGAGGAGCGGCGCGCGGTTTGATATAATAATGTGTATGATTGCTGGAGAATAAAAAATCCTAAAACCTAACAATAGTAAGGGAATACTTGCATGCAACTTTAAAGCGAAAATGTAAATTCTCTTTATTCCCTATCCCGTGGGAATTTGGAAAAAAATACCTAAATAATTAAGGTACGGAACTTAGTAAAGTTATTGTTCTCTGAATGACTAAAATGTCTTTGGCGATGGCGAAAGACGGACTGAGCGATGCTGACGTAAGAGTATGTATCCCCCTAGGGCATGATTTTCCAAAACGCCAAAACAAGTCATTCGTACTTTCTAAACAAAAGGCTTAATACCAATTTTTTCCTTTCATCCCCTATTTTCCCCTTAGGGGATGATTTTCCAAAAACGCTGAGAAAGTGATTTGTAACCAGAATGCTAAATTCCAATTTTCATGGTTTAAACTACAAAAATAACGATTTTCTTTATAAACTTTCATCCCCTATTTTACTCCCTTAGGGGCTTAATTTCAAAAAATCCTCCCTCATGTCTACATTATAAAAGCAACCTCTGTGCAAAATTTCAGCTGTCTAGGTCCAAGGGTTTAGGCTAGGCAAATGAGTCAGTCAGTCAGTCAGAACTTTTTATTTCTAAAGATGAGTTGTATGATGGTCACACAATCAAACTATACCTACTGTGAGAAGAGATACAAGCTAACACAAGTTTCCGTTTCCATTTTTATAATAAATAAAATAATGGCTTCCATATAATTAGTAAGGAACGAATGAGTGTGTGATGGAATATGTTGTATCAAAATTAAACATAATATTTTAATATTATGATGACACATGACAAGGAGAATTAGGTACGTCGGTCGGAGCTCTTGCCATAACCCGTGTTTGGATTGTCTGGAGTTTTGTTTGTTTGATAAATTTCATAAATTTTGAAGCCTTTCATCTGTTATCAAAACCCTTAAGTCGAAATTCCCAATACACCTCGATTTGTCAAAACCTTACCGGTGTTATTACAAAACGAGGTTTTTCTTCGTCATGGTTTAAACCATCAAGCTAGTTTTTGTAATATGAACCTAGCTTTGATAGAAATACAGTTCTTTATACAAAACTGACAACTTAGTCCGGTACTAATTTGTCAGTTTTGTAAAACTGACATCTTAACGTGTCAGAATAAAGCTCGAAATTCAAAAAAGGGTCCATGGTTTAAACCTGGGTTTGAAGATGAACCTTGTTTTGTAATAAGACGGTATGTGTTTATTCTCAATGAAAAAACAGTTAATGTAGTTATAAATTTATAATAAGCCATACCTATTTTTACTAAAAATAAGTCGGTTGTTTCGTAACATATATTTGTTTAATTTACTTATTTTAAGCTTCAGATACATTTTTTTTAAATGTCATTTATTATGCACTTTGCAAAAGAAGTAGATATCTTTTCTAGAAAACTTTGGAAACAAAATCTTTAGGTTTGTTGTGCATGTTTACACATGGACGCACAGCCAAAGAAACTCTGATATAAAATCTGACTTAGGTGCACGAAAACCAAAAAAGCAAAAAAAAAAATATTTGAGCATAAACGAGTCAACACTAAGAAATTATTTTTTATTACAGTTATACTTTGAATTTTTTGGTTTTCTTAAATTTATTAGTTACCTTGCAAAAGAAACAGTTTTTCTGTGTTTTGGAAATTTTATAAAATTCACATAAGGGTTTTGGCAAGTGCGCCAACGCTTACTTACAGCATTAGCAATTTCGCATTTCTGATCGCACGAAAGCTCCAGTTGGTCGTACGCGGTCAACATTTGCTCGAACTCTTCAATTTTTCGCTTCAACCGCGCGATTTCTGCATTTTTGGCTACCATAAGCGTGTCCACAATCACGTCCGTTGGCAAATACTTCGGCCGAACCGTCTCGTTGTTCCTCTTTATTATATCCACCAAATGCTCGCTTTTATCCGTACAGAAGTGAGACCAGGCCCTCGCGTCCGTGCATGACGCGTAGGCCTTCAACTTCCCTTCGTTCCTTGCCGGCAAATCGAATAGATCGTATTCGTTGAACACACGCTCTCTTTTCGTTATGAAAGACATCGCGATGCCAACTGTTTAGTCTACTTATAGGATAATATATATTTTTTCTAAACATATGCATGTATATAAATATATGCTACTTTTCTCCGCCATCCATTTTACGCATAGTGATACGATTTGAAATATATTTTTTTTGCAATTAACTTACGGCAGAATGTGTATAACGAAAATTATCAAATATTTTGAACTGTCAAAAGAAATCGAGACGGAATGTGGAATGGTGACTTGAAATAGAATGTCAAATTTAAAATTGTTTTCTTTGTGCTTGAAATGCCAGTAAGTAGGTACTATTATCAAGAAGTTTAAAAGTTTGTAATCTTATTAGATGATGAGCTGAAACTTTTTCTGGAAACTTCATAAAATATTGTTGCGTACCTGACGTTCCAATATGACACCGTCACACTTAACTGGCCTTCATTGTGGGCATCATCGTTTTGGATCTCAAAATTGTACGTCAACATGGGAGCACGATTGAAAAATAGTTTGATAAGTGTTTGAATTCAATGATTCACATATCAGGTCATAACAACTTACTACTTTGCTCACGCAACGAGGGTAAGATCAAATCATTTGAGTCTTGCCAAGACGTCAGGGCATGGAGTCATGACGTTCGGGCGCGCGACCGTTACCTCAGGGAATGGATAAAGTGCGATATGCCTATTTGCGTATTACCCACGGGCACTTTAGCCAGGTTTATGAGGACAATGACGAGCAGAAGCCGAGGCAGGGTAAGATATAAATATGATTGTTCATTTATTGTTTCATTATAATGATAATACTCATAGTAATTTTTACCAGGCTACACCCCGTTGTCATCCAGATTGCAAGTCAAAAGTCGTGCTAGATAGCATTTGCAATTCATGTCATGCAATGAAAAGTTGTTTAAAAAATGAAGAGCATTTTGAACAGTATTTTGACGATGTAAGTTTTTTTTCTATAAGATTGCAACACTCATTTAAACTAATTGGAGCTATAAATGTAGGTACTCACTTTTTCATTTTTAGGAGGAGTTTGAAACCAGTCATTGGCCCTGTGACCGATGCTTAGAGGCTCTCAAAAGCCTCAAGATGTTTTGGAAAATTATTACTGAAAAGATATTTAATGTTACTATTCCGAAATATGATGATCTAGACCAAAAAATATGTTGTGGTACTGATAGTGTGCGCTCTGTAGCAAAACTTTGGCAGTCTGAAATGACGCAACAAGCTATGTATGTGAAAAATGTGTCGTACAAGAATCGCTCCTCTGAATTTCCAAATGACTGTATTTGGGAAGAGAAGACAATAAAAAAAGAAACCGCCCCTTGTAACCCCTCCGGTTTTCAAGGTCATAAAAGTGATGAGATCAATAAAAGAGGGGGAAAAGTAGACTATAGAAGTGGTCACATAATAAAATCTTACAAAGTCAAATCAACAGACACTGATTGCTTATCAAACCCTATGGTAAATAGATCAAATAAAACAGGTTCGTCATTAAATAGTCGAAGACACAGTAGATGCAGCACTCCGAAAGCCAAAATGGTAGACATAGGATGCGATTGCGATGAAGTTACTGAAGAAATGAATGCTCAAAAAACTTTTTTGCTGCATTTGCAAGATAAATGTAAGTGTCAAAAGCAAGAAATAGACAAACTAAGAAAAGATAATAGTTCCTTAAGAATTGAGCTTCAAAATATTTACAAAAACACTTCATGGAAATCCGCATTTTTTACTCCTTCAAGATGTTCTAGTAATCATGATAGTATTGCTATATTGCCAAACTCATTTGAATGTTGTGCAGCCGATAGTGAAGATACAACTCAAGTTAAAGGTGTCGAGTCAGAAATGATTATTACAATGAAGAATGGTAAAAATGAGGTAAATCCTTTAAAAATGTCCAGGGTAAATGGTTTCCAAGCTGTAATCTAGTCATTGTGTATATATAAAAGTATTTTACTTTTCTAGGATTTCGGACATATTTCATTGTTACAAGTTCTTCATAAAACCAATTGTCCGGATATGAGAGAATTAAAGCTGGGACAAGCTTGTTCTAATCAGAAAGAGGATCCTATTGAGCTATTGACCAAAGGTAATGGTAGTCTATTAATACATTGCTATACAACTACAACAACGGAGCTTTGTTTTGTTGTCTCGATCCACAATATTTTAATTTTATGACATGGTTGTTGTTTTTATGTTTTTTTTTTAGTACAAAACACTTTCGGTGCTATTGTGCAACGAGAAATGGGAATAGCGAATAACAAGAAAGAGTGTGAAAGTAAATGCGATATTGATGCTACATTCAACAAAGTGAATGCTTGCAAGTCTGCACCTATGTGTTCAACAACAACACTTGCCAGTTCCGATTCAATTTTTTTAAAATTTTGATTATTACAAATGACAAACATGGATAATTGGCCAGTAAGTAGCGTTACTTAGTTATTAAAACGTATATTTTATTTCATGCTACTTTTCCAACAAAAGAATATTCTTCTGTATTTCACAGGCTCGGACAAGAGGTGAAAATGAAAGATAAGCCATGAGAGGGAAAAAAAAAATGTATTTGTATTGTAATGTCAAGTTTCGTAAAATATAATGTCTTAGTTAAGGTTCGTTTTTAAATTGCGCCATTATATTCAGTAGCCGATTGTAAATTAATTCCGTCGCATTTATAGCGAAAACAAAATCTAAATGGTTGAACTTTGTCAGAGGTACTCTGTATATTCCGATTGCACTTGGAATTTCTTCAGCTAGTTTTTTTACATCTGTAGGTGTTGATAGCCAGTCGTTGTCAGCATAATGAAGATACACAGGAGTTTTGATTTTTTGTAGGTCGTATGCCGGCGGTTTTAAATTTCCATATATACGTATGTTTGCAATCCATCCGTAGTCAAATTGTACGAACTTCCCAGATTTGTATAATTGACCAAAATGTATGAGTTGTCTAGTGGAAGCTCCTGCTGGCGTATGGCCTAGCACTACTGGCAACATAGTCTGAAAATGAAATTAAATAGCCTATTAGAATTATGTCCTACATCAAATATGTATTAGTTCTAATATTAAAAAAAAAAACTCACAAATTGCACGATGAGAGTTCTTGTTGAGAACCCCATATACTATAAGTAACATCTACTTCATAAACTATTCAATTTATTTTGAGTAAAACCTGCTTTCAATTTTAATCGAACCTTTAAAAACGTCCTAACCTAACCTAACTTTTGTAGGAACTTAGTAAACTTACGGCATTCAGTTGCTCCGAATTAAATCCACAAATAAGGAATAAAAGGTTTGTACAAAGAGATTGGGTTATCGCTTCCTCTACACAGAAGGTTTGACCTGCAAGTTCATTTATCTTGCCATTTGGCAGTATTTCATTCGTCCCTAATATCTTGAATATGAGCTGAAAATAAATAACTATTATTTTAATTTGAGAATGTAGGTAATGATGAGAAAATCAAATAATTTGCCCCAACTTACCTCAAAGGAGTTCGTAAAAGGTGCAATAGCTTTTATAAGCGGACTCTTAATATTTCCCACATATGCCACAGGCGCTAAAGCTTGCATGGCAACGATTTTCTCATTGTATTCTGGTCTTGTGGTCATCAAAACCCAGAAAACTGTGGTTCCTTGAGAGAAACCTACGTACTGGATCCTAGATGCTCCAGTTTCTTTGAGAACGTAATCAATCATGGCAGGAAGGTCATAGTAACCTATTTCATGCCAACTGAACTTCCAGTAAGCGGATGATGTAGGTTTCAGAGAGACGTGCCTATGCGAGTAAGTGTTTCCTCGGGCGTTGCCCATCCATACGTCATAACCAGCGTCTGCTAAGATGTACGCTGAAATGAGAATCTATTGAAATAATCTGATCATTACCTAAATATAGCGAATCGGGTGGGTAATAAAACAAATTTAAACCTTAGGGTTAAAAGCAGTGCAAGGGCCATAGAATTTGCCATGCTAATAACATAACACATAGCATCAACTTATACTACTTATCTTTAAATAAAATTAATTTCTAAATCTTCATACCAAGTCCTCGACCAGGTGTCATGAGCACCCATTCAGCGGATGAAGACAATAGGCCATGCTGCAGCAGAACCACGGGTGCCATCGTTGAGTTGTTCGGTATCCGATGCATCTCAAGTATATACTTATCTTCCGTGTAAACACGATGAATCTCGCACGGGTACCCATATTTTCTTATCAATGAAAACTACGGAGAAAATTGTGAGTCAGCGCTAACTTGGACCAGACGATTCTGCCGGGAGTTGCCAAATTGCTGAGAAAGTTACATTAAATCGTGAGTCATACCGACATTTCTGATATCTACGGGCAGAAATGTGAGGACACTTTATAGTAATGGTAGTATCAGTAGCTGTGGCAAATAAATGTATCGGGACATTGTTAATTTTGGAAATAACATTTCATATGAGAATTTTTCAGACAAGATGAATAGAAACAAAATTAAAGACAACAATGAAAACAAGACCATCTATGATGACGATGATAAAGTACTTACCGTGTCTAAGCGTGCGTCATCTAATATGTCAGAAGAAGTATATTCAGACGAAGTATCTTCAGAAGAAGAATAGAATGTATAATAATCAAATGAATGAACAATTTGGGGAAAAATAACTAAGGCCACATAACACACCAGTTTTGAAAATAACATTTTGGGAAGTAAATGATTATTTAGTAATGAGTGAACAGTTTTATCAAATTTAATTTATAGTAGGTGAAGAGCCATCAATTGTTAATGATAGACTGTTGACTAAAGTTGAGACAATAGTTTCATAAGGGCTAGATTATTTGATTAGCTACGATAAGCCCATTTTCAGGGCAACGCACGGATATTGTTTGGTGACCTACTTATTATTTATTTCCTCAACAGTTTGAAGTAGTCATTACAACTATAATTTTATCGGTTGTACTAATATTGGATTAGTGTTGTTGATTTTATCATTTGTTTAACTAGGTACCGTTTGTCAAACTCACTACCAATGCCCACTTTGTGCTTAGTCCATAGAATGATTCGCGACGGATTTTTGATGAAATAATTCATGTAAAATTATTTGCAACTGCTGAGCTGTGAGAGTTAGTTTCCTGAACATGTGTATTTTTAAATAAACAACAGCGGATTTGAAATTACAAAATGTAGGAATAAATTGAAAAGTAATCTAGCATTAATTCAAAACGAATCACAATAATCACAACATTGCGATTTCTACAACCGTGTTTACAAAATTCGGTGAATGTACAAATCAATTAAATAGGTAGGTACGTAACAAAAAAACAAAACTATGATCCATAAAGCCGTGTCTCCTGCGCGCCTTTTTGTGAAACATTACACAAAAAACCATACACAAGCCGACCGCCGACACACACAAGTCACAAGTCGGCCGATTAAACGACTTCAAAAAAAGAAGGAGGTTCTCAATTCGGTTGTATTTTTTTTTCATACACAAGCTGTCTCCTGCGTATTCAAATATTTTTAGTTACACATTTTGTTTAGATGGCAGTAGATGGCATTTTGTGTAGATTTCGTAATGAGTTCCGACCTCAGGTTCCGACGAGGAAGACGTGCTATCAGTTTGACAACAGACGTGCGCGGTGCGTGCGACAATAATAATTGAAAATGAAACAAACCCTTCCCCTCTTCCACCAGGCGGGGAATGTTTTCCATGCAGCTCGAAAAACAAAACATCGTCTGTATGGCCACGCCTCTTTGTTTCGATGTTTTTGTGTAATGTTTCGAAAAAATACGCGCAGGAGACACGGCTTTACATAAGTACATAACTTATACATACACAGGGTCAGCTATTTGAATAAAATAAATAAATTACTTACTTCATGTAATCGGATAAGGTTAGTAGATTGACGATAACATAGGTAACTAATTTATTTCGAAATGCAGCAACAAGTAGGTATAGGTAGCTGTCTGTTTGCTGAGGATCAAGGTTAGAAGATAAAATATAAAAAACCAGCACTTCAAAAACACAACGTTTGCGACATTGGTTGACTAACTACATAATCAGCTTGCGAGTATGTCGCAAATCGGTTTTATTAGGTATAACCACGGATTAATATTCACCTACACGTGTAGAAATACATTCCCAGATTGACCGACTGAGAAAAGCGACTCTGCTTCAAGTCTGCCAAAATTTGCTTTCCTCTGTCAGTTTGTTGGTACTCCTGTACAGGTCGTATTTTACAACCAATCTGCGACGAAACTTGGTACATAAACAGGTTTTACGACGGTAATACGATACCCCTTGGTAAGACTGGTTGTCAGACTTTCGGACTACTGCACGACCCGTAACGACTGTCCACGAATGACAGCCGGGACTTTCCGAAGCACGGAGGAGTCTCGTTATGTAAAGATGGTCACCCATCCACGGACAACCCCGGCAAGCGTAGCTTAACCTGATGGATCGACTCCTGCGGCTGTTATTATTACTTACCTAATTTTGTGTAATTTACAATGACGATTTTGGTAAAGTTGAGGATTAATGTTAATGTACATGTTTGACGAAAACATGATTCCATAAAATTTTCTCTATACTTACTAAAATGTTACCTCCAAACCTAAGAATAAACCGCTAGTACCTACTTACTCAAAAAATATTATAATAAGCAGATAAGTGCTATTTTTTTAGGGTTTCGTACCTCAAAAGGAAAAACGGAACCCTTATACAGGGTTACTGGTAACTCGACGTATTCCTTGCAGGACGTCATAGTAGGGTTAAAATGCAGCAAATTAGGCCACCAAATGTTCTACCGAAATTCAGTAGTTTTTGAGTTAATACGATTTTTAGCTTTTCTATGAAAAATCCCAGATTAAATCATTTGGAGCCAATTTAAAAATGATTTACGGCGCGACTGTACTGAAATTTAAGTTAACATCATAGCTGACGCCGTAGCAGATCCTTGTTAATAATTCAAAGTTCAAAAATGCCAAAAACTTTGGCAAATATCACTAAAGAAACATTTAGTTTTTTTGTGAATTTTGCTATTACTTCATACAAAATGTTGTCTAGTGAAAAAAAAAATTACTACGTCTGATGTACAAATTACTAGGAAAATATCCTTGTCTTATCAGCTATTCAGAAAGGTATGAAAGTTAATACAAAGTTAAGGACTACATTATGTGCGTCTCACAAAAAGGTGATTATTCGGAAAATCAATAAAACTATTTCGTGAATATTAGCATTATTTTTAATAATAAAATATCAGTTTAAAAACTTTTACTACACTTTCACACGTCTTGTTCGATGTGCTGCCCTCGGTTTCTAATACACGTTCTTATTCGCTTCCTCACTTCAGTTTTTGTGATTCTTGATGTGATTGTTGCCCTCATCTGGTCCGCTGCATCTCTTATTCTCTCCCTTAGTTCTTCAATTGAATTTACTGGGGTCACATAAACTAGGTCTTTCATATGACCCCAGACGTAAAAGTCTAGTGGCGTAAGATCAGGGCTACGTGCAGGCCACGGAATTGGCCCACCGCGCCCTATCCATCGGTTTGGGTAGGTTTCATCCAGCAATTGTCGAATTGTGATTCGGAAGTGGGCTGGACATCCGTCATGTTGATACATCATGTTTGCTCTTCTGTCTTCCGGTACATCCGTGAGCAGTGGTGTTAAATGATTTCTTAGGAAATCTTCATAAAGTTCCCCATTTAATGTTTGGGGTAAAAAATGTGGGCCAATTAATTTGTCGTCGATAATACCCATCCAAACATTAAGCGAGAATCTACGCTGGGATGCGGTTGGTTTCAGTTTCTTAGGATTTGCTTCTGCCTTCGGTGCCCAGTAATGTAAGTTGTGGTAATTTGTGATACCATCACGGTCAAAACATGACTCATCGGTCCACAGAATGTTTTTTAAAAAGTTTTCGCTTTCGGCGTCGGCATTTAGCATAAAACGACAAAATTCAAGCCGTCTTGGCGGATCTCCCTCTTCTAATGACTGGACAGGTTGATAGTGGTATGGATGTCGGCCTGATAAGTGAACTACAGACCAGACTTTCCACTGTGACATAGCAAGCTCACGCGCTACGATGTTTGTCGATATGTTGGGGTCGTCAATAAAACGTTGAAGAATCAGCTCTTCGTCCTCAGCCGTGTATCTCCGAGAACGACCAGTGTCAATTTGCCTGCTTCTTTGGACGCTGCCAGTTTCAGATAATCGCCGATAAGTCGATCCAAAAACACTAACGTGTGGGAGTCGGCGGTTGGGAAAACGAAGTTGATATTCTCTCCGCGCCTGAGCAGCGTTACCGTCACTAAGTCCGTAACAGTACATTATGTCAGCGTATTCAAGGTTAGAATATGCAGCCATAGTCAGCACTTATGAAGGCACAGCACAGCACAAGAGCAAGATACGCAGTATCAGTTAAGGAAATAGCCAGATAACAAAACACGAGCTTGCGCGACGTAGAGTTGAAACTAACTGACTCTGACGACCAGATTTTGTAAAGTCGCACCCCGTGTCATGCCGGGAGAACAATAGTGACCAATCACAAAGCTTGCCGAGTGTTTGGGGTTCAAGCGCAGGTAAAAACTACGAATAATACGAATATGAAACAATAGGTTGACCGTCTCGCAATTTTACCTGCTCCTCATAAAACTCATTCTTTCCCTGTCACACATGCAAAAGTATTGACAATCATACCTTTCTGAATAGCTGATAAGACAAGGATATTTTCCTAGTAATTTGTACATCAGGCGTAGTAATTTTTATTTTCACTAGACAACATTTTGTATGAAGTAATAGCAAAATTCACAAAAAACTAAATGTTTCTTTAGTGATATTTGCCAAAGTTTTTGGCATTTTTGAACTTTGAATTATTAACAAGGATCTGCTACGGCGTCAGCTATGATGTTAACTTAAATTTCAGTACAGTCGCGCCGTAAATCATTTTCAAATTGGCTCCAAATGATTTAATCTGGGATTTTTCATAAAAAAGCTAAAAATCGAATTAACTCAAAAACTACTGAATTTCGGTAGAACATTTGGTGGCCTAATTTGCTGCATTTTAACCCTACTATGACGTCCTGCAAGGAATACGTCGAGTTACCAGTAACCCTGTAGGATCACGCGTGTGTCTCTCTGTCAGTGTCACAGCCAATTTGCTCCGAATCTAATGGACCAATTAAGTTGAAATTTGGTACACATGAATTTCTGTGACCCAAACAGACGGGTAAAGTAAGTAAATTAATTTTGATTATGGGGGTCACTTTTGGGGGGCAAATAAGAAAATAAAAAAAAGTTTTGTTAACTATAATACCGTGTGACATATCAAATGAAAGGGCTTACTATGAGGGTCTCAAATATATACAGGGTGTTTGGCAGAACGTTGAACATACGAAAATGGTGGATAGGTGGGGTCATCTGCTACTTACTCAGCCCTAATTTATTTGGCCCTGGCCCTCTGGATATTTTAAATTTTATTTTTTTTTGCTTTTTTCTAGTTTCACCACTTTCTTAACTTTAAAGTGTAATTTTTATAAAAAATGGGTAAAACAGGCAATACTTTTTTTTTTTTTTTTAATCTTTAATGTTGGCAGATTCTTATAAAATTATTGTTTTATTCATATGTTAGCTAGAAAAAAAGTTATGAGTCCTCAAACTTACAGAAAGGTGTAAAAAATTACTTAAATCTTAATTTCAACTTGCATTTAAAAAAAAACAAAAAGTGATTGAGGAGTTCCAATTCTAGCAAAACATCCCTAGTGTGTGACCTTTCTAATGGTATGTAATTTGCTTTTATAAAAAAAAAACTTTAAGAGTTATTTCATAATTTTATCAAGTAGGAAATTTTTGACGAAACTCTACCTTTACGGAAAGTGAAATGTTTTGCGAAATTTAACACTGCAAGGTTCGTAAAATTTAAATGATCGATTAAAATTATGTAAGTTCTTGAATTAAGTACAAAGAAAATAGCTGTACCAGTTAGGAGTGTTAATGAAACAATTAAATAATTTATTTAATTAATAAATTACAGATGTTCGAATTGACGCCCTTCATTTACAATACAGGCGCGGCATCTACGTCTGATTTCTACAGTTGTTGTGCGCAGCAGCATCTCCTGTCGCATAACTTCGAAAGCAGCATTAATTCGATTTATCAAATCTTCTCGACTTTCTACTTCTGTAGTGTAAACTAGTTCCTTTGCTCTTCCCCACACGTAAAAATCGAGCGGAGTGAGGTCGGGCGATCGCGGAGGCCAGGGAATTGGTCCTCCCTGCCAATCCACGAATTTGGGAAACAATTATCCAAATGTTCACGTACAATCAGACTCCAGTGAGCTGGGCAGCCATCGTGTTGAAAGACCATAGACTCGCAAACGTCTGATGACTGGGTATTCGGCGGTTGGGATAACGCTCTTGATAAATCCTTCGTGCTTCACGCGAATTAGCATTAACGCTTCCATACGCTAACAACATGTCCGCGTATTCCTCACTGGTAAAAGCAGCCATTTCTTTACCAATAACAACAGGTAACAGTAATAACAAAAAACTTAACTAACAGGTTACAAAACTAGTGATAACAATAAAACAAAACGAAGTGAACAAAAACAAACGTAAGCGTAACGGGCACGTGAGATCGCAGAGGCAGTTAAGTCTGGACTGAATAAAAGAAAAGAATTCATTCTGAGGCGTCACGGTGCCACGAGAGTGAAAGAGAGAAAAAATAAGCTTTGACTGCACAAGAGTGAAACAAAATTTCTACCTGCTTTGTGTAACCATCCCAAGGGAATAGTGAATGTCAATTTGCACCACTGCTACTGGCAAGCCGTCGATCATTTAAATTTTACGAACCTTGCAGTGTTAAATTTCGCAAAACATTTCACTTTCCGTAAAGGTAGAGTTTCGTCAAAAATTTCCTACTTGATAAAATTATGAAATAACTCTTAAAGTTTTTTTTTTATAAAAGCAAATTACATACCATTAGAAAGGTCACACACTAGGGATGTTTTTCTAGAATTGGAACTCCTCAATCATTTTTTGTTTTTTTTTAAATGCAAGTTGAAACTAAGATTTAAGTAATTTTTTACACCTTTCTGTAAGTTTGAGGACTCATAACTTTTTTTCTAGCTAACATCTGAATAAAACAATAATTTTATAAGAATCTGCCAACATTAAAGATTAAAAAAAAAAACAAAGTATTGCCTGTTTTACCCATTTTTTATAAAAATTACACTTTAAAGTTATGAAAGTGGTGAAACTAGAAAAAAGCAAAAAAAATAAAATTTAAAATATCCAGAGGGCCAGGGCCAAATAAATTAGGGCTGAGTAAGTAGCAGATGACCCCACCTATCCACCATTTTCGTATGTTCAACGTTCTGCCAAACACCCTGTATATTTTTATAATTTTAAAATAAATTGTTTTAAAGTTATTTAAGAAAATAGACGCAAACTGACCATTCCCCCCTTATCTCCAAAACTACTGAGCCTAATTTTTTTTAAAATATACAGAACACAGATCATAATACAGATCTTTACCTGTAGATTACAGGAAAACCTATAAGAAGTCTGTGGTCTTAAAATAACATGGTAAATCTCTCAATATTGTGAGTAGGTACAAACTTATCTACATTTACAGTTAAAATGTATGGGAGACCATATTTTTCACTACCCCCTGACGCGTCCCGCTCCCCGCGCGACGTCATTAGGATTGTCGTTGAGATTTTTTGTCGGCGCGCGACGGGGCGCCTAGCCACTTATACCTACACAGCTTGTACACAAACAATTTGTATGAATGGATATTCAACTAATGACTGTTTCCTAAAGTGGATAGACTAGGCTAGATTACGAATTTTGATTAGGAAATTTGACTTATTTTTTTTTTCAATACCCAAAGTAAAAGTAATTTGTTTATACTACCGCCAATAAAAAACAAATACAAAATCTAAAGCGATAAACCTATTTTTTTTTGAACCAGGATATAATTCCCGAATCACAAACAATTACTAAAAATTCTGTGGTTTCAAGCCGGCAGATTATTATAGCAAAATCTCGATGAGGGTTGAATGCTAATGCAAGTATAGAACTTTTGTTGGGACGTGATGTAGGTTCTATAGTAAGAAATTAAATGTCCATTCAGATTTACACTATGAATTTAATAATGTATTTACTACAACTAAACACGGTACAATTACTTATGATGATTAGTATGAAATGATATATACGAGTATGATGATTGACGCGAGTAGCCGTCAGTAAACGACTGTGTATGTGTTGTCGTGACAACGCGTGACTTCGAACTTAACGTGACGGTGAACGTCATAGGTACTTATAAGCTCGCAAGTGGCATGCATGTGTGGGTAAACATACCACTACACAAGTACCACAATCTTTTCCAGTAGTAAGGATATTGGTTTTATAATTTATATTATCAGATTCTGTTTCTCAGCCTATTTTCAATAAATAACTTTTCATTTTGATTTTTGACACACTTAAGTTTTATTTCTCTTTGCTTCCCTTAGATACCCAGACATCAGCTCTGTAGAGCAAACGAAAAAAGAGCAAGAAGTGGCCATGGTCCCGGAACTAGATTCTACATGCACCCTTGCGCCTACTTCATAAGCCACGTATCATATTAGGTCTTTACCTATGAAATTGCCGTTCTACAGTACTGGCCATTTCAAATCAAAATAATTTTTGTTTGGCTAAGAATTCTAATTTCAAATTAATTTTATTTTAAAAACATGGATTTTTTTTTTCCAAAAGTAGTCATTTGTTTATTGATTAGTGTTACATTTTCATCAAATTTCAATCTTTTTCGTCATCATGGATACGTTAAAAATTCGAGTAATTATGGAATACGAGTACCGTCGTGGCAGCAACGCGGCACAAGCGGCACGCAACATCAACGACGTTTACGGAGCTAACACTACAAACCAACGTACCACTTGTTATTGGTTTGCTCGCTTCCGTTCTGGAAATTTCGACCTGAAAAATGAACCTCGCGGTCGTCCGAAGACTTTGGTCGACAATGACGAATTAAAGGCGATTGTGGAAGCTGATGATACACAATCTACGGCTGAATTAGCAGCAGCTTTCGACGTTAGCGTCAAAACAATATTGGTCCATTTGCGTCAAATTGGCAAGGTAAAAAAGCTTGACAAATGGGTGCCCCACGAACTCAATGATCGCCAGCGCGAAGTACGCGTCGAGACGTGCCTTGCACTGCTCAACAGACACACAAATGAAGGAATTTTGAACCGCATTGTTACCTGCGATGAAAAATGGATTCTGTTTGATAACCGCAAGCGCTCAGCAAGTTGGTTGGATCCTGGTTCAGCACCTAAACAATGCCCTAAACGAAAACTTACCCCTAGAAAAGTGATGGTCACTGTTTGGTGGTCTAGCGCCGGTGTGATTCATCACAGCTTCTTACCAAACGGGGTGAGCATTACTTCAGATGTGTACTGTGAAGAACTGAACACAATGATGGAGAAGCTGGCACGTCTCCAACCAGCGTTGGTCAATCGCTCGTCTCCGCTGCTCCTGCACGACAACGCGCGACCTCATACTGCACAGCAGACGGTCTCCAAGTTGGAAGAACTGGGGTTGGAAGCTCTTCGTCATCCGCCCTACTCACCAGACCTTGCGCCTACAGACTACTACTTTTTCCAGAATTTGGATAACTTCTTGGCGGGAAAAAAATTCAATACCCGAGAGGCAGTACAAAATGCCTTTGAAGAATTTGTTGCCTCAGTCCAGCTGATTTCTTTAAGAAGGGCATCAATAAACTGCCACTGCATTGGCAAAGATGCATTGATTGCATGGGTGATTACTTCGATTACTACAAATAAAAAATGCATGAAAAAAATTCGTTTAAATTTTTTCATACAAAACGGCAATTTCATAGGTAAAGACCTATTATTACGTGATCATATTTGATGAATCGACACAAGACGTGTCTCAACAATATTGTAGTCTAGCTATCATACGGTTCAAAACCGACATAGAACACAACAATGTTCAGTTTCAAATAAGAAGCTTTCGAAAAAAGTATTTCGATAAGTATATATAGTTTTTATCCAACGTGCTGCTGCAATGGCGACATTAATTCAACACTCGTAAACGGTTCCGCATTTTCGTTCTATAAAGATATTTTGATTTCATTAAACGTTATTATTTATTGATTTATTTACGATTTTCTAAAATAGCATATTGGAGCAACCTGTAGCGCAAAGATGAAATTGAAACGAAAGAGAAAGAAAAGGCCACGCCACTCGCGTTTTTTTTCCATGAAGCTACTTAATAGCTGGGTCAGAACAATAGACAAACGATGAACATAAAAAAACGGTGTTGGTCAATGACCTTTTACTAGATGCCATAGACTAATAGCTTCATGAATGAGTCTTTTGCATCCTAATTGTGGTTATTATTTCATTATTTAGTTTGTTTTAAATTTATTTTTTTCAATTTACGAATTATTTTAGGTATGTTATTATAATTTCTATGATTATTGGCCACTAGCCCTACCCGCGTGTTGAAGGCATGTCGCGATTGCGGGAACTTGTTGTATAAGGTTTTATTATTTCATTAGATAAGTAACTTAATTACAATTTTTTGTTATACAAACAATAATTTGATACCACTTAATGTCAACCGGACCCAAATTCTCTTTCAAAACGGATTTTCCTGATTGTTATAAAAATGTTTGGTCACCCTATTAGAAAGAGATAAACACCCTCTGTATGACATATCTCTCTCTGCTCGTGTTTTTGGTACGAGAGCTCAGTCCAGTTTGTATATTAGATCCATGGTCCGCACACAAAATTACAAAAAATAAAAAAGTGCCGGAACGCGCGCGCGCGGAACACGCGCGGAATCGTTAGCTCAGGCTCACTTTCATGCGCTCGGACAATCCTGGGTTTTCGTTCGGGCTCACTTTCATGCAATTGTCGCGTGATGAGTGGAGTGTTAAGTTTGTTCTTGGGATAAATTCATCCCAACTACGAAACCCTTCATTGTGCGTGGTTTTTGTTTTTTTCGAATCACCATTATTTTCACCGCAAAAAGCAATTACCTAAACTATTGGCGCTCCCTGCCCCGCCCAGCACCACATTCACTCGCTCTCACTCAGTCTGCGAGCAGTATCGTGCGAGCGAGATAAATAGTGAATTTGAGCTGAGGTAGTCATCATCATCATCATCATCATTATTTCAGCCAAAAGACGTCCACTGCTGGACATAGGCCTCCCTAAGCGCCCCCACTTCGACCGGTTCCGTGCTTTTCGCATCCAGCGGATTTCATCATGCTTGGCAGGCGGATTGATGATCGCAGTATGGTTTTTAAAAACGCATAGAGAACGCTGCTGCCCATTCTCTAAAAAGTCCCTTAAGCCCTTTAGCGACACTTAAAGAATCCCTAAATATTTAATTGAAAAAAATGCTTTGAGTTTGAGTTTTATTTATTAGCTCTTAATTTTGGTAGTTTTATTATGCTCCTTTTTTACTGTTTGTATTTCCTGTGCGTGTCCCAAATAAAACATTTTTCTTTCTTTCTTTTCTATGCAGGTTCTTAAAGTACCTACGCAGCTAGGTAACTATACAATTTTATGGAAATAGGTAACTAACCAGGTTCAAACGCCTTTGTGTCCAAACGCGAATCCAACCAATCCAATCCAGGCCTAAGTCAAGCATATTTCCATGTAGGTAATACATATCGTTTCCGAGGTGCTCGAGGGCGACATATGGGTTAACAAAATGATCATGAGCTATCACAGGATCTTTGTAATTCCTGGGTACATCGAGAGTTACATACCTTCTTTCATAGACTATGCACTAACCTTGTTTGTTGGCTTCGAAGTCAAAGAAACCTTATTAACTTAGGTTGTGTTTTTATATTTATCAAAGCGTTTCGTTGATGTCCTGCCTGACCAGTGACCTTAGAAGATTTCCACAGATTTAAGTTAAATGAACACACCTACTATCTAGTAATTCTAATCAGTGAAAATATATAAAAGTGAAAACGGCTAGCGGTCGTGGCGCGTTGACAACTTTTTCAATTTTTACCGCCAAGGCGACAACCCGTCAGGCGCCAACACACAACGTTCCTTTTCCTATATTTATTTTGAAGCATTGAAAAGTGGTCTTTTAGCACAAGCAAAAAATAAATCTTACATTATTGGGTTAAAATAAAATTACAAAAATGTATAATTAAAACTGATGATGTATTTGTTGAAGTAATAGAAGCCTTAACTCTCTTTTAACAACTGATGAAAAGCTAGGATTTTTTTTAAAGCTTATAACATTGCATTGTAATATTTAATCATCTGTGGCATTGTTTTCTTTCTTTCAATCAAAGCAAATCAAAGCAATTTTGCGTCGTTTCAATTAATTTTTTCTATTATTTATTTTGCTTTGTTAGAATATTCAATTAACATATTTCCCTATGTTAACTTAGTGGCTCATAATGGCGAATCAGGAAATAAGTTTAAAATGGAACGGGTATCAGAGCAACATACTGTTCAACGTAAAAGAATTATTCAAAGACGAAGGCTTGTCGGATGTGACTTTGGTTTCAGAGGGCCACAGTTTTAAGGCTCATAAAGTGATATTATCGGCGAATAGTTCAGTTTTCAGGACGATCTTTCAGGTAATGTAGTAAAAATGGTACATATTGCTTTTATATGGTTTCCTAACGTGAGGTTTTAGTCTAACGCCCACACGTTTTTTTCGTAGCAAAACCCCCACAAGGATCCAATTATAGTGCTTCATGACATCAGTACGGCCTCTTTGCGGACGCTACTGACGTTCATGTACAACGGGGAGGTAAATGTGACTGAAGAATTCCTGCCAATACTGTTGAAGACTGCAGAGACATTGAGAATTTGTGGTTTGTCAACAGGCAGTGAGGTGTCGCGCGAAGAGGATGTAAGTTTCTGCCTTATTAGCTATTTTTGTAATTATACTCATGGTTTGCAGAGAGAAACAGATGTGTATACTGTAATTAATTGAAATTAAAGTGACTATCTACACAAACTTATTACTTGCAAATACCTTGAAGAAAAGAATACATTTCAAAATCTTTAAGTTATAATTCTTAGTTCAATAGCACTATATTTTGAACATATTATTATACTTATGTCAATTCTTAAAATCTTCTATATAATTTATAGAAAACTACAGGTAGCACTGTGTCAAAAAAGCGTAAGAAAAGTGAGCAAGAGGATTTAAGCAGCAAATGCAAGAAATGTGTGTCTGCACAAAGTAGGCAAGATACAGCTCAGAATGTAAGTTATGTTCTTCTCTTACTTTAGATCAGCAATTCCTAAAGTGGGTTCCGTGGAAAGTCACAAGGGTTCCGCGAATCAGATATATTATCAAATTATTTTGGTTGACTGTTAAATAGGTAATTCCACAGCCAGTGTGAAGAGCAATATCTTTCATTGCATTTAGAATTCCAAATTCAAATTAATTTTATAATATAGCATGATATTTAAAAAAACAAATCAGAGGCCTTAGTGCGAGTTTTTATACATACTCGATCACGTTAAAGTAAACGTCAATTTGTACTGAAATTGAACAAGCGCCGTCTGGTGACTACAACAGGAATCTCAATTATTCCATACAAATTGACGTAAGGTAACGTTAACGTAAACGCGATCGAGTAAGTATAAAAACTCGCACTAAGACCGCTGCTGTTCGTTTGTTTTCCGGCCATTCGATTTTTCTTAGATGTTTCTATAACCATGGAAAAATCGAAATAGTGTCCAGGGAGGCCATCCCGTCCCTGGATGGCACGCTTACCAGGCAATTATTACGTCTGGTCAGGAACGGGCTGCACCTGGTGACGGGGACCATCACTGGACACTGCTCACTAAACAAACACTTCCACACAATAGGAATAACGGACAGTCCTCTGTGCAGGGCCTGCATGGAGGCTGAGGAAACCGTTGCGCATGTGCTTTTTGAATGCACAGGCGTCACCCAGATTAGAACAGAAACTCTCGGAATATCCCGATCTTTCACAGATGTTCTTAACAAAGCCGGAGATTTGATTAAATTCTGGAGGGAGGTGGGCTGGTTGGAATAAACCCCCGACGGCCGCCATGGCCCACGCACAATGGTCCACATGAAGGACTAAGTGCGGAAACCAAATCCTATAACATAGAACATCGAAATAGTGCGCTATTTTCGAATACGTGTTCCGTCGTGGCACCAACGCAGCACAGAAAGCACGCAATTAACAACGTGTATGGACAAGGTACTGCAAGTGAATGCACGGTGCGTTTTTGATCTCAAAAGTGAGCCCTGGGGAAAAATTTCAAATCCAATGAGGTGGTGAAAAAAGCCTTTAAAGAATTCATTGAGTCCCGTTCCCAACATTTCTATAGCAGAGACATCAATGAACTTTCATTAAAATGGCAAAAGTGCATCGAAAATGTTTCTTTAAAAAAAAATTGTTTGACCTTTTCTAAGTATGTAAAACGGCAATTTCATAGGTAAAGACCTAATATATGTTGTGGGCCAAGTGATTAATGAGGGTATTATTAATAACTAGCTTTTGCCCGCGGCTCCGCCCGCGTGGAGATCGGAAAATATCCCAGAGGAATGTACTACTGGGATAAAAAGTATCCTATGTTCTATTTTAGGTCATGGTCTACCCATGTGCCAAATTTCATGAAAATCCGTTCAGCCGTTTTAGCGTGAAAGCGTTACAAACAAATAAACAAATGAACAAACTCACATTCGCATTTATAATATTAGTTAGCATTAGGATGCCCAATATTGTAATTAATCAACAAATAATTAAGTACTATTTTGTTTAAATATGGGTGATTTTCTGCAACTGCAAAAAATAACCTTGTAATTCACAGTAGGTACCTACTTATCATTATGATATACAAAGTTATCTTTGCGACTGTTAAATATAATATGGTACGGAAGCCTTTGTGTGCGAGTCCGACTCGCACTTGGCCGGTTTTTTATTATAAATATGATTACATGTATTTTTGTAAATGATTTTGAGGTCTTAATAATTAAAAATAAATGTGTTACAAATGCATTAAAAAGTTTAATTTTATTGAAAACATTAAACATGCAAATTAGAACAAATTAAATTTCAATATTTGAACACAATTTTTATTAGTTTTTGTGCAATCAGTACTCGTATTATCTCACTTATTACCAGATTTGTTGGTAAACTAATCGTAACTAACCGACGCGCAAGACAACGCACCACAGTATTGTTTTTGCCGCGAAAAACGGACATCCCCATTTTATTAGCTTATCCGATAGAACAGCACCCTAATTGCGAAACACAGTTTGTTTCGGAAATAGATTCCCAATTTAAACAAACTCCTGTCGGTTCTGGCTTCCATATTTGGAATTGTGAAATAAAAAAAAATCCAATCCATTAGAATTGTATAGAGATGTACTAACCAATTGCTCCTAATCTGTAACGTTGAAGCGTTTTGTTTCATCATATTGGAATTATTTGTTTCCGAATTATTGTGCTACAATTTAATTTTGTTTTAATTGCAACTGATGGTCTACTAATGCTTATAAATAAAGATGTTCAATAATTGCCGAAAAATTAAAAAACAATTTTTAAAACACTTTCTACCAAAAGCTACCATATTTGAAATAGGTAACGAAACGTTTTTCTTTTCACATTTTTGTAATCTGTAGCCAATGAAAATATCATAGAAAAGCAGTGTTATCAACTTAGTAGAATTTCCACTAAACCTGGGGGTTTTGGCACCCCTACTGGCGGAGAAATTTTTCTTTTAGTGGCTGGTGATTTTGTCTAGTGGTTAGTTTAATTCAAATTGTAGAAAACAATACAATCAATTTCCA
Source organism: Cosmia pyralina (assembly GCA_946251885.1). Classification (NCBI taxonomy): domain Eukaryota; kingdom Metazoa; phylum Arthropoda; class Insecta; order Lepidoptera; family Noctuidae; genus Cosmia; species Cosmia pyralina. The sequence continues at coordinate 8,363,836 of OX276347.1, read as the reverse complement.
AAACTTTTAACTCTAAAAAATTTTATATTATCACGATTATGGCATGTTTTATTGTTTGCCTAAAACCAGTGTTAATAATTTTACGATTTTTTCTTTCAAATACCAAAACCTTTGCGGATTTACGTTGATTTGGAAAGACTGTTCAGCATGACAAATATAGGGACGAATGTAGTGTGAATGGGCTCCACCCGAGTGGAGATCCAAAAAAACGTCATTTCGAAAAAATTGCCCCACGGGAACATAATTCCGGGATAAAAAAAAACTAAGCCATTATTGTCTGTCTAACAAACATCCAAACATCTTCTACTAACTTTTTCATTCATTATTTTGTGATATTATATTAGGATGATGAAAAAACCATGTTTACTATCATACCTATGTTATGTTTTATTTTCATTTTCAAATCTTCAAATGGACCTCCAAAACAGTGACCGAACGTCGGTAATAGGAAGATAAATAAAATTAAAAAGTTGTCTAGTTTATTTATGATAGTTTGAAGAATCGCCGCTAGCTAGTGGACTAGCGAAAAAGAAGTTGGCAACACTGATAAAGAAGAATCCTCCCATAATAGTTGTTACATTTTTCAACATACAAATACAAATTATCTCATAAAAAAACATGGGCCTATAATGAATATTGAACTAGTCACCACGTGGAGTTACTCTATCTACCTATAGTGGAGATTTCTCTAGTCAAGAACTAGCGCTCGCTCTGTTGATGATAAAATGAGGGCTTTGTAAAAGGTGTACTAAGACTAAGGCTGTTTTGCTCAATAGCGAAATTGCCTATTTCGATATCATCACTACCTACAAGTAAGTAAGCCAGTTTATATAGAAATAACGTGTGTAGATTTGTAGAAGTGTCAAGTGTATTTGTGTAGTGTGTGTGTACTTATCTCATTAGATTATTGTAGCTGTAGCATTTTTATAAATCAATGAGCTGTAGGTACATTATTGGTCAGTCTACATAAGGACAATCATTCCTTTGTTGCGTAGACAAGCAACTTATGTGATGTACTTTTTTATACGTCCATGAGTAAGGTTAACTATTTTTTGATGGTTAATTAATTTATTATACATATGTCTGTCAACCTCACATTCTAACAACTGAAATAATTTTTAGGTAGTTGATATTCCTGTACATAAGTAGATGCTAAAAATTAACCACTAATTGAATAACAATTAACTATGAAACATTGATCATAATATTTTCACAGACGGTGCTAAAGCTGAAAATACAAGAATTGAACACTGCCCTACCAACATTATATATAGCGAGGGATTTCCTAACAAAGAAGTTGGTGGCAAAGCACGAACATTATTGAATATGGATCTTCTATAAAAATCATTGAAGGTACCCAAGCTTTTTGACACATATTTAAGAAACAAGCGTAGCAACTTACTAGGGGAGACAGGACACTTGATCCCTCGGGAGACTTGCTCCCCAGGCCATAACTAAAAAACTAATAATCACATCAGTGAACTTTCTACATAGTCAAATAAAATAGTCACATCATATATTTTATGTATGCCCAACTGTTTTAAAGCTTGTGGCTAAGCAAGCCATACGGGTCGATCTATCAAGTTAAGCTACGCTTGTCGGGGTTGGTCTGTGGATGGGTGACCCATTTTTATATACCGAGATTCCTCCGTGCCTTGGAGAGCATGTTAAGCTGTTTGGTCCCGGCTGTCATTAGTGGATCTTTGGCAGTTGTTACGGGTTGTCAGAAGCCCGAAAGTCTGACAACCAGTCTTACGAAGGGGTATTGCATTACCCAGTAACTGGGTTGTGGAGGTCAGATAGGCAGTCACTCTATGTAAATACTGACATTCATCTGCATCTAGTTAGACTGGAAGCCGACCCCAACATAGTTGAGAAAAGGCTAGGCAGATTTATATCTAACTAATGTTTACTGTACTAATTTAGTGTTACAGTTAAATAAAAATATCTGGAGACTGAAAAATCAGATCCTGAAGAAACTAAACAACCGGCAGCAATGACTAGGCCGGTGGCTTTTGTCCAGCCATGGGCTGATGAAGGCCTAGTTTGCTACATAATGTTTATGTACTTTATTTGAGCAGAAATAATGTGATTTTGTTTTAAAACTGTAGGAGAGTTCCCGGGGTGGTTCACCTATGAAGATATGAAGGCAGCATAAATGATGTCGCCCATTGCTGCTATTTACTTGACATCACTGCACAGCTCCTCTGCAACTACTTCAGTTTCCAAGTACAAAAGTAGAAACGAAGATTTTTCATAAAATATTGTTATCACAACAGCAATATAAAAACTTATGATATTGTGTTAATTGATAAGCGTTAATAATTATAAAGTGTTTCATTATGAACTATGAAGGTACAAATAAAAATAACTTGTTATGAAGTATTTAAGAATTGAGTACCTAGTACTTACTATGTTTTTTATTAAATAAAGAAGTGATTATTCTAGTGATACTATTTAGAAAATAGTGGTGTTTAGCAAAATTAACTGTCATTCATTACTTTCATTAGGTATAGATAAATAGGTAGAAATAAAATATGGTAAACAAAAAAACTGTTTTATTTATATCATTACAATTACAACCACTGACAAGAGCATTTAGTATTTGGACATGAGGCAAAAAGAAATAGAACAAATATTTATAATGTATGCATTGGTGGAACTTGATATTCTAATGTCTTCCTGTGGAAGTCATCATGGATTATTTATGTACTGCTTGAATAATGTAGTTGAGCCTGACACCTGCAATATAAAGAAAAGAATTTAAGTAAATCCTTATCCCTTAAACAATTCAATGCACAATCTATTAATTTTATAGAACAACAATATTCTGTTACCTATAAACAACGATTATGTGCCTTGCAAGTCTATTGATGGATGCAGCATACTTGTCTAAAAAATACCAAAAGAAAGATCTTATAAAACCTCGGCAAGTATTTTTATTAGATAACAGACAAAAAGGTAGATGAACCTATGATATATAGGTACAGAGATCATCAAATTGCACAACTTTCTCCAACATAATCGAGAAAAAATTATCAGCTGTCCCGTACGAAACTTCAATACCTACTCGACCCAAGTGTATGGGACGGCTGATTATTTTTTCTCGATTACGATGTTGGTCCTATGGAGAAAGTTGTTCAGTTTTATGCTCTGTACCACATCTTTAAATTTGACCACACTTTTCTGATACATCCTGTATATTGCTAAGTACCTTTCAAGCAAAACCAATTCAATGCAAAAGAGTATTTTGAAGGGCTCCATAATAAACTAACAATCATCTTCCTGCCCTTATCCCATGTTACTTGGGGTTGGCGCAATATGTTTACATAAACTAACAATAAACATTAGAAATAGAAGTAGATAAGTACCATAATATTTAGAAAACCACCTTCAAAGCTACTCTGATTTTGAGGATTCACACAGGACATCATAAAGGTTTATGACAAGATACACATTTCTAGTAGGTACCTACTTACACAATAAAATATATTGAAAAAATTTAGATAGCATTTACTTAGCAGGTACTTCTGTACTTGGATATTATTTTCAATACTCAATACTTTTATTGCATTCTACATGTAGGTATTCTTAGGTGGTAAAGTTATAATTAGATCATGTGGACCCTGTCGGGCACAGCAAAATAGTGAGTTAGGAGAGAGGAAGCATTTGTTAACTATTATCTAACACTAGGTACCTACTTAGCAAACTACTATATTATAATAATAATGTGGGTATTTACTGAGATAAGCTAATGGCTTTAATATAAAATATAAACTGGTATCTATTGAGAGATGTAATAATAATTAATTTCAGTTGCCTAATACTTTCTTTATTCTAGTTTGTTGTTATAATTTGCTAAGTAAACAAATATTCATAAAGGTAGGTAGTAGGTATGTATGGTACCTACGTTTATTGGTGTCTTACCTATATATTTTGTATTCACCAGTAACAAGAAATATGTGGTTTAACATTGTTGCTGTGCTTACATTTTGAAGCTCAGACTAATTACAAAACCAAGACAGTGCTGTCAACAGTGACGTGAGGCTTACGTTTCGGGTATCGTAAACTTGTGCACTACCTAATAAGGTGTAGTTTGGTGTAAATATGTGCATGTGAGCGTGTATGTACATAGTGAGGTGTAGTTTTGCACATGCTTCACTGTAATGTTTGCAGTGCTATAATGTCTTAGTTTTTTATTTAGTCTGAGCCTTGAAGATACAATATTTACATACTACCTAAGTACATTGGGCACATTCAATGTTCAACTCTTAGATAGAAAATAATATTGATATTACCTTGAATAGACAATGTTTTGGAAATAGATCTATGTATGGTGGTAGGTATGTCTTCTGGATTGCCACAAGAAAAGAGAGGCCTACGCCCAGTAGTGGGCGAAGGCGGGCTGTGGATGACAATGATGATGGTTGTATGTATGTTCAACAGTCCTTACATAATATATTGACATAAAATGCTTCAAACTGAGCATTTTTTGTTCTTCCTCTATATATTTACTGCTTTTACAATGAAGCCCTGAAATAAAATGATGTTATTTCTTTAAGCACATTTTTTTAAGATACTTACATGTTTAAAGCCGGGGTCAGTGGGTCGTCATATGGGCGGAGTTTGCTTGGACTGTAATAACTTGATTTTAACAGTGTCCATGGAGGTTCTTGCCCATATTTCTCCATTAGGATATAAGTTTTGGAATGGGCAACTAGCTTCAACTTTATACTACCTCACAAAGTCTCAAGAGTTGAGGCACTCTTCAAAAGTCTGCGGCTTTTAATAAGCCCGTCTTTGAGGCGTTGCTTTTCCGCGTTAAGCAACAAATAGCCTCGGTATTGAAAATACCAAAAATATTGATTTATCGTTGCAGTCAATTGCGGTTCTACACAAAAACACATTCACAATTTATCAAGAAGCTGTTCACTTACAAAATTTCGTAAAAATTATGGAGATTTTATGAGAAAATCACAAACCAATTGCTATGAAAAATTATTACGGGCAAGACGTTGCCATCTGTTTGAAAAACGACTGCTCGTTGATTTCAAACCAACTTCCAGCTGTCAAAATAATTTCACAATTCGAATATTTGCCTTTTTAGTCGCTTTTCGTTCACTCTTTACTGTCTCCAAACCACGTGAAACAGATTGGAGTTGGTTACACACTCTATTGTAGTTTCGCAATTCGAAAGACATAAAATAAAACAAACTGCAGTCAAAGCCAAATCAATTAGACTGACTCGGATGACGAAAATGTTTTTCGCAATTAGGTAGCTGGTTATTTTAAAAGTAAGAGTAAAATATCCATGTGATAATTTTGTCCCAATCTGCAGTTATAAATTTTTTCAATTTTTTTCCATGGTTTCCATAAAATTATAGAAATCGCAATAACTTTAGACCCAATCCGTTTTTGTTATTTATTTGATTGCAATTACTTTATATTAAGTAAATTATCAAGCAAACGCTCAAGTTTTATCTTTAACCGTTAGGGAGTAACATCGAATTTTACATATTTTCGATTTTATTTTTTTATGGGCTTGTTTCATGGCATTTGGATTCAATATCGAGACAAGCTGTTGCTTTGGCACTAAGAAGTACCGATTTAAAATATCATATCCAAATCTTATGGTATCTAGAATTTACAGGATTCTGAAATTTAGGCACTAGGTATTTTAAAAAAATGTTTTTTTATTGAAAAAATGAATAACGATCAATCAATCTGCCTAGCCTTTTCCCAACTATGTTGGGGTCGGCTTCCAGTCTAACCGGATGCAGCTGAATACCAGTATTTTACATGGAGCGACTGCCTATCTGACCTCCACAACCCATTAACTGGGTAATACGATACCCCTTGGCAAGACTGGTTGTCAGACTTTCGAGCTTCTGACGACCCGTAATGACTGTCAAAGATTCACGAATGACACCCGGGACGGCTTAACGTGCTTTCCGAGGCACGGACGAGTCTCGGTATGTAAAGATTGTCACCCATCCACTGACCAACCCTGGCAAGCATAGCTTAACCAGATGGATCGACCCGAGCGGTTATTATTACTTAGCCAAGAGCTCCTCATGAATGAAGATAGTACTGAATTTTTTACCTATGGAAAATAATAATTAAAGTAGGTAATTAAGCAAGTGAAGTCTGTTTAATGTTTTAATTTTAAAATTTCAAGTTTATCGACCAAGAGGTTCAGGCTGTGTGATAATAAGTGCAAAATGAACTCTTAGGTCCCACCAAAAACATAAATGTAAAATAGGGGCCAACTTCTATGGAGCTAAAAGATAGTTTATTAGGTTCCTTGCTACTGATTATGCAACTTGGCAAGTTTTCAAAGACAATTATTTGTTTGAAATTGTTGAGAGTTTTGCTTTAACGAACTTTATAGGTCTAATAGATTTAGGTGGTCCAAAGTAGCTCGAAATGGTTCGTGTACGTAAGGTGTGCTTCACCCTACTTCATCTCCGAAATTGGCTTGACATGCAATAAAGCATGAAAAAATATTAGTATAAATAATTAACTTTAGTTGTATGTTCGATTTAAAAATAATAAAAAGATGTAAGAATATTATTTGTAAAATTTATGAGTGGGTGTAAATATGTATACGTAGATAAGTATTATTGTATGATAAAATAAAATCCAACATAAAATATAAACCTACAAACAAAAAATAATCAAAATTATCAGAAAAAACTTAGAAGTGAATAACTCCTAGATACCGCAAGATTTGGATGTGTTTTTTTTATAGTGATTGGTTGGGGTCTAAATATGATTTACAATAAATATTGAATCCAACTAAGCAAAGATACAATCATGAAAAATCTAAATCTAAAAATACAAAAAAAACATATTTCTTTACATCTGTACTAGTTAGTACTCTTTTGTATTTTTTTCCAAATATCTATAATATAGTTTTATTACACATAATAAAGAAAAGGGTAAAATAATGCGTATTTGTTTTGTAATTAATTAATTTAGAAAAGTTGGAAAAAAAATTAAAAAATTTTTTACTCGTGTTTCGTGCACAATTGGCACACGGGTATTTTACTCTCACTTTTGAAGTAACTTGTTAACTATATAACTTTGTGAACTTATCTTGGTGAAGGAAAAACTAAGAAAACATGGACTTACCGTTAATATACTATGTTAGTCTGAAGTCGTCAACTTGTTTTGAGCAAGCGTGATGATTAATGCTGGTGCCTTTTCTGTATGAGAAGAAGCTTTTGCCCTGCAGTAGGACAATAATAGGCTGGTATTCTTAAGTGCATTCATAACTAATCTTAATTAACCAATTAAAACAGTGTTTTCATACTATTTGATCTTTTTGTTTTTGTAATGGGATATAAATCACAAACTAAATTCTCTTTCACCTGAATCTAGTGGTTATCTTGATATTATTGTCAATATAACAAGATTTTAGTAAGACCCTTAAACAATAGAGAACAACTTCTAAAACCAGAACAATTAATTTCTAATGATTGCAGAACCTTGTGCCAAAATTAGAACCAGTGGAATCACCATTAACAGATTATTCCGGTGAAAACACCAATGATACTGATGTAGCAGTGCTAGAGAATGTTGTGGAGAAGAAGCATAATGTAAGCATTATATCATCAGTGGTCTGCAATAAAGTTTTTTTTATTTATTTAATGTATTTATTAATGTATGTATGTATTTATTTATTATTTATCATACATCATAGCTGCCTAGCTGGATTCCCAAATATCTTGGGGTCGGCTTTCAGTCTAACCAGATGTAGCTGAATACTAGTATTTTATATGGAGCGACTGCCTATGTGACCTCCACAACCCAGTTAATGGGTAATACGATACCCCTTGATAAGACTGGTTGTCAGACTTTCGGGCTTCTTACGAACCGTAACAACTGTCAAAGATCCACAAATGACAGCTCGAACCAACGGTTTAACGTGTATTCCGGGGCACGGCGGGGTCTTGGTATGTAAAGATGGTCAACCATCCACGGACCAACCGTGGCAAGCGTAGCTTAACCTCATCGATCGACCCGTGCGGCTGCTATAACTTAGCCACAATCATAGTTATTGATAACGTGTAAATGGCATAAAAAGCTGTTATTGTAAACAATTTTTAACTATTTTACAGAAATCATCAGGAGCTCAATCAAAGAAACGGAAAAGGGCTGAACAAGACAATAACAATAAGTGCAAGAAATGCATACCAACCGTAGATTCTGAAAACGTACACAAAGTTAGCTCAGATAGCGGAAAACAATCTGTAAGTGGAACATTTTTGCCTTTCATAACTTTTGTGTATTAAGTACTTAAAAAAACTGACTGTAAACTATCACACCCATCTATATTTTCAGAATGTCGTGCTTAAAATCGAACCCATAGAATCACCACTCACTGACTATTCCGGAGACAATACAAATGACACAGACATAGCATTACTAGAAGATACTTCGGACAAGAAACACTTGACTGCAGAAAATTGCCTTAACAAAAGGACGTACATGCTAAGTGACCGAATTGATAAAAGCGAAGTGAGCAGTACACAACCATGTTTGAATGAGAAGATCAACTGTGGTGATGCGTCCGATGAAATAATTGAAATTGACAAAGAAGTGGAAACTGTACTGCAAAGTGGAACAAGAATTGAGTCGCTGAGTATAAAAACGGAGAATCTTAATTTGGTGTCTACTGATGCACAGAATTGTAAAGGTACTTACATTATTTACTTTTACATTTCTTTTTTTTTTACACTATCATACATATGTAGACATTAAAGTTGCTTCGAATTTTCTTTATGTTATTGCGTTGTCACTTATTCTTCTGTTACAACAATCAATCTGCCTAGCCTTTTTCCAACTATGTTGGGGTCGGCTTCCAGTCTAACCGGATGCATCTGAATACCAGTATATTTTCTGTTACAACAATACAGTGACAAACTTTTTTACAAAAAAAAATACAACCGACTTCCAAAAACAACACTACAAAGTGAAAAATAACTTTAATTTCGGAAGTCGGTGTCTAGTTAAATGTATTTTCGTTTTTTGCCACCGACATCCGAAATTAAAGTTATTTTTCACTTTGTAGTGTTGTTTTTGGAAGTCGGTTGTATTTTTTTTTGTAAAAAAGTTTTTATTTTTTGTTTTTTTTTGTTTTGGGAAAAAATACGTATTATTGAAGCTAACTCAAAAACTACCGAAGCAAAGTTAATCAATTTTCTCAAATTTCCCTCTCGATTAAAACAAAAAAAAAATCCAAATCGGTTTAGCCATCTTCGAGTAATGGGGGGGGAAAAAAAAAAGGTTCCGACGAATTGAGAACCGCCTCCTTTTTGAAGTCGGTTAATAAAAAGTGTGGATGACGCTTAGTAGAAAAGTATCCTTACGAAGCATTAGTTGTCAATGTTATTCATAGAAATTTTAATATGACTTCGTTTTAATTTGCAGATCCATCATTCCCTTGCCCATTCTGCCCTCGCGTGTACAACAGTTGGGGGTATAGGCGAAGACATGTGAAATCTAGACACGTTACTAACAGGTAAGTTTTATTACTTAACTAGCGACCCGCCCCTGCTTCGCACGGTTTTTGCGACTTGACAAAACATCGAAATTTCTTTATATGTAAGTTTAATATGAATGTATTTTACACATAAATCTTCTGAAATAATTACTTTAAATGATGGTGACAACTGCATGCATTCTGTGTTGTTTAGAAGAGCAACGTGGTCACACAAACAACACGACAACAGACTTTATCCCCATTGACTACGAACTAGAAATTTAGACTCAGTTTTTCTTAACACCTTATTTATGCATAAAAACTAAACCCTGTCCTTCTCGTTTTTCTGACAATATACAGGGTCAACTAGCGAAACTCCGCAGACGTGATGATCTAAACACGACTAAATAAAAATAAAATATATTTGATGATTTTTTTTTTGGGGTCAATGACCGCTGGTAATGTTGTTAGGTACTGGAAGTGTGAGTTGATAAAATCTGTTTAATTGTGTTGACCCATGACCCATCACGTCTGTGATGTTTACTAAAGAAAAACTGTAATTTAAACTGACATTTTAAGTGACTACCGACAGCGCGCGGTGGCTGATGACCCCAAAAAAAACATCATCAAATTAATTTACCTATCACGTCTGCGGAGTTTCGCTAGCTAATTTAATTTGACTCTGTATTTTCCCCAATACAGTTGTAGGTACAAGGTGTAATTTAAATAAAAAGGTGTAATTTTAAGAAAACAAATCAGCTGTTCCCTACATTTATGTTCGCCTACCTCGTCAAAATCTGCTAATAATCTGCTTTAACTATAGAGTAAAAGTTGTTCATAATGATGAGAACAATGACCACTTAGAGACCTTAAGACTTTTGACCTTGTAGATTAGGTGTCATCTCGTTTGTGTTTATTCCAGGCTGTCTTGCAAATGGTGCGTGTCAGTGCTGCCGTCCACAGGTGCGTGGTACACGCACGCGACACGCTCGCACGGCGTGCCGCACGAAGAAGCACGCAACTCACTCGTCGTCATGGTGGAAGCACACGCCGTTTTGACGCTCAACGAGCCTAATGTCACTCAGTTACTCGTTTAAGGTCGTTGGAAGAAATCAAAGTGGAGGTATGGCACCTAATTGGTTTTTGTGAACATTGTTTATGTGCCCTCAAACTCAGTATCGTGAAGAAGCGATAATATATCACTTTAAGCCGCCATTCGCACGGACGTAAAAATATTGCGGCGATTTTTTTTCGCACACTGGATTTTCAACGCTCTGCTTAGCGCCGAGAGTTGAAAATCCAACAGTGTGTTTTTTCGACGCGCTAGAATGCACTCTGTTGTTGTTAGAGGTTGGATTCTCGAAGCTCGGCTCAACACCGAGAGTTGAAAATCCAGTGCGCGACAAAATCCCGCCGCGATATTTTTAGTGTGAACGTCGGCTAACTGTATAATGGCGGAACGAAAAAGTTGGTGAATTTTCACTTTTCTAACGGCTTTTTTTTACTTGAAATGACCTTTTCGTAAAGGTGACATGTACCTACCTACCTGAGAAAGTTTATTCGAAAATTACTGAAACTTTTCGTTCCGCGAGTGAACATGTTCAGCTACGCGAACAAATCGACGCGTATCTTCATTTGGCTCTCTCAGGGTCTTAGCACACCTCTGTCGCGAAACCGCGAAACCGCATGATGTTCCGCTGCTCGAGTAGCGGAACATCATGCGAGTCAATTGAGTTGAACTACTGCGGCTTCGCTGCGGAGATGTGCTAAGGCCGTGTGCTAAGGTGTGTTTGTCAGAACGTAATCCTCGTATCATTACGAAATAACTAGTTTTTTGTATCCTCCTAAAAAGGAAAGGGGTAGAAGTCTTATTGATAAATCAGTTGATTGCTCTCTTGTCTTATTATAAAATGTTTCTTTTTAAGTGTCATTCTTAAACCACTTCGTAAACTATGCGACATGCGACTGCGACTAGACGCAACGTCAGGCTGCGGCCGACAATTTTCGTATATTTTGTTCAAAGCTCCGCTCAATTGGCGTCGAGTTGCAAAGTCAACGACACAGGCTAGGGGTTGCATGCTCTCGCTATAGTCTGTTTTTTTAACAAACGAGTATCGAAAATTTTGACTGCGTTGCTATTGGTCCACGTAATCAACATAAAGTCCGTTCCACACAAACCCTGTAGTTACATGTACATTCAGTTGAGTCACCTGCGCGTCGCACGTGCTTTAGTGAGTGAACCAGACGATATTGTTTGTGCGTGGGTTATGGCGGACATGACTCCGGTACAGTAAATTTTAGAAGTATTAAATATGGACGGGCCTTTACAATTTCAAAACAAGACAAAGCCGTTGGCCCCATCCCGACCAATGACCCATCTCACTCAGTCAATATCGGAAATGTGAGAGAGACATAACTCAGTACTCGTTTGTTAAAAAAAACAGACTATAGTCGTCGCAGCGTCTAGACAGTCTTGACAGTCACAGGTAAGCGTCTTGTGGACGAGCTTTCGCAGTCGCATGTCGCATAGTGTGCGCGGTGGTTTAAGGTAGTGGTGGCGGTGCCATTATGGTTTAGATTTGCATCGCTATAGTATTACGTAGTTCCATTTGTTAATGGCTGAAAGTCGATTCAATAGTTTAGTACAGTACGACAACGTTCAGAAGTTTCATCGTTTATCTACTGAAAAACCGAACTTTACCGAATTAAATGCGACTGGTTCCGCATTTAATTCGGCAAAGTTCAGTTTTTCCGTAATATACTAGCCGTTGCCCGCGGCTTCGCCCGCGTGGATGTCAGAAATTATCCCACGGGAACCTACTACCGGGATATAAAGTATCCTATGTGTTAATGCAGGTTATAAACTATCTGTGTGCCAAATTTCAGCCAAATCCGTTCAGCCGTTTTTGCGTGATTGAGTAACAAACATCCCAACATCTTCACAAACTTTCACATTTCTCTAATATAAGTAGGGTTTAGGTGGGAATATAACGCCGTTAGCACACTGACGCTTACCGCTGCAGTTTCCCTGCGAAATGCGTTATTTTTTGTACCTACAATTTGACAAGTTATCGCCAGTTTTTCGCTTACCGTGGCGTCGGTGTGCAAAAGGCGTAAATCAATTTCTATTGGTCGATAGTCACATTTTATTCGCTATATTTCGGATTTTCCGAAGATAAACGATGGAATCTTTGAACGTTGTCGTACTGTATCAAGTTCTAATGATGCCTCGCGCGGCATCCTCGCGAGCACTTTTGTGCTGTTTTTTGTGTAAGTTACCAAACCATGCCAGTAACCATGGACAAAAACGGTTATCAAAATGAAGGAATAGTGCTTTCTTAATAATCTAGTTCTGCAATATCAATGCAATACTTATCCGCATGTTGCACCTAAACATAGTAGTACCATAAGTTTTACTTTTTATTGCACAGTGAGAAATCTTCTGGTCTTATACTTTTCGATTTAAATTTATAATAGGACATAATATAAGTACCTACCGTACGGCCAGTCCAAGCATTATTTGACAGTAACACGGTCAGTAACAAACACTTGTTTTTAACTTTGCACTTATTTTAGGGTATGGGAAATATTTTCTAAAGTACTTTTGAATTACGCGTGGTATTGCTGTTTTTTTTTTTCACTTTTAAAGCCAAGAATCACAATGATTTAATGTTTGCCTTTTTCCGGTAAGATATTTTTTGGTGAGCCATGACGTATGTGTTAAGGTAGGTGCAGACTGTGTCGACAGTGACCTCAGAGATGGCTTTGTTAACGCAAAATAAAGGCAAAAGGCAAAATCGTGTTTTGTGTTCTTAATTTGGCTTTCGTTGTCTCGGTCTGTACCTGGTTTAAAATTATTAAAGGCATATAAAATGAACCTTTAAAATTAAAATATTTTTGGATATTATTTAGGATAACTTTGTTAATATATATTTTGTTTGTTTGTATTTATTGTTTATATTTTAATTATAATTAAGGTATGTGATGATCTCAAAGTTATGAAGTCACGGTTTCTAGTAACTTAAGCGCCATAATAATTGCTTCTAAATAAATAATTAACAATTAAAACTTTACATTTTGTATTCTAAGTCACTATTTTCACGGGATTAATAGGTTTAAAATATTTCTGTGGCAACCCTTATCAATTGTTTAGCTTTAAATGATTTAAGATAAAACTATTTGGCAATCATTGTAGACATACTATCCCCATGAAAGTTTTCAGACAAAATCTAGAAACTACCATTAAATGGATCCCTGTTCTAAATTCTGAGGGAGCAATTCACGTATTTTTAAGAATGTTCGCATTCAAATTTCAGTCTGTTAAAAATATCTCTTATTTCGTTACACGTTCGACAAGTTTTTGACATTGAGGTGGATATCACACCTCCGTCGCTAAACACTATGGTTTTTATGGTCAGCGAAACCGCAGTAGTTCAACTTAAGGCGAGTGTAGCTGCTAACCGGCAGCGCCACCATTGAAAAAAAGTCTGGAGATAATTGATAATAATAATTTGAATTACTTAATTAATGTTATTTTCACTATACCTAAACTAAACTTGTTTTAATACTTATAATAATAATATAATTCTATAACAACAGCGACATTAAACAATAATAATTATGACTATTCCATTTAATTGATTTGATATTTGTATAAAGTCACATGATATAAAATTGTATGTATTATAATGTTTATTCGTTTTGTTTTGTTTTGCAGTGCCCTTACAAGGTGCATGTTTGATACTTTTTTACCTTATTCCAACCTCTGCACATGTTTGCAATAAACTGATTTGATTTGATTTGATATGGAACATTTTGAAGTTGTAGCAGCTATAGCAGTTAACGCCAAAAACGGCCGTTTTTGGCGTTAACTGCTATAACTTCGAACCTAGGAGGTTTAGTGTTGATTTTTCTAATACAAAAAATTCTACCTCATCTGACTAAAAATATGAGCATAGGAAATTTTAAAATGTTCCATATCTTCAGACTTGTTAATTTTTCAATGGTGGCGCTGCCGGCTAGCAGCTATACTCGCCTTAAGTCGAACTACTGCGGTTTCGCTGCTATGATTTCGCGGCGGAGGTGTGGTATCCGCCTGATTGTCGCTGAGTTCAGAGGGGCAATTCCCGTATTTTTAACAACATTCGCAATCTCATCTCAGTGTCAATCTGTCAAAAATTGTATAGCGTTTACCTACATTTTTGACATTTGATTGTCGGTGACATGAGATTGCGACTTGAATTTGAATGTTTTTAGGTACGAGAATTGACCTTCAGATTGCGACTACAGTCCATTCACAGCTCTATTCTATTTTTAATAAATGGCAAGCAAAGCCGATGTCGACTATTCTGCCAATGCCTAAAGTGAGCTGGAAAAACAATTATTTTACCTCTGATCTTGTATCACATGTCAAAATGACAGTGATCTTCATTTTCATTACAATAAGGTTGCTGCCATTGACAAGTCTGTCAAAATCAAAGTGATCTTTAATTTCGATACAATAAGGTTGATGTTGGATTGCTGCTGTCAGAGGGAAAATAACTCTGAACGGACTGTAGGTTTTGAACGTTTTTAATTAAGTACGGAATTGGCCTTCTGATGAACCGATATCGCTCCGTAGTCAATGATCTGTCGCTGCAATACACTAGTTTTCAGGAAATTCTCTTCGATATTCATCAACGCAGATTTTAAGGTTGTTTTAGTATCATAATAAGTCAGTAGACTACACTTTAAAAGGGACTCAATCCAGTTAATTTTCATCCTTATTCGACCCAGGTAAAACTATCGAGCCATTTTTTAATTTCGTACTTTATTCCTAGTGTTAAAGTTCTAAATATAAAAACTGTTTTTAACCCCAAATCTGAATTTATTAAGGTGAATGCGCAAAGGTAGCCCACGAAATTCAAATTTTGTTACGTTTTTTTGCAAATTGCAGGTCAGTGTCAAGTTGTATTTATTAGTCACGAATCATATTTTGATCAAAATGCAACCTGACACTGACCTGCAATTTGCAAAAACACAAGAATAAGAATAATATTTATTACACACACAAGATTCATGATAGGTACACAAGAGCAAATGTACAAAACAACAAAACACGGATAAACAAAACTAAAAACGGGTCTTCTCGCGATATTCCTTTTTACGAGGTAATCAGGTACCTACTTGTTTCCCGACGTTTCGACCGCCTTGCAACGATCGTGGTCACGGGAGGACTGATGACAGCTCAGCGACGTCTTCGTAAAGTGCGGGTATTGGCATCTACCCTCACTTGGTCTTCACAATTTTTATTATTGTCAGTGTCGGTACTTCTACACACAACATTAATGACGTCTACACACTGGCGGACCTCGTCGGGCGACCGGCGTTGCTTGCATTTGCAACGTTTTGAAACGTCGGGAAACAAATAGGTACCTGTTTACCTCGTAAAAAGGAATGTCGCGAGAAGACCCATTTTTAGTTTTGTTTATAATGTGTGCAAATCGCGAAAGTTTAAAAACACGGATATTTACATTGTTAATGCGCTGATGCCGCTTTGGGGCGATGGATGGAAATAAGTAACGATATTGGTTCTCTAATAATATAATTAATTTAACATAAAAACATAAAGGTAATTGTAATTCGTGAAAAAATAATGATGAAAGACATTTTTTTGTCAAAAAAATATAACAGTGAGAAAAGTGAAAGACGGGCGCGCGCCTCTCGTCTACGCGCCTCGGTTGCGCAGTCTTCTGGAATCTTCCATGATGACGTACGTCGATTGCATATGTGTGCATGCAGTTGCACACATATGCGAGGCGTTAACACATAAATCTACACAGATCATGCAACCCTGTCTCCTAAACTAGGTAGTCCTAAAAATTAAATAAAAAAATAATAATAATAATAATTTCGCGGGATACCTTTACGCATCCACCTTAAAACTTTATCTTTGTCGGAAAAAAGTTAGAAATAAGTATAAAATCTGGCTGAAAGATTTAAGCGTAGACCAAAGTTGGAACTTCTTTTGCAATGAGTCTGTTTATGTCCGACTAATGACTGGGCGATACTATTAATTCGTTACTCTTTACTTTTTGTCGTCTTCCTCTGTACTTATCATAATATTGGATGAAACCATTAATTCATTTCATTTGAGATTCTTACCAGTCCCCGATTATAGATAACTATATTTCAATAGCGTAAGTGCAGAGTCACCCCAAAAGGCTTGGACATTGTGGTTCAATATAAACTAGAGCAGCTATTACAAACTAAAGATGTGTCCCGCGGATGTCAAACCGCGGTGTAAGCTTATTTATGACTGACAAGGAAAGGTACCCAACTGTCCCGCTCCGATTTGATTTATTTTGATATATGTTAGAGAGTAGTCTAAAATAACAAGACACGTCAAAAATCAAAATATTTTATTTCACATAAACCTACATGGGCACTGATGAAACGTCAGAAGCTAGGTGCACGGTTCCAAATTGTTTTTTTCCTGTGGAGAAGAGCTGGCAAGAAACTCCATGGAAACATATTTTTTTTACGTGCCCAATCTCAACCTATTGGGAGAAATTGTCCTCCAAAGAACTGAAAAGTGACTAAACCTTCTAACTTCTGTAGAGTTTTGTTCAAGTAAATTGCTAGTTAATTACTGGTTTTATTATAATTATGTTTGAGAACATGAGTAAGTACTTATGTTTCTATGATAAAAAAAAAAAAACTAATAAAATAACCAAAGTGTATCTTCAACGATGAGCAATATAAAATGAAGGGCGTGTTTTTAGGAAAATATGAGTTTGAGCCGATATAACAAAACCCGTGCTCAATATTGTTTGCTGTCCCGGAAAACTACATGTTGCGTAAAAATTTTGTTCGCGGTTTCTGCTCTAGTTTACATCGAAACTCAATGGGCTTTTGGGGACCAAAAACCCTCCCAAAATCTGGGCTCGTCTTTACTTTGATATTCATTAAAGGAGATCTTAAGATTTATTTCTACGAAACTAATTAACTAAATTAGTAGTCGGAGCGGTATCGGTACTGAAGCTTTAATTCAAGCAAACGTTTTGTACCTACAATCTATTAAACACTTTAACACATTGACTGAATTCATAGAGCTTAAGATTAATAATAGAACGTAAAAAATACTTCATATTTTTATAATCCTTTTGATGTATTTTTCTAACTAGTTTTTAAGTCAATTATTCGGCAATAACATTAGGATGTGATTTCGAGAGATATATAAAATTAACATTTCGGAAATTAAATATTCGATTAGAAATTAAGTGTGGCCTAAATTAAAAAGAAAAAAAATATTTATGGGAATGAGATTAAAAATAAAGTAAACGTATATTTTGGTACTTTATTGCATTAACTATTTAACAATTTTTCCAAGTGATTTAATATGTAAGGCAGTTGAAAGTTTGTGGTTGCAAACAGTTTATGTAATTATTTTCTTTACACTGTATAATGGTGGGTGTACTCTCTAGTAGCACGTTGTTTCATACTCAAATAAAGCTTTCCTTAAAAGAGAAGCCTCTCTAACTCTAAATTTACCTACTGTTTCGAATATATACTCTATAAAGCGGGAGAAATAAAACCTGTGCCCTAGTTTAATTTGCACTTGAAACAGCATGAACAAATATTTCATGTCTACATGCTAAATGAGCATTACAATATTTCATTTTGCACCATAATTACGTTAGCCAATCAAAGTGCTGTTTAAACAAAACCTTTTAAATATAAATCAAAGTTTTAACAAACATATCACATTGTACAAATTATTCGATCGAGCTTCTTTAAAATAATAACAGTGAGCTTATAAGCATAATGAAACATACCTACTGTATCTATTTATTTGTTAATATTTATGTGATATATGAGCGATACATTCAGTTAAATAAAATCTAAAACCTAAATCTTCATCTTAACTCATATTAAAAAAAAAAAAACAATTAGTTCTAAAGTCTTAACTGATGCAAATAACACACTTTTAAAACAAATTATATGACATTTTATTAGATAAATAATGTATCGCTCATCCATCAGTAAATGCTATTATACTTACATGGACCATTCAATACTGTGTTTCTGTGGTAATAGTAACCATGTCATACAATGTAGTATATAAGCAAATATAATAAGTTACCAAAGCAATTTCGGTTAAGGTACTCTAAGATTTAATATAAAACTTGGTATATTTTTTTACGATGTGATGGAACCCTAAAAACGTGTTAAATAACACAACGTTTCGCCATAATTCGCTTTAAGAACATCTTTTGTATTTAATATACTTAACTCTATTGAGATATAAATTATATAATTTAGAAATTAACAAAAAATCTTATGACTTACTTATAACTTATGGCTTTAAAAACTTAATTGTCAAAAACAATATTATTATTGTAATGCCATAATTTAAAGAATAATGTATGCGGACTTCCAATGCAATGGAGATTAAATATATTTTTTACGGAACTTATTTGTTTTTTTTTTTTATAAATCTGTGATGGTACCCTCAACTGTGATTCCTGGCGCTAATTCCACTTTCACGCTTTCTACTTTGTTATCGACTGAGCCAATGAGATCAGTTAATGAGTCCCTCTTTTTCAATGCAGCAATGATAAGGTCCTTCGAGTTTTGTCTGATCATTTCTCTGCTTGAAGACCGTGGAGGTGGATTGACCCTGCTGGATGGGGGAGCCTCGGGCTCTATTTTGCATGTTGGAGGAGTAGGTGCAGTGCGTTTAGTGGCTGGAGGAGAAGGAGGTGGTTTACCTGTCGGAGGCGTCGGTGGGGGCAGTTTAGGAGCTGCCGGTGGCTTCGCCTTGCTCGGCGAGATAATATGCTTGGCAACCACCTGCTTCTCCTCCAAATCATCTCCCAACTCGTTAGACCTCTTCATAGACGCCCTGTTCCGCGGAGTTTTCTTCAGCATTGCTTGGAAATTGAACGGAGGATCATCCTCGTTCATATCGCTGGTTGATTTAGCCATCGCTTGCAGTTCCATTATCGGATCTTGCGCTTCCGTGTCAATAGCGTACATGCTTCTGGTATAGTTTGACTTTCGTAATTTCGGTGCTGTGTCCTCGAGAATGTCTGTGTCATCTCTTACTCCTGCCCAAGGTTCTGGTGGTTGGTAGTAGCTTTGCGGTGCTTGACCTGGTTTCTTTTTGTATACTGCGGGTCTGTTGGCAGGGCCGTCTTTACGTGACGGTTTTGGTGCGGGTGGTACGTCCGGTTCATCAGGCGGTAGGATGGGGACTGGCTGCGTGGGGTCTCTGCAGAATGGCACTGTGATGAGCGTCTGTGTGCTCGCCGATGCTTTACTGGTGTCGGTTTGTGCTGAACTAAATCGACATTTGAACGGTTCGTCCCACTGCTCGTGGTCGGAATCGTATTGACTGGCAAATGTGTCGCTACAAGAAGAAATTGGACAAGTTAGTAACTAAGAATGAGGTCAATAAAAGATGGCATAGTTCTCTAGATAATCTTGCGAAAAATTTCTCAAGATAGGGACAATAATAAAGGGGAAATTGGGCATTTGTCAAAATGTATGTTCTAATTTGGCTCAATTAATTCTTGGTGCTGAACTCACTTGCTCTTGGCAGAAGGGTCACACATATACGAGGTGTCGTAATACTGTAGCTGGTCGATCCTGAAGGGAAGCTTCCAAACAGTAGGAGGGCCAGAACCGAGGAAGTCACCTTCCTTAGAATGAGGATCCACTCGGTCGAGAAGGATTGAAGTACTAGTGTTTAGCAGCGCTTCCAAAACTGCTTGATTGTAGATATGCACCTGGAAAAAATATGAATCGGTATTGTTAAGGTGTTCCGTAACAAATAATTGAATAGTTGAATGAGGTCCATTGGGTTTAGCAGAAATACAGATCAGTGACTGAGTTTCGTAAGAAGGTATCAACAACATTAATTTCGATAAGTACGAGTAGGTAAGTATGGAAATTAGTTGACTGTGCTACAGTTGAATTAATTCCGAATTGCTCACAGCATTGCTCTTTCGACTTTCTCAGAAGACTGAACAAAGATATTTCGATATCTAGGTAGTAAATGACTCATGCGCATAAAAAGGGGTTTACCCTGTGATAACTTACCCTATTGCATTAGTGGTTGTCAGTTGTAACACAGAAATAATATCAAATAACTTAAGTACCTATATAATCAGTTTAATTTGTATTTTATCAAAGCCTACCTACAGATAGGTTAATTTTATCAAGTTGGCATGATTAATCAATTGTACCTAGACTAACTCTTCTTGGAAAACACATTTTAGATATGTGGCGGCATCTACATGGCCACATGCGAACTACGCGTCACGTCGGGGTCACCAGTATCGAGGCATGAGGAACAGGTGTGACTTACTGGCATGGGCCACCATCAGGAATTTTAATTCTGATAACACAAAAATTTAGTCGCTAATTAGTCGAAACTTGCCGCCAAATATCAGAATTTGTTGGTCACTGGTTCAAAAGTTATAAGGTTTCTTATGTGGCCGATCTGGAGTGTCTCCCCAGCTTGGCCACATTTATATCTCAAAAACTAGGCCACCTAGCGAAGATCTGTTTTCTCCCAAATTTAGTCCCTAATTAGTCGCAACTTTTCGCCAAGTCACAGATTTAGTCCGGTTTTAGTTTAGAAGATATAATGAGTTAAATTTTTAAGTATAGTCCAAGAGTTTTGAGAGCTTTGACAGCTCTTGGACTATACTTGAAAAATTGTGGGGCATGCCCACAATTTTGTGTGTCAGTGTCAGTCACACGAGGAACAGGGTGTAAAGTTCACTTATCATCCATAAAAAAGGGAGGATCCTCCGACCAGACACGTGTTGTGTCTGGTGTGCAACTGCCCGACGGTTGATGACGGGATGTGGTATATATGCCAGTCGCGCAGTATACTCTGTTTGCGCGATGCAGGATTTTTGTGACGTCAGTGTAATGCGTAGTTCGCATGTGGCGATGTAGATGCCACCACAGATATATAAAATAAAAGGTAAATGTCTGACACCTCTGTAGGTAAAAAATCATGGCTAATGCTAGGATATAATGGAAGTCATCTTAAGAATTATGGTGAAGATAGTTTCTGATACCACCCGTGCACTTTACGTGAACCCAAAGTTGACAGCCTAGAATATACGTAGTTGACTCCGCACTTGTCAACAGCTTTTATCTTAGAACTACCACCACTTAATTCTTCGTACTTGACCGTGTGTTGTGACATCTCAGTCATACTTCTCTTTATCTTTCTCAGGTATTGTCTAGGCATCTACAAAGTCAGACAAAGAAGGCAGATGTTACACTCGTACCCACGAACATTTTTACATCCTCCCCTTTTCGCCAAATAAAAAAGGTGTAAGCTAAACTACAAAAAACAGTAAAGGGGGGGATGAACCAGTAGGTACAGTTATCCTCAAAAAGATGTACCTACCTATACATCGACAAAAATCATTTAATTGTCACACAAAACATAATTGCAGCATTGTAGCTACACATTGATACCTACAGTATTTATTTATTTATTAGCTTTATTCCTTACGTGTACCTATATAGTTCTTATTTACTGTTTTGTGTTGTGTAGGCAAGAACTTATTTATTTGTTAGTAATGTTAGTTTTGAACTTAAATAAGGTTAGTATTGTTAGATGTAAGGGCTGTCTTTTTGCGGTGAAAGCCTCCTCGAAACCGTTCCAGTTGATTATTTTTTTAATGACAGCTGTCACGCACACCAGCATAATAAAGTTAGCATGTTTGTTTTAGTTCTTTTGCAGCGCGACACTATTTAGACATAAAGCAAAGTTTTGTCCTATATACACTTCTGGACACATCTATTGGCCCACCTTAGAGTTTAGGTTTCGATGGCCCCTACCGAAATATGATTGCTAGATTGAACAAAAACTGTTGATGCAGTTTTAAACCTGATACATTTTACCATCTTTTTCGATCGTATTGTTTTAAATTTGAATTCAGAATACCATACGACATGGAGCTACGCCTAACAAGTCGGATATGCGCCTTGTTAAAGGCAATTGATTTTTGAATAAAAAACATGTTTTATCAAATAAAGGTTTAATTTAATAACGCGTGTTGCCTCCATGGGCATCTACCACAGCTCTCATACGATTAGGCATAGAGTTTATCAACCGCTCTATGAAATTTTGAGGGATCATCTCCCATTCCTCTTCTATGACAGTTTTCAACTCCTGCATCGTCTGGGCAACTGGCTGACGAGCCCTAACACGTCTTTTTAGCTCGTCCCACATGTGCTCAATGGGGTTCTTGTCTGGGCTTCTGGCTGGCCAGTCCATAACTGTGATGTTCACATCCCGAAGATATTCCCTGACAATGCCGGCCGCATGGGCTCTTGCATTATCATGCATAAAAAGGAAATTTGGGCCCACATAGTCCGCGTATGGTATCACGTGAGGTTCTAAGCACTCACGAATGTACCTTTCAGCATTTAATGTTGGCAGCCGTGGTCCTGTAACAACCTCAAGTTGAGTTTTGCCGCTCGCGGATATACCGCCCCAGACAGTTCATGAGCCACCGCCATAAGCAACCCTCTCTTCAAAGCAGCATTGTGCGAAACGCTCTCCCTTACGTCGGTAGACCTTCTTCCTTCCATCATTGCCATGTAACACAATTTTAGGCTCATCAGAAAAGAGTACACGGCTCCAATCTTGCTGTGTCCAATTTAAATGACTGCGTGCGAAATGAAGGCGCGCTGTTCGGTGGGCTCGCGTTAGTTTGGGGCCATTAGCTGGCTTGTGTGGTACCATATCGCATTCTTTTAACCTTCTCCGAACAGTTCGAGCGCTCACAGATACTCCGTGGAAGTCGCGAAGTTGGTTTTGTATCTCAATGGAGGTAAGGTGACGATTTCTCAAGCTGGTCGTCACGATGAATCGATCCTGCCTTTCAGTTGTGACCCGAGATCGTGGCCTTCCTTGGCGACGAACAAAGCCGCCAGTCTCTAGGTACCTCCGATAAACATTTCGGACCGCAGATCGACTTAAATTAAGTTGAGCACTCACGTTTCTTTGGCTGTGTCCGGCCTGAATAAGTGCCACAGCTTGGGCGGCGACTTCAGGTGAAGTATCCATAGATTATTGATGGAACCTCACCTTAATGTTAAGAATAAGTAATGTTTGTTGCAAAACCAAAGATATCAATCACTTTTTCAAGAATTAAATCCAAGTAAACCAATAAAACCAAGTTATCTTAGTATTCGATTGTTTGATATCAACAAACAGGCTCCAAATTGTCTTTTGTTTCTTTAAATTCTGTGTTCGAAATTCAAAAAAAGACTATTGAATGAAATTGTGAATGTGCCAGGTTCAAAACTGCATAAAAACTTTTTGCTCGACCTAATATAAAATTTTAGCTAGGACCAAACGAAACTGAAAATACAAGGTGGGCCAAAAGATGTGTCCAGAAGTGTAGTTTACTATACCTACTTCTTTTCTGCCTATTTTTGTTTTTTAATAAGTATGTTTTTCTTGTTAGGGTTCCGTACCAAAATGGTAAAAAGGAACCCTTATGGTGCGACTCAGTGTGTCTGTCTGTTCGTCTGTCACAGCTGGATATCTCACGAGCTATGCTATTAACTTGAAATTAGAAACAGTTTTTCATGACGTTTGCCCAACTATTTTGTAAATAAGAAAGGATTAAAAAACATGTTTTTTTTTTGCAACAGGGACTGAAAGGGGGTCTTAAAAATTCGAAGTGGGGTGCTAGGGCATATGGGGTATCATATGAAAGAACGCTGTTTGCACATTCTCAATTTTTTTTTTTCCTTATTTTAGGCCGCATAGTTTTCGACTTTTGATGAAAAATGTAAAAAAATACCGTTCCCCCCCTTATCTCCGAAGTTTGCATAGAGAAAAATCTAAAATTATTCTATGTGCTAGAAGTTTATGTGTTTAAACATTATATATATTATGAATTACAGAAAAAATAAAACGATGTCTCTAAATAGCACACTTTTTCAGAAATCAGAACGAAAGCCTTGGTGCGCGAGTCCGACTCGCTCTTGACCAGTTTTTTTTTTTTAAATTATGTGTCTTGTTTTTTCTATTTCTTCTGTTATAATTTCTTTATTTCTTTTTTCAGTTGTGCCTTCAGTTTGTTTTTTGTAGCCTTTTACTAAAAATGTCTCTACTTTCTTGTTGAATTGGTGTACACTGCCGTTTTTCTTCATACAGTATTATGGAACACAAATTGTAGGCAATAAAATGAATTTTTGTCAACCTTTTGAGACCGACTGCACCTATGGATAGATGGATCTGTGTCTCACCTGCTGTGAAAAATGCACTAGATCTTGATAACGAACAGCCCGATATTGCAACAGAACTTGAAACATGGAACGGCTTTTCCATCTCATGGCGAATCTCTTTAGGAATGAGGCCGTTTCTTCATCTATCTGTCCCGTACTTCGGTTTATGAGCGGCCCGTACGCTTTACGAACTATATATCCGCGGTAAGCTGTAACAAAAGAAATTGAAATAGAAAATTTTATTCGCTATACCTAATGTATACAGATAAGATGGATTTTTTCCCAACTAGTACTAGTAGTAGTAGTAGTAGTACTAGTAGTAGTAGTAGTAGTACTAGTAGTAGTGGTAGTAGTAGTAGTACTAGCAGTAGTAGTACTAGTAGTAGTAGTTTTTTCTAGTGCCAACACTTTTAATTTTTACCTTACGGCATGCAACATTTTCGTATATTTTGAATTTATTGTTATTATAGCAAGTATCTGGGCGACTCGGGTGAAAATAGAGAAAATGAATTTTCCCAGTTAAGAGACCTAGCTAGATCGATTTTTCGCCCCGTAAACCACCGTAAAATACTGTAACTGTCATCGAAATCGTTAGAGCAGTTTTCCAGAACCTGATTACAAATATGTATATACAAATATTGTTCATTTAACGACTCTACTGCCGCCGGAAACGCAGATCTACGCGAGAAACAATGGTTTTTAATTCTGTCTGTAATGACGGCATACAACCGGTTAACAGTAGGTATAGGATGTTACAAGTAGGTACTCTAATCGAAGCATAAAAAAATCTATAACATCATATAAATTAACAAAAACATAATACTATAATAAATGCATTATATGAGGAAATAGAATGTGGGTGTTTTTGTCTACAGAACAATTTATTGTGTTAAATTGAGTTTAATTTTCAGAAAGCACACTGTAGTAAGGCCTAAGGAGGTTATGGATCGTGTATTCTTGTAGGAAATGGACCCACTTTGAACAATAACCCTCGTCGATAAATACTACAAGATTTTCCTCTAAGTACCATTCATGGAACTTAAACATAGCTAGTTAAATGTGGGAATGCCTTTAAGTAGCTACACCCTTCTCCTAACCCTTCGAAAAATACATGTGTGAGGCTATATAGGGTTCCAAAGGAACATTATACATTTAATAATGTACCAGGAGACTAATTATAACTTGAAGATGCATTAGAAGCTGGGCTGCATCGTGGAGCAGACTTAATTGGGAAGAAAAATCCAAAGAAAAGCGTGGAAACAAAATGTAAGTAGCTATTTGATTCATTTAGGTACCTTTTTGTATCAATAACGCAGCTTCGTCTTCAGTTACGTTCATGGACTGTTGTTTCTTGAGTTCCTTTACTGAAAAAGAGAAACAAACATTATGTTGTAGTTATACATATTGTATTACTGCCAGCTTTTGCCAGCGTCTTCGCCCGCGTGGATTTTGGAAAATATTATATCCAACGGGAACCGTACCTTTTTGCAGCATATGTGCTATTCCAGATTACAATCTATCTCTGTGCCAAATTTCATCCAGATCTGTTCAGCCGTTCTGACGTGACTGAGTAACAAACATCCATTCATCCACCCATCCAAACTTTCGTATTTTTTTCTTCTTATATTAAAGGATAGGATTAAAGGTTTTGTGCAGTGGTGGACCAGTGGTAACGGCCTTGACTTAGGAGTTGTAGGTCGTGGGTTCGAACCCCGGCAGGCACTTTACTTGGTGTAAATAATTTCATCACCACTGCTCTCAAAACAGTGAAGGAAAACATCGAGATGAAACCGGCATGTCCTAGAACTAAAAATTCGAAGACATGTGACATCCATCAACCCGCACTGGGCCCACGTGGTAGATTACAGCCCACTCATTCTCGAAAAGAGGACGCCTGTGTCCCAGCAGTGGGAACATTATAGGCTGATTATGCTAAAGGTTTTAAAATCTTTTATTATTGTTTTATACTCACTATGTAGAGCTTTCGATTTGTCCTTATTAGCTTTTCTTCTTGCTAAGAAAGCCCTCATCATACATTGTACTTTAATTATTTTCTTTACCTGCGTTTCGTACAGCCTGTAATTAATATGAAATTAGACTCCCATCTTCGCATTCATCGTTCACTAGTATCTAATAATAAATATTTACCTTGATAAGAATTCCTCGTTATAATATTTCAAAAATACTTTAGTTTTCCCGAGGACCCAACCTTCCATTTTTAGGCGAATCAACAGCAACCTGCAGTTTTCTTTCGTCACTTCCACATTTTCATCGAAATCAAATGCCAGGAACCGGTACCTATTCAATTGGAGTGTATCATATTAAAAATAAGAACCGGGATAGGTTTTTCACTACCATGGTAGGTACCTATTTTTGACAAACTGAGTGATATTATTTAAGTATTTGATCTTACAAATACCGACTCTGCCAACAACTTCTTTGGTAATATTTAATGTGAACCTATCTCTTCTGAATTTACCAACTCACCTTCGTATAAATTCTGCAAATGGAATACGACTGGAGAATCCACTCTGCCTTGCTATCGCCGTGTCTAATATTGCCAAGGCTCTAAGTTGCTGCCTGACCACTTCAGTTTGGAACCCCTTGGGGTTGTCATTCAGATCTGCCCTGATGCAGCGGACGTAATGGGTGCCTCCACTGCCAGGACCTACGGACAGCTGCTTAAGGATCTCCAAACTGGTGGCTCTGTAGGTCGCAGCAGCGGTCCTCATTCGATGTACTTGAGAGTATTGGCCTTTGGATACCGTGTTGTATTTCTGAAAAAAAATTCCAGGAAAGTCTTGAAATGTTACGAAAATATGGTGCACAGGATTGATATTTTGATGTCTGGTCCACAAATGTCACGTACAAAGAATGACTTATGTGTTTCAAGCTAGTGTGACTTACTCTGGCTTTAAGATTTTCCATTTCCTTTTCAGATTTAGATCTCACAACAGTCACTTTCGGTTGGCTGGATGACACAGTCAAGTTTCCAGTTTTGGTTAATTTATTTCTAAAGAGTTGTTGCATCGTTACGTTGATAGAAGCACGCATAGTTTCTATCATTTCGGGAGGGAGGAAATCCTTGTTTTTGTCTCCCATTTCTCTGCAATCATAGTTCACTTTCCCAGTGTAATGCGCGACGCTAAATTCGTGACTCCCTGATAGTTTGATGTAGGGTCCTTTGCAGGTCGTTCTTATTGTATCTGAAACAAATGATTGATATTATTTTTCGTCTCCAATATGTTCATAAAACCTTGTAGAAGTTTACTTACTCATAATAAATTCCTGTCCGCTACCAGTTCGACTGGCCTTATCTAATATGTAAAATAGTCCAAGAGGCCTTCCCATTAGTTGGTCCACTGAATTCTTATTATCATAGAAATGTAAAGATACCACTGGAACCTCCTCTTCTGCCGTTTCCTGCATCTCCCACGCAAACATCCTCTGGTTGTATAGAAACTGTATTTGTTCGTTCGTTGTATTAACAATAAGCTGTTCTAATCGATTTCTGTGGTAACATTCGAACCCAAACATATCGAGCAAGCTCACTGAATATTTATCGCCGCTGTAAAAGAAATTCGGTCATTGAAATATTACTTAACTAAAAATATGCATGTTAAAATAATAATAATACGTACAAAACAGATCTCATGAATGATAGTTTAGAGTTTATTAAATTGATCATCCAGTCGATTAATCTTTTGTATAGTGCACTTGCTAAAGTATCTCTTGCATCTCTCGCCTCATCAGTGGAATGTCTCCTTTTCACCGCAGTTCCACTTTCTATCAAACAATAATTAAGCAAAGCCCAAAGAAATTTGACTTCCTCTAGAGATAATAGTTTAGCAACTTTCTTCGCTTCATCAGGATTCTCTATTTCTGCTGTACCACTTTTTCCATCTTTGAACCTTACGTTACCAAGAACTAAAATGGCTGCTAAGACTGTTTCGAAAAATGTTATGTCTTCCACTTCCCAGTCTAGAGTTTTGAGATTTTCTATGAATTCAGTGTAGAGTGTCACGTTATTTTCTGTACTCTCCCTTACTCCTTTAATACCCTTAGTCGCTTCATCATGTATCCTCAAATATCGATGTTTTCTATTTTTTTCTAAACAAAATTCTTCCGTGCGATTCGCAGCTTCCATAGCGTCGTAGAAATAGTAAAGTAAATCAAAGTTGGCTTGAGACCTGAAACACTTATTTAAATTTTATTCCTATCGGTAAATGTAACAAAAAATATCACTATATTCGACTTACATGTCAGTGGACGAGACGCGCCATTTCTCTAGTTGATAAAGCCAAAATATAGCACCGCTTAGTTTTCCAGAACTGCCATAAGTGACTTGTATTTGGAAGATTCCTCTCGTAGAATGAGCATTTAATGGTGTTGCCCCAGTTATAGCGGCTTGTATGACTTTGGTTGCCTTTTGAATTCTCTCAGCTGTATTATTCTTCATTGATCCTAAGAAAGTGAGGTGGTCTAGTGCATGTAGCATATTGGTAGTCTTCCCTGATTTACATTCACCAGAGAATACGACATGCTGCGGTTCGTTGTGATGAAGGGCATCTTGATATGCACTGTCTGCTACTGCAAATATGTGGGGCTCGTTATCAGATCTTGATTTGCATTCATATTTTTGGTGGTACTGAAATTGAAAATTAATACATTTGTTATTTTACTTGCTTCATTATTTATATCAACTAATAGAGAAGTATGGAAGAAAAAATCATAACCCTCCTTTTTGCTTCGCCGTACTCGGGTAAAAAGACAAGTTGCGCTGCCGGCGATCCCAAATAAATTGGGATAAGGACAAGAGATGATAAAATTCAAGTACTTAAAAATATAGAAAATGGTCAACAAATCGATGCATCTATGAGTACAAGGCCTATTGATGATCAGTATTTATATTTATTTATTTATTTATTTATTTTAAGGAGAACCAACAGCTTTAACAGATAGATAACAATTGAATATAAAACAAAAAGCCAATTACAGGTTCTCACGGGTAAAAACAGAAAAAGTAGTACAAATCTTAAGATCACTAACAAGCACGATAGAAAGAAAAAAAACACAAAAACAATATTATATACCTACATACATAATATATAAAAGGTACAAAAAATCTATGCAGTTTTGAAGAAGTCAGCGTTCAGCCGACTGCGTGCAGTATAGGATTTGGTGGTAAATGGATCAAATGAGAACTCTTTACAAAGAACATTAAAATCCTTACTCGCCCGCACCATATATGAGTTTTGCCTGTAGTTGGAAGAGGTAAAGGGAATGAAGATAGGCGGATTAAATCTAACTGATCTCTGGGGGACATTAAAACGCAATTTATGCAGGAGATCCGGACAGTCAATCTCGTTAGATAAAATTTTTAAGAGAAAAGTGCAATCAGCCAGTCGACGACGATTTATTAGTGGCTGAAGGTGAAATTTCTTGCAGAGACTTATATAATTATCAGAATGGTATGGTATACGAAGCCGAAAACAAAGAAAACGAACAAATCTTTTTTGAATATTTTCAATACGGTCAATATATTTGCCATAACACGGGTTCCAGATTTACCTATACCTATATACCTATTATGTAGGAAGTATTCTTACTCACAGATTCATTATAAATATTATCGCTCGTATTCGGATTGAGAATTAGGAGAACATCTCCAATAAATGACGTAAATGCTCCTTTGGATAATTTAGTTTGCAACTCAGTCAGTATATTGTCTTCTGTTAATTTTTCTAACGCAGCTAGATCTTCCACTTGCATAGTCTCTGGTTCGGGAACTCCTTGTGTTGTAAGTAGGCCGTCTTTCATCATCCTCTCCGGAATTTTATCCGCTAGAGTTATATCCTTCATGTCTGCTGCTAGTACTTTTAGTTCTGTAGTAAGCTATAGAAAAACACAATATTTTACTTAATAATTTTTATTGTTATACATTCCTAAGAGATTATATTTTGTAATAAACTTACATGAAAGTCGTTTTCTGGAACAGATTGTATGAAAGGATGCTCTTCTAATTCGATCATGTAGGGTCGATGTTCAGGATTCTTCTCGAGACATCTGAAAACATGATACCGCTTAAAAATGTTGGAAGATTAGAAAAATAATTAAAGTAAGTGTTCTTACACTTACTCGGTAATAAAATCATTAATTTCATTAGACCACATGGCTGGTTTTACCAATCCTGGTGGTGGGTTTCTAGCAATTTGAAAAAGCGCTCTTGTTGGATGCATATCTTGAAACGGCGCTTTGCCATCAGCCATTTCTATTGCTGTTATACCTAATGCCCATACATCTATCCTATTCCCGTAACCTTCTTCACCACACGTCACCATTTCAGGGGCCATCCAGCTCGGCGATCCAATATTCGTCGTACTAGTATCTAGAGTTCCATTTAATTTGCATGACAATCCAAAATCGGTCAACTTCACTTCGCCGTCTTTAGTAATCAGAATGTTGCTGCATCTTATATTGCGGTGTATCACTTTGTTCTCGTGCAAGTAAACGAGCGCCTAGAATACAAATGAGTGAGGTAGAATTGATTGCACCAATCGAGGCAGTCAACACGGTAGTTTGACAGGGAGTGATGGAGTGACCGCCCCTAACGCGGAGGACTCGTGGATTGTTAAGACGGTTGGGCGATAGCAACGTCAGCGTCAATCAAGTCCCCACGCCCCGGAGATTCATTGGGGCCTATTTGCATACGTATCGGGGCTTCAGTGCTGTCGCAGAGCGGGCTGTCCGCGCTCTTTGCTGTCTGATATATCAGCTTGTTTAATGCGTTCATTACGATCGTTTAGTTGTTAGTGATGTAGGGGATTGTGTATCGATAGTTTTCGGTGATAGCAATTCGGTGTTTTTGATTTGGTATTTAAATATTGACTTTCAGCTTTAAATCTAAGTCTACATTGGATACTATTTATCATTTTCCGCGAAGATGTGATTATTTACTGGTCTATTTTTTCCTAGGCAATAATCTCTATCACAATATTGTTATTTATATACTGTACTTATGTATTTATTATTTAGTGTCTAATCCTCTTGACGTTAGTAAGTAGCTTTCTGTTTAGACCTTCACCTTTCTTTGAATAAAGTATCCCGCCACAAGATAGTTATTTTGCAGAAGAGGGTTTTCAAAAAAAATTGTACCCCTCACTTATGTAGTCGTGTTTGAAGTCGTACTATTAAAATGTATATCGAGCTAATTATTTTAATGATTGAAAAACTTTAAACACATTCTAAACTAGTTTATAATTTCAAACATAATTTTACTAATACTTCCCGTAATTAACAAAAAATGACAATTTTTAACACCAAAGTGTGAGTTTTTAGCGTACTCAAGTTCCTCGATGTTAGAAGCGATTTTACAAACTTAGGTAACTTAAGGGCAGCATGAGTTTTTGGTCATCGTTTGAAATACTCTTGAGTCGCCGATAGTCACCGGTACCGTTTGTAATTCAAGTTGTATGCTCATTTAAATATAATTTGATTTCCAAATTTTTTTAAAAAGTGGTACCAACCGGACATGTCGGCTTTGTCATGGCAACTGCTTTTTGATAATTTACGAAGACTATTTTAGTTTTTGAAATGGTAACAGCATTCTTTACATTCACCGAACGCCATTTAAAAAAAGCTAGGTGTTAAAATGTAGGTATTTTGAGAAAACAGACGTATAAAAGGGAGTGCCACGGCCGTCAAGATTTCTTCTGTCGGATTTGAGACACATTATGTATCTACTGATCACAGCTGATTCAGGCTAGTTCACATAATTTAACTGTTTTCAGATGATGAACATTATCCTAATGTAACGCGTTATATACATTAGATAATAAATTTAAGTAAATGTTTTCGTCAAAATATATGTTTGAATATAAAATGGGAGGAGAACGTCGCGTCGGTATTGCGACATTTTGACGGGCTAAATATTACCATAAATTCAGATAGACATGGTACACTTTATTTTGAAAACGCTCAGTAATCGATGTTACTTTTCACTCTATTATCGACAAAGATGACATCACAAGTTCGACTTTGATCGTACTTTACGAGATGCAACATCGATAGATATGCGTGGAAGATCTGCCTTACGAAGAGGACAGAGCACCGGTATTGTGAACCAAGTGGCTTGCATAAAGATAATACGCATTTAACCCTCTCCGATAACTCGAGAGCTCGAAGGACGAACAGGCGTCCTTTTTAGTGAGCTTTATGGAAAGGGTCTAAGGAGGGTTTTCGATTGACTGATCCGTATTAGAGAGATCATCGGCTACTGCGCCTGAGATCCGTATATCTTGTGTGCGCGAGCATTATTTACGATAATTGAGCGATGCGCCGCGATGGGGGGCCATCATGGTGTTGTCGAGCGCGCACCGACATTCGCATCGACAAGTTCGACTGTTCCGTCGCGAATCACATCAAATAAAGCGGCGTGCATTTTAAGTAATGGCTCTAGATTGTATTTCAACGTACGTGGACATTCGCCTGGCAATATTTTATTCGACGTCACGCGAGCAACAGAAATAGCCGGGACACAGATCCGAGAACAATTGAGTTTGCATTTAAAGTACCTACCAATTGATTCAGCCGTTGAAAGCTGGACTGGCAGGCCCTTTGTTTTATAAACAGCCATCTCGACTCGAATGTGACGAGCGACATGTTTATAGTCAGTCGAATATGGTCTTACCTTGATCGTATATTTGAGGATGTAAGCGATGTGTTCCTCGGACATTTTTCTGTCTGCTTCTTTCAGTTTTCTGACAATATCGATGACAGATCCACATTCGCACAACTGGGAAATAGATGATTCATTGTGTTATTTGAATCATGATGACTTTTGCGAAAGTAACTGCAGACACTCGGACATAAAACATTATGCAGAATGCCTAGGTATTGATTTCGATTGCTTTATTATAGAACTTATGTTTGTTTTGTATTCAATGTAGTATTAGATACAATATAAAAGTGTCCGACATACCTCAAGCACGAACCAAATTTTCTTCACACGATCTGACTTGTCACAGAACACTCCATAGAAATCTATCAGATTGAGATGATTTGTGAAATCCCTGAGTATTTTATATTCTTCTTGTATGTGATCTTCATTTTCGTCTGTATACGTTTGGATCTTGACAGCGACATTTTTGCCGGCTGCCTGTGAGTCCGAAGCTCGGTGTACTTCGCCAAAGATGCCTGATCCGAGCTTACCTTCAAGCTTGTAGCGATCTAAAGGGTTCGGCAGGGACGACACGTTCAATCCGTCCTTCATAGTGGACGGATCATGTAACTAGCAGAGAAATCCTGTTGAAGGTTTGTTATTATGGGCTGGGGATGTTTCTTTGCTTTGATATTAGGTGAGGGGTGGCCCTTGCGATGTCCTTAAGGATGAGATATTTTCAAACAAACTTATTTACTTAAACTAAAAACTGTTTTCGATCTATTCACACTTGACTACGCTGCCAGTTACTGCAAGTATCTATGTCTCGTTTTTCCTATATTCACCACTAATTCAATCAAAGTCAATACCTAACTTTGGGGATCCCCTTGAGCTTTTACTTTTTCTGCACCATCAGTCAGTTTGCAGTAAACGGCCACAAGGCATATTTGCAAAAATACGTCTTTATGGCCCATATAGTGCCAAGTACCTACTGGTAGTCAGCTGCATCCGGTTAGACTGGAAGCCGACCCCAACATAGTTGGGAAAGGCTAGGCGGATGATGATGATGACTGCCCTATCTTCCAATTTGATTGTAGTCAAACCTCATGTTGACATACATAGATGATTGGGTTGTTATTATTTTGGTCAAACAACACAATTTAGCTAGATTACATTTCATAAAACTAAACTGTTTGGTAAATGATCCGAAAACACACTTGATGATTCCAGATTAGGTACTTATCAGTTTCCGAGGTTTAAGCTGTTCAATTCATTCAATCACTTTTTCAACTAATTATAAACATTTTAAAATCCTTAAATTTAAAAATAAATAAAGTTAGACTCACCAAGTTTCCCGCCAGTCAGTTGCAACGACTCGGCATGGGCAACGGCGCAGGGCCGAGTGTTCCATCCACCGCTGAGAGCTCACAAGTGCCGGGGCTTCGGTATTAAGAACACTGCTAATCCCCTTAATAGTATTAGGTCATAATGCCCGACGACCTTCCTGCATGCCTTGGATACATTTTAATTGGGGACGCGTTTAATTGTAACTAGTGTTTGTTTAGTTTCATTATGCATTTGTA
This sequence comes from Cosmia pyralina, assembly GCA_946251885.1. NCBI lineage: Eukaryota > Metazoa > Arthropoda > Insecta > Lepidoptera > Noctuidae > Cosmia > Cosmia pyralina. Next base: position 8,328,849 of record OX276347.1, on the reverse strand, counting down.
CTACCTATGACATAGACATATCATTTGGCAGTCCAACCGCGACGGTACACCATTAGGCTGTAGCCGGGTGTACCGTCGCGGTTAGGTCTCGAGTTTTTCGCGATTTCAGGTTTGGTCCCATAGTAAAAGTTGTTCATAATGATGAGTACAATGACCCCTTAAAATATTGCCACTGTTTACACTTGTACCCTGTATAAGTAATCACTGCTAGTCACTTTCATGCCTTTCGTGTATATTAAGCGAAAAATGAATTAAGTCATAACGTAAATTATGTTTGATTGTAAAGAAAGTCATTGAAACCTTGGTAATAGGTTCTACTCAAATGAAAACACGCAAAAAAATCTGTTTCGAAAAGATAGTCAAAATCTTAGGTCAAAATTAATCTCAATCTGTATTATACCCCACCACATATAACCCCGTTCCGAATGACGAGTGTAAAATCCTTGTATATGTAACAAATAACAATCATCGAAATTAATTCGCAACACACACTCCATTATGCCAAATACCAAGTATTCGATCAAGTGAATTTAATACTACAAAATGGCCGTATACCGTTAACCTGTCAAAAGTATTCAAACTCTTCAAAAAAAGCTTTCAATATAGATACAGTTGGGGAAAGATGTATGAATGAGGATGTGTATTTTGTATTTATTGGGGGATGAAAACGGAAGGGTAAAAGTAATTTCGAATAATGTTTTTTCGGGACTTGGATTTTGCTGTTAATAAGCATAGTTTTGCATAGGTATATAGTGATGTTGCTCTCAGAAAACGTACCGTAGGTGGTTAGGTACTACCGTACATATTATTCTGTACTAGCTGTTACTAAGTATTTTACGAACCTATTAAACGTTCTTCCCCTAAAAGGCCAGAAAGAATCTATATTTAGGTACTCATTGCATAAAGTCCTACACTACACATACTTATAAACTAACATAGTTTATAGGACTTTAAGATCCTGATTTAGTTTCGCGAACATTGATATGAAAATATCAATGTTCGCGAAACTAAAGCAGGATCTCACCTCTTATCGGTATTGTTCACCAGCTGACCCGATAGACGTTCGCCTGTGCAAACAATAATTCATACAAAATTCCCATAGAAAATGCACTTTTAGTTTTCGAATTTTTCTGGCAACTTTTAAATATTTTGTTTTCCTAAGGGATTCGGACATTTTAAAACAAAGATTTTCCAAATCGGTCCAGCCGTTCCGAATTGATAATGCTGTTACCAACGAACAGCATGATTTTTTTAATTGTCTATTGGCTTCTGCCCGCGACTTCGTCCGCGTGAAATTTCTTGTTCCCCCGACACACCATGTCGCATCGCATCGCCTGCCCACGCTATTACCTATTTCGTTTTTGTTTAGCGTTCTTTCTGACTTTTTTTTGCTTTTTGCTCGGCTCCTAAGGATCATTGCGTGATGGTAAATAACCTAGCCTTTCTCATATTGGGCTATCAAATGCAAAAAGAATTTTTCAAATCCAAAAACAAACAAAAAAGAACAAACTATTCAGCATTATTAGTATAGACTAGCTGTTCGTGCCCGGGGTCGCCCGTGTGAATTTCATGTCTCTATCTCCAGTGGTTTAGGCTGTGTGTTGTCTGTTTTCATCCGGAGGAGCTTGTGGCTAAGTAATAACAGCCGCACAGGTCGATCCATCAGGTTAAGCTACGCTTGCCGGGGTTGTCCGTGGATGAGTGACCATCTTTACATACCAAGACTCCTCTGTGCCTCGGAAAGCACGTTTAGCCGTTGGTCCCGGCTGTCATTCGTGGATCTTTGACAGTCGTTACGGGTCGTCAGAAGCCCGTAAGTCTGACAACCAGTCTTACCAATGGGTATTACCCAGTTACTGGGTTGTGGAGGTCAGATAGGCAGTCGCTCCATGTAAAATACTAGTATTCAGCTGCATTCGGTTAGACTGGCAGCCGACCCCAACATAGTTGGGAAAAGGCTAGGCAGATTGATTGTTGTCTGTTTTCATGCAAAAAAATCTCCAAATTTCCGAAATTCCGGTGAATTTTCCAAAAAAAATCTGCCATACAAACCTTATCCTGACAATTACAAACTCAACAAAAAAGAATTAGCCAAATAGGTGCAATCGTTCGGAAGTGATGCGCGTACATACATTCGGCAATAGATTTTTATTTATATATATAAATAGGTAGACATATAGATACAGTTACGTCGACGCTAACGCCATCTGTTATCGAGTAGCAGAACTACAGGGTAAGTCGATTCGTGACAGATTTTTCTAGAACATTCTAAACCCTTCCCGAATGTTCTAGATGGTTAAGTGTCGTTTTGCAGCATTCTAGATCATTCCTGTAAGTACTAGAATGTTCTCGAATTATGGCCTCGAACTTTCTAGAAGCTTACACTCGTCATATAAATAGAGGGTTGCCAGCGGTCTATGGCAGTTGGTCTTAGAATCCCCACGATCCATCAATTTTTGAAACGCAACTCGAAGCGTTTCTTTGATGCCGACGCGAAGCATCGCAACCCTTTGGTTGTCGAGGCCGCGCGCTACGCCCCCTCTAAAATTAGTAAGACTCGCCGTCCGAGACATATTCTCACCGACCCTGATGACCCCATAACCCTCCATCAAGAGAGTAGTAGGGCCACCAATACGGTTTGCAAACGCAAACCACCCAAAAATACATTCCGACCTCGCCGCCGAGGTCGCAATCGTAACCGCCCCCCCCCCCTACCCCCTACTCGGTGAAGCTGTGCCTGCTGGGGGCACAGCTGACCCTGTAGCTCTTAACCCCCTCATCATGATCCAGCCTGTCCCGTCTGGCTGCTCTATTATTAGCGACGCTCAGTCGCCTAATATTTTACCTTAGTTTATAAGCCCTGGCCGGAGGCTTTGAGTTCGCTTAAAGCACCCACAGGAAACGCTCGGTTAAGCAGTCTCGACCCCCAGTGGTCAACTGCGAGATGCCAATCACAAAAACGGAAAACGGTCTATGGCAGTTCAGCTAGGAATGCGATACAGTGAACTACAGTGAACCAACAGTGAAGTAAAGTGAGCTACAAGTGATTCTGCTTAAAGTTTCCGATTACTGTATTTGTTATAATTTAAATATAGTGTTTTTTGGTATAACCTGGCATAAATTTATTTATCCCGAACCCCAGCTCGTAACAATACTTATCTCCATCTTTTTCTCTTTTCAAAAGGCTCTTTTACAAAGCTTGAAATGATACCCATCAACAAAGCGTCAAAGCACGAGGGCTCTTCAGACGAGAGGTCAAATCAGCCGAAAGTAACACGATAATTGTAGGCCTACTTGAAAATATCGCTTCTGTATAAGCACCTACTTGAGAAGGTAAGTGTTTGTAAGCATGGGATTGCATAAGATTTTGTTAAGAATGGTTATAAATAAACCTTGAGAAATGGATATTGATTTGTTTTAAAATTATTTTGAAAAAGGATCCTACTTTTAGGGTGAATTCGACCAGACGGCGGGTTACTTTGACTGTAGGACTTAACTTTGGCCCCAATTGAGACAACTGTTTAAACTGAACAAAGGAGCAGGTACTCTTTTACCTATATCTATATAATAAGTTATTATATAGGTTAGTTATTATTAATAACTAACAATCATTCTTTAGAAAAATACCGGCCAAATGCGAGTCGGACTCGCACACGAAAGGTTAGCTACCTACCCTACCATTATTTATACAAAAACGGCAAAAAAATCATGTTTGTTGTATGGGAGCCCCCCTTTGTTTTATTTTAATTTAATTATTTATTTTTAAAGTGAATATTACTTAAATATTCTGTGAATATTTCAAGCGTCTACCTGATGCCGTTATCAATGTCGAGCAAAAACGACCAAAAAAATCACGTTTGTTGTATGGGAGGGAGCCCCCTTAAATATTTATTTTATTATGTTTTTTAGTGTTTGTTTTGTTTATACATCATCTGTGAAAATTTCAACTGTATAACTATCACGGTTCATGAGACAGACGGACAGGCAGACGGACGGACAGTGGAGTCTTAGTAATAGGGTCCCGTTTTACCCTTTGGGTACGCTACCCTAATAGAAATCAATTGCCGAATGTATATACTACGAGCATCACTTCAGAACGGTTGCATCTATTTGGCTAATTAATTTTTTGTTGTGTTTGTAATTGTCGGGACAAGGTTTGTATGAAAGTAAATGATTGAAAAGTTGCCGGGTAAATTGGAAAATTCTGGAAAACTGAAATTGCATTTTCTATGGGAATTTTGTATGAATTACCTATTGAAATTTTGACAGGACAACTTTGTCTGTAAGTAATTAGGTACGTGATGTCTTAGTATTAGTAGGAAAATAATGGTCTTAATTACGAATAAAAAGCTACATATTCCTTCATAATTTCTATTTCTTTAAATAAAAACCGTTGGTACAAAGTCTTAGATCTACAATAAATACTTAACAGGAATGCTTAAGTACAATATTACGTAGGTATGTGAGTATTTACAAAATGGAATGTAGGTAATTACCTAGGTAAAATTCATTTAGTAAATACATAAGTACATTAACTAAGGTTAATACTGATTTTATTAACAACTTAGCTTAAGATTTATATTTGAAGAACATTGCCTTACAATAATGTACTACGTGATTACAAATATACAATATTTACTTCAGACGATTGCCATAATATATCTGCTTTGATTATATGTATAATGTCTACATAAATAGAGTGTCGTGTTGAAAAAGAACTAATACAAACAGGCCAACTTTGTTATGCTGGTGCGCGTGACAGCTGACGTCACACTCAAATTGCGGCGAACAGTTAGACGCTATTTTTTTCGACGAGTTCATAGTTTTGACTTGACTGTCTATCTAGACATATTTATATCTTTGTATATCGATGAAGAAAATGGGAAAATGAGTGGAAATTGTATGGAGTGAGGCATTAGAAACTTTTTTACTGCGCGATAGATAGGTTATTTTTTAAAACAAGATGGCATCAAATCTGAGCTTAAAGCCTATAGAACTGCATTAGACCGTTGTCTGTTGTGAATTTTCGAATTTTTCTTGCGATGTTGGTCCCATGGAGAGAGCTGTACAGCTTGATGGTCTATAGGTACCACACCCTTAAATTCGACCACACCTTTCTGATACACTCTGTATCTAATATCCTTCTACTTAGCATATAGGTAAAATTAACTTAACTACAAAAATAATATCATTATTTGGTAATTCGTATTTGCAGTGATACCTAAGTATTGGATTATTTACTAATGGAATGTACACAGGAATGTAAATTGATATAATTATCGAGGATATTATTATAGAAGAAGACATAGGTTACGTAACTATTACATTAAACTCGTATATGACAATGTAACTCTCGGGTGTGGCCTGTGTCATAGCCGGAAGCGGATATAAAAGCGGCAGCGGGGCGATAGAATGCCCTTCGCATTGCATGCTGTTTCAAGCTGCACTCGCACTAGGGTAGGTAAATCTTTAAAGGCGAGTAGTGCCACCATTCAGAAAAAAATCACAAGTCTGGAGATAAGGAACATTTTGAAATTTCCTATGCTCACATTTTTAGTCAGATGAGGAAGAATTTTAAAAAAAATCACAAGTCTGGAGATATGGCACATTTTTAAATTTCTTATGATCACATTTTTCGTCGGATGTTGTACCTACTATTTTTTGTCCAAAATAAAAATCAACACTAAACCTCTAGGTTCGAAGCCTTAGCAGTTAACGCCAAAAAGAAAATTAGGAACGAGGAACGGTACGAAGAAGTTTCAAAATATTTCATATCCCAGACTTATGATTTTTTTCTCAATGGTCGCCACCATTGAGAAAAAAATCAGTTGGCAGTACTACTCGCCTTAATTCAGTCGCCCTGCTCGTCGCTTTGCTACTGCCACCACCCTAACTTACGCACAGGTCACAACCTAAACACCTGAAGACCAATTCCTGTAATTAAAAACGTCCAAATCCTACAGACCATTCAGTTATTTTACGTCTGACAGCTTTGACAGCAGCAACTTCATTGCAACAAAAATAAAGATCACTGTAATTTTGACAGACTTGTCGATGGCAGCAACCCAAAAGCTACCTTATTGCATCGACAACAAAGATCACTGTGATTTTGACAATAATAACTGTGAATGGTCTGTAGTAGCAATCTCATCTCAGCGACAATCTAAGTCAAAAACTTGTCAAAAATTAATTATGAAAAGTAGAGATTTTTTTGACTGATTGAGAAAACTAACGTTTTTAAAAATACAAGAATTGCCCATTTGGTCTCATAAAAACTACTTACAAATGGCGACCCACTTATCATCACGACATCTCTCGCAGTCGACGCGGCAGCACCAGTGGAAGGTGCAGTTGCATGGCTTTATGCTGGACTTCCTGATGAGGGCATGTCCTCGTCCGCAGCACAGCAAGTCGCAGGAGCCGGTCCTGGAGGTCCGACCGATGCGGCAGACACGGCCTGATGTGCCTGCGGAGTCGGTGCGAGGATCCACCTCGCAGAAACTTGGCGATCTAGAAGAAAACAATTTAAAGTTAAGGACGCTGTTACAAATGGGTAGTCAAATCAATACTTTTTTACACATAAGTATGTTTATTAAATAAAATGCTTAACATTCATAAAATGTTTTTTGGCCAAACTGTTGATAGATGTGCATGGTACGATTCTGAACTATAAATATAATTTTAAATAGGTACATGTTCTCAATAAATGTAACGCAGTAAAAATTTTCACTCCGGTACATTTATTGAGAAACTGTACCTATCTAAAATTATATTTATATATAACATAGTTACTTTGTTGCAATACTTAAACCTTTTTTTGTTGAACTTACCTTTCGAAGAATAGCAGGCTGGTCTTAGGAGCTGGTCGTGCTTTCCCTCGCCTCCTTCCTCTGGGTCGACCTCTTAGTACAGAGGGACTATTGTTCAACTCCTCTTGAGCCACCAACAATGCCTGTAGAATCGGAAGATTACAACATGTTCAGAAATAAAAAAAAAACATGATTGTTCAAAAATTAAATTATTTAATTTGTGAGTTTTACACCTACTGTAGATTATTTATACTTATTTTCATAACGTTGATGTAGATAATATCGTGGCTAAGTAATAACAGCTACGCTTGCCGGGATTAGTTCGTAGATGGGTGACCATCTTTACATACCGAGACTCCTCCGTGCCTCGGAAAGCACGTTAAGCCGTTGGTCCCGGCTGTCATTCGTGGATCTTTGACAGTCGTTACGGGTCAACAGAAGCCCGAAAGTCTGACAACCAGTATTACCAAAGGGTATCGTATTACCCAGTTACCGGGTTGTGGAGATCAGATAGTAGGCAGTCGCTCCATATACAATTCTGGTATTCAGCTGCATCCGGTTAGACTAGAAGCTTACCCCAACATAACATAGTTGGGAAAAAGCTAGGCAGATTGATTGATTTTTTGTTACCGATGATGGTTACTTATTTCTCTACCGTGGAACAATAAATGGTATCTAATCTTTTGATGTCTGTAGTTTGCACTAATCGACTATATTACTTGTAGATATGTAGTTTTGTATGCATGTTGTTTCTATAATACAATTCTCTGAACAGATAATAGTTAAGGGTTACCTTTCTATACTGTCGTTTGATGGTAGACGCGACTGCCCTGAAGTCTGGCGTGGCTCTCCAGCATGTCTTGAGTTGGCAGCTACCTGACAATCCATGACATTTGCAGCGCACCTCCATGTGGGACGCCAGAATCTGGAAACAAAATATCAAGAGACAATATCAATAAATGGAATTAAGAGGCCGTACACGGAATTTTGCCGATTTCGCTGATTTACGTGATTTTACAGTTATAATACTGTATTTCTATAAGTTTGAATGTACAACATGAAATATCATTTTCATTATGATCTAATGTATGAGCTACTTTATTATTTTTATTATTTAATTTTGATTAATCAACCTAAACCGGCGACTGTTTTTTGAATTTTTGCTGTAAGAGGTTTAGAATATCACATATTTACGAATCGTTTTGACGTCTAAAGTTTATGAAAAAATTACAATGTATCCTTGTGAAAGATGTCTATACAATGTATGAATACTTTACGACTTGATATAGAATTTTTTTGTAAAAAAATATTTAACTTAGTCAAATTTTTGAAAAAATTGGCAAAGAATTGCTTTTGATTTCGGCTACTTAGACCTCTCGTTCATAAAATTAAAACAACAGAAATAAAATTCAGTTCAAAATCAATCCATTTCCTGAAAAAGAAATGCAAAAAACAACCTAATAGGTACTCGCATTATAAACTCGACGCAAAATAAAAAAAGTTGCTCATTTATTAGATCATAAATGAAATGATCTTTCATGTTGTGCATTAAAACTTATATAAATACAGTATTTGATCTGTATAATTACGTCTATAAAATCACGCAAATCGGGAAAATTTCGTATATGGCCTCTTAAAGAACATTATTCTCCTGAAATTACATGTGTAGGAATTATATTACTTATTAGTCTCTTACAATACTCCTACATAACTCTCCTACTCACCAGAACAAAAACCTAAAAAAGCATCCAGCATAATTATCATACCTTCTTAAACATTACAAGAAGGAACCTGTCTACAAAACAAAAAAAGGAAACAACCTCAACGAAGAAATCGATCTCAATCTCCACATATCACGAACAAAATTACCCTCACACAATCAACAGAACAACAGACTATTCGCAACCGAACGCAAAAAAATTTAAAACAATAATATTATGATACGAACACGCTCTCACATCGCGTCGAATCGTAAATCTGTTGTCTCTATACGTGACCGCATCGACACTCCGCACTGATTGTGCCACCCACCACTAGCTGTACATTTACATAATTAAACGCCTTGGTGCAATCAAACTGACGTCTTAATTCCGCCAGAGCCGCCGGCTGAACAATTTCCCAAATTGAGTCGGAGCAAAAATTCAAATAAATCGGCATCCTCCACGCCCCTTCGAACCCTGGACCTTAATAGCGTAATATTAAGAGCGTTCGCGATAGAATTCGCCACCCAAGACGTTTGTAATACGTTGTAATGAAGCCGGAATATTAAAAATGGTTCCGAACCGCTTATTATGTTCTCACCTCGACGGGGCGGTGGACTCGTGAAATACGGCCGGCTAATATGGAGCCCCGGGCTTCTCAGGCCTCCGCCACTACCAATAGTTCCTAATTGTGGCGCTATATGCAACAGGGCTCAATTCACTTTTATAGCACTTGATCACGACTTGATACGTGGTGGGGAATCTTAATGTTTGATTCTTTGGAACCTGTTCTTCGCAGCCTAATACAGATCTATATTATCTTGTAAGAATTTGATACGATATTGCTCCTAAATGCAGATTTAGAAGGTGAAGGGTGAAGTTTCATTGAAATTATCTGAGATTTAATGGCTGTTAAATAGTAGGTACCTAATCATATATTATAGGTTTAAAAACCTACGTGGCCCACATTTCTCGACAGAGCGTTTCAACAGCTACTGGTTTCACCACAAACGGCACGTTCGATGTAATAACTCCGTTTAATCCCATAGGAATCATGAGAATGCATTTAATCATGCATTTTACCCACTTACGTTCGTTAATAACTCTATAAATCATTTAATTTAAGTGCTAAAAATAAACAGCACATCTGAGAACTCCATCGTGCTTAATTAAACACCAGGAGCTTCGAAGGACTCAATCATTGGGTACCTATCATCAATCTAAATTACCTTTAAGCACTATAGTTGATTTATTTACTTAATGACGTCTGCAGGCCCTTAAGTGCAGACTAAACATGTTATCATTAAAGTGCTGTTAAAATATTATAGTTTATTTATGTGCCTGCTAAGAAATGGCTTCTTAACGTTTTTTTGATATCTGGTAATATTGGTATTACTGGGGAAAATTACTAAAACAGCGAAATGAGAAAAAATACGATTGATTGATCATTTTAATGTATAGTAGTCCATTTGCGCCGTAGAAGTGTAATTGTTTTGCCAAATTAAATGTAAAATTTATAATTTCCACGCGTAATAATCACGTTCCGAAAAGACTCAAAGTAAGGTGCCGTTTACCTACTTTTTTACCTACAACAGAACCAAGACAACATATGAACAGCAGATATCTCTATACAACATCAGTTTTAGTATATGCGAAACCCCAAACAAGTTTCTAGTATTTTTGTGTAAAGAATCTATTTTCAAAATTTCAAAACTGTATCATGAAAAATCACAAAGTTATAAGCTTGTTTTGTTACCTGGTTATCCGTATAAAAACATGATCACCACGCGGCGCCCGCTGTGCGCCCGTGCCTAGTGCTGTTGTGACCTGCCGTGACTTTTGTTCGTTGCTCGGTGTCCATATTGTAACATTTTGTAAAGATTTTTGGGGCAAAATATAACACGGTATAAAATTTATTGGAATTGATTCAGTTATTTATTCTGAACAAACTATATTCAGGTTTCGCATATACTAAAAATAATGTTGTATAGTCTGTGCAGCAGATTTAGGAGAAGCCAAATCATAAACGAGAGATGGTGCGAGACTAATTTCACAATGGGACTGTCAAATTAGTCTCGCATCTTTTTGTTTCTTGAATCACCAAATGTTATCCTTCTTTCTAAATTATAAAAATACACTTTAATTCTATAAGCCGACTTTTTGTTGGTGACATGTAAATCACGAAATATTTGTACCTATATAAATCTGCAACTCAGCTTTGACAACGCAATACCTTGTGCGGTAAGGTCACTAGCTTTTACCGGCGTCCCTCTTCACCGGCTAAGTTCTGTCTGTCACCAACGAAAAGTCAGCCCTATACTTATTAATAGATCTTGGACCATTTAGACCTACCTTATAAGTAAATAAGCGTATAGATAAATAAATATCCAGACATTTCGTTAACATTGTGACATGTGAATCACAACATAATCTCATTGCCGATTAACAGACTAACGCTAATAGGTTTAAGATGACCGTGGTTAATCTGACGGGCAAATTAACCATTAGTTAAACCGCACACGGAGAAGGCGCAGCTTCTAATTTTGATAGGGTTGTCGAGGACGAGAAGATGAGGAGTTATTTGTGCAGTTATAGTTAGAAGCTATGATCACACTTTGAGGAGTTTGTTAGGAAGTCTACTGGTTAATCTTCAGCCCTCTGTGGCCCAAAAATGGCGCCAAAGTGGCCTCTGCGCTGCCACCGATGCAACGATGTCATGGGAATGGCGAAGTTTTGGGCCAACAAAATCTCAACTCACTGTTGTGGCATCGACACGACGAAGAAGAAGATCTTAAGCAGTCTCAGCAAATGATACTGATGCATAGACATGTCAAATCGATGTTTTCGTCCATGTGAACCTAGAGGACACTGCAAGTAATAGAATCCAGGGTTTGGTAAAAAATCTGGTGGAACAGCAATAGTGAAATGTAATATTCGCTGCAAAACCTTTGTCCTTCGATTGACTACCTACTGAATTTGAGATTATATGGTATTCAAAATATAGCATCAGTAACGAAACTTAAGCTACGTATATCTTCGAGGAGCTCTGGCTAAGTAATGACAGCCGCACGGGTCCATCCATCAGGTTAATCTACGCTTGCCGGGGTTGGTCCGTGGATGGGTCCATCTTTATATACCGAGACTCTCCGTGCCTCGGAAAGCACGTTAAGCCGTTGGTCCCGGCTGTCATTCGTGGATTTTTTACATTCGTTACGGGTCGTCAGAAGCCCGAAAGTCTGACAACCAGTCTTACCAAGGGTTATCGTATTACCCAGTAACTAGGTTGTGGAGGTCAGATAGGCAGTCGCTCCATGTAAAATACTGGTATTCAGCTGCATCCGGTTAGACTGGAAGCCGACTCCAATATAGTTGGGAAAAGGCTAAGCAGATGATGATGATGAACGAAACTGCTATTTTCCATTATGTTGACAACCCTAACAAAAGTGAATTTGGAATTTTGTTACGGAATGACGTAAACTTGTTCCAAACCGAGACTGTATTTATTTGGTTATTCACTAGTCTGGAGCAAACGCATTTATTTTGCGTCCAATCCAGTGATAAGTGATTTTGACCCATGTTTTTCGTGTCTGCACTTACAAATAGACGCTACTTAGTACCTTATATGTATCAGGTATGAAATTGGCTTCAGAATGTCACTAAGAACGTCGGAAATCTAAGTAAACGGGTCAGTGGTTGTGTCCAGGGAGGGCTTTTACCTACAGCTGCACAATTTTTCATCGTGCTGGCTCCCAAATAAGCCTTTCAATGGCATTGCGTTACATTAAACTTAATAAATAGGTACAACATTGCCGAACATACCTTTATGTGAACCGTTGCTACCGCAACGCTACACACCTACACACTGTTGCAGGAACTCCCATTTTCAGCTATTTAATTATTAACAATACCAATCTGACGTTCATTAGTAAACAAAAAACTAATTCAAACAAAAGCAACACGCATCAATTCTGATTCATCTTACGTAACCAAACTCCAAAAAATTTAAACAAAACCATACATATTTAAATCGATATTGGACTCGTCGAAACAACGAAATATTAACTCATCGTATAGATTTTTTATAACATAATTATCACCTCGGCTCTAATGTGGTACCTAATTTCTTGTGTGGGTCGAAGCGAGATCTTTTATAGATCCCGCTGAGGGGCCTTGGGGACCGCCTATTACACCGTGATGTACCTATTGGAAGGTGAGCGAATGTTAGGTTTGTTAACATGGCGTCAATGATCTGGCGCTAAATGGCCTGAACTATCACAATAGTTCAGGCCATTTAGCGCCAGAACCTCAAGCAATGACACTGATTGGAATCGCTATCTTTTACTAACAGGCAGCGCGAGAAAAGGACGGCTATAGCTATGAACTAAGTTGGAGATGTCAAACTAGTTCACGCCTTGCGCTTCACCGTGTTTTTTAGTCGACATGTTTTTACGTGTCGTCTAAATGTCTATGGAAAAATTAGTTCTAACTAATTTGACAGCTCTAATTTACTTCCGTCCCTTTCTTGTCATAATAGAGAGAAAAAGTTAGCAATAGCCTAAATTAAGTTTAGTTTGTGCACAACAGAATCGGCACCATTGATTAATTAATTGCAGTTCACAATTCTTTTCGGAATCAATTCTTTTCAAACATATAGCGTAGCCTTGCAAAGCTTCCAATAAGGTGGACCAATAACCTTGTGAAGGTCGCTGGATGCGGGAAGCACATAACCGATCGAAGTGACGGTGGGAGAGGCCTATGTCCAGCAGTCCAGCAGTGGACGCCTTTCGGCTGAAATGATGATGATGATAGCAAAGCTTGTAGTAATATCTTTAGAACCAATAGTTCTAAAATTTAATCAACTCACCTAGAATGGCGCTAGGTCGGTTTCTATCAAGTAGCATTAGAATCGAAATAGCACTTAATACCAGAACCGAATACCTTTTATGGATTATCTGTAAACGATACAAAGCTTGCAGAGATTAATTGTTATGGATAAATTATGATAATTTTCTATTGACAATACAGGTAGGCACCTTGTAACTAGTAATATATGCTTTACTTTGCCTTCACTTAGATTCACGAGTAGCAAGAAAACCATATTCAACAATCTCTTTTGAAAAATGAACTACGTTTTAAAGTTACAGCTGGGTCCATAAACCACTGCAGCTGGGCAAAACACCTGTTTCAAAACGGTGTGAGCACCACCGACTTTATTTTGACATTAATAAAAATATCATCGCGGGGGTTATTATAAGCGAGCGTGTCTAACAGATCTCTCTGGGAGGCTGTTAATTATGTGGCCACAAAACAAAATGTCGGATCCCTCCGGAACAATGGTCAAGTGTGGTCCGGACCACCGGGTTCGCTCTCACCTTAATGGGTCAATTTACCTTCACGGCATGATTCGTAATATGTAATATTAAATATTTGATGTATATGGACAAAAAGTGGGTGAGCTCTGATGGTTGCAATTGATGGGTTTTTCTTTGGATTGCTTGCTTCAGATGTCTGTAAGTGGAAATAGTGATGAGTTGAGATTGGTGCGAAAAATTATTGCTTCGACTCTTGCTTGCTTGGGTGTAAAAACTCATTGATACCTTTTTCGTCGGACAAACAAATAATGTACCGACTGCCGTGGTCTACACTGCTTGCTTGTAAAGGAAGATTTTCCTGTGACTTTACCATTCATTCTGGTATATATGTAATATAAGGTAGGACCACAGTGACAAGGGGATCAGTAACAACATCTTCTGAAGGCTTCTTAATCACTTAAACGAGATGAAAATACTGCCTAATTTTCACGACGATAATACGATCGACAAATTATCCGTGACACCAACTTTTTAACTCACCAAGTCCTGATTATTTATGAACCTAATAATTTCAGCCGAAACAGGACCATTGCTAAGTATGTATATTTAAAAATTAATATTTTCTCAATAGTATATGTATATATTTAGAGAAGTCCTGTCTGACTGACTCATCACCGCCCAGCCCAAGCCCTTGAATCTAGAAAGTTGAAATTTTGCACAGAGATTTTCTTTATAATTTCAAGACAAGAAAAGAATAAGAAAGGATTGCCCGACAGTGCGTTCCCGTGGAATATTTTTCGTCATCCACGCGGACGAAGTCACGAGCAAAAGCTAGTAAATAATAATTATTATGACCGTGAAATTGCATTATAACTAGTAGTAAACAATGAGAAATTAATGAGACGGAAAGATATAGCGTCTATAAAAATTAATTCTACAGCATTTAATATTTTTACGACATTTTGTAGTAGATTTTAGTAATGGCAACATTGTAATAGTCGTTATATTTAAAGGTCATCCGATCGCTTGAACATTATGTCATAAAACTATGTATGTGTATAGTTGTAAATTATTTTTAATTAGTACATAATGCTTGTTGCTACTAGTCTAGGTGCTTAGTGCTGTTTTGTAGGAAACTAAGTAGATTGAATGACGGCTTATGGTCTCGAAGGATAATTAAAAATAACGAATTTGAGGTTATAATGAGTTTGTTGTTTTATAACCTTATGCCGCCTGCTCTTCACAATCGGCGATCATAGACGATTGAATGAATGAATGATATTTATTTGCTAGAATATAGGAATATATTATATATATAAAAATAAATAAAGGAATATATATAAACTAAGCTAAAAAATGAACGGATTTTGATAAAATTTGGCATGAAGATAAATGGCATCCTGGGGAAGAGCATAGGCTACTCGTTGTCTCCTAATCCTAAAGGGTGGGGATGATAAAGGGGATGAAAGATGATGATGGCGACTCAGTTACCAGCCATCGTTTCACAGAATCACAGCAAAAGGTGTATCCAAAATATTTTCTTTTTTTTACGAAGACGTTTTCCATGATATATAACTGCAGCAACTTCTTCGTCGTCCATCTTGTGCAATATTTCAAGAAGCACTCACCATTGCGGCGGACCGTAATAGAACCGAGACGATACGGTTAGCTGCAGTGCTGCTAGCGGTTAGTGCGTAGTAGGCCTAAGGTAATATGACAGAACCTGGAGTGGTCAATTCTTAATTTTCAGCTGCATTTGTTACATATATACCTAATGAAAGATGACGTTATCATAGGTTCATTCAACATAGGTAGATGATGCCGAGGTAAGTCGACGTTCGGACGGACGTAAAAATATCGCGGCGATTTTTTTTCGCGCATGGTATTTTCAACGCTCTGCTTAGCACCGAGAGTTGAAAATCCAACAGTGGTTTTTTCGACGCGCTAGAATGCACTCTGTTATTGTTAAGTTGGATTCTCAACGCTCGGCTCAATATCGAGAGTTGAAACTCCAGTGTGCGATAAAATCCCGCCGCGATATTTTTACGTCCGTGTGAACGTCGGCTAACTGTCTTGTTAGACTTATGTTTATGGTGACCTTACTGATTTGCTTGTTTTATACACTGAGGCAAATTACTTGGCATGATATTCAAAAGCAGAACGATATAAATTTTTACAAAGCTTTTCATGGTGGAAAAGCTTAGGTCCTTGTATTTGAAAATTGCTCTGAATATTTATTAGGTATTGGGTATGTGATTTCATATGCACTCCGTTCAGCTAATACAAAAGTATTGAAACTTACAACAAATGTTTGAGTTATGGAGACTACAGGACCTAAAGCGCGGTCACTGTCGGACTGTATAGAAAAGAAAGAGAATCGCGATGACACAACGCTGGTAATTTATTGCAAAATATGAAGTAATCTGTTGACAAAAAATCTATTAATTGGACTAAAAAATTAAAACACTATTACGTTAAATGTTGCTCATAGAATAATCTGACAAAAAAGCAGAGTGATTGCATGATTGCATGTATTATATATTGTTTTTAATCGTTAAAAGAATTTTTTAGAGGAATCTTCGTGATTTTTTTCTATCGTATCAAATTAGTTGCATTGTTTTTAACACACTATCTAACTAGCATATATCCTGAAGAATATCATATATTTTTCTGATTTTGTTTACTGCAGTGGATCATATAATTATAGGTATTATATAACTTACGTTTAGGTCCTGTATACCCCTTAAGGCAAGCTTTAAAGTCGCGATGTAGATTAATGAAAAATGTTGCATTCGTTTTTCTTTTATTATTAAATTAATTCTCTGTTTTTGCTAAATATGCTCAATATTTATATGCCAGTGACAACTTCCATAATAGGTTACAGACTTTTTATGTTTCATTGTCAATAAAGATCACAACTTATTAACTATACACTATGCCTCTTTGTCCGCGGGCATAAATTAACAACAGTGTAGATACAGCCTTATTATCTCGCTATAAATGTCACTAGACTCCGGTGGGTCCGAAATAAATTAAATGGCCGTCTCCCACTATAATTAACAACTATAAACGTATTACAAATTAAATAATTTGTACCTAAGCGTCGTGTTTGTATTAAAAAAAACGAATGTATGAACGTAAATTGTATTAAATCGTAAATCCCCTTAATAAGTAAGCACGGGACGTGGTATGCCGGTCTCATGTCAGATTTGGTTACGGACATTAATATAATATTATTAACCAGTTTAATTTGGGCTACTAAAAAAATCTAACACCTATCTTGCTGTCTAAAACATAAGGTATAAATTCGTGAAAATTAAGAATGTCGTATCTGCAAATGTGACTTTGTTGGGCAGTATTTAACTTTGGTTTGACATGTTTATTATTAGACGGAAGGGGCCTATTAAATTATTTGTGGTAATCCTGTACGGTAGGTCCCGGTATTTTGGTTCAACTGTCGGGCACTCGTGTCAGAATGCTTGTAGCATTAGCTGGTGGCCACAAATCAGGGCTTACGGCATGTTTAGGTGTCAGTGAGGAAATTATAATGATACACTATAAGGAGATACGATGAATTGGAATGCTAGATACGTCTGTGGCAGTGTGGCTTCGTATTTGCAGATGGTAGAAAAATTTATGCGAATTAGTTTTTGAATACAGCCAGCAGGGCACTGTAAAATGTTGGAGTTTGGTTTGGGTAAGTGTTGAAATTGTCGCAATTTTAAAATTTTCCTGCCTCGACTATTTTAAAGTTTCAAGAAAACTTAAATTAACATTTTTTCAAAGTCATTGTTGTATTGAAAATATTTAGATATTGCGCTTCAGAATTCATTAATATATTTTTGACATGTGTTGTCCCTTATATTTGCGTCGAGTAGGTATTGAAGTTTTCTATGGGACAGTTGATAATTTTTTCGCGATTACGATGTTGGTCCCATGGAGAAAGTTATTAAGTTTGATGATTCCTGCTATGATGAGTGTTATCTGAAAAATTCCTACTTACAATAAATATTTTATATTTTTTGTTTAATTTATAAGAAACCTTTGGGCTTTAGGTGTAAAATATGTTTCCATACAAATAAATTGTGAAACTTAATATTTTACAAGTCAGAGACATACCTAAGCCTTGATTAATTGCGATAGCGTCAACATGTCTTGTATACCATTATTTTCCTTTATCAACGAACCACATGTTGACTATAAAATTAAATACAGAAAAAACATCACACGAGAACATGTGCGTATAAACATAATCGATCGAGAACATAATACCGTATACGACAAAGTTTATAGCACATAAAACGGGGTGTGATCATACAAAACGATCGGCCAATGCAATATAATACCATATTTTATAGGCATGTATCGCCACAACAGGAGACCACCCACATAGTCGATTTACTAAGGCCACGCCCATTTACCGCTCTTCAATTTGGAAGAAATAATCTGGTGTTGGTTTGACGCCTTAGCTCACTAATTTGGACACCTACGATAGTTTCGATTTGGATTGTGATCGGTTTCTGTTCGGAGTATGAAGGGCTGGGCAAAAGGCATAGTAGATTAGTCAAATTTTTATATCGATATTTTTTCCTGATGTCTGTCTGAGTACAAGATAATTATGGTTTTCGGTAAACTAACTAGGTATGCGGTTAAGATGCTTTAATAATGTTTTTTTTTTTTAAGTAAGTAAGTAAATGTTGAAATCATTCACTTTAAGATAAACAAATCCAAATGTTAAGAATTAAATATTTATTACTTAAGATAAAGCCCAATTATTTTATCTTCTCTAATTTATTTAAGAAGAAATCCAAACTCTAGTACTGTACACCTATAGTTAATTGTTGTTAGTACTTTCAATTCTCTCACCGATGAATTGTAATCGACTAAACGCACCGCAGAACACAATAGTCTTATTCGACCAATAAAAACGTAGAAACTTGAAGTATTTTCATAAACGAAGGGACCACACACGTGGGTCATTAAATTATTAAAGCCTCACCCATTCAGAGTCCAATTTGACATGAATAAATTGGGTGTTATTTTGACGTCTTTTCTTCATAATTTGTACACCTACGTAATTTCGCTGCAGGGGTGCAGGTTGATGATGTATTGGATCGACGTATAAATTACAAGAGTTTTTTCTTTTCGATTTATTAGCAAGTAAAAATATCGATAATGAACTAACATTGGTCGCAAGTGCATCTGCTGAGTTTGAAATCCTGGCAAAATGCAATTGAGATTTTCCATCTCGAATTTCACAGTAGCAGCCCGGAGTTTGGATTTGTGTCCGGTCGATGGATACCTATATAGGGTGACTGGTAATTAGTGACCGATACTTAAACACTTGATTGGACTCGTGATAACAAACAACTTTTACTATGGGACCAAACCTGAAATCGTGAAAAAAAATCTGCTGTTCCCTACATTTATGTTGGCATTACTCGCCAAAATGTAGGGAGCAGTAGATTTTTTTTCGAGATTTCAGGTTTGGTCCCATAGTAAAAGTTTTTTCTTATTATGAGTACAATCATGTGTTTTAGTATCGGTCACTAATTACCAGTCACCCTATATAAGGCTTGCCCCCATCCATCGCTTGCTTGCCCATCGGACTTAACCATAACTGGCAAAATGTGGGTGTACCTACTATAGCTACACCTCTGCCTAACCTTTCGGGGAATACAACCGTGATGTTTTATGATGTTATGAAAGCTAAAAAACTTATTAATCAACTATCTTTTGCCCGCGGTTTTGCCCCCGTGGAGGTCGGAAATTATCCCATAAAAATAAATAAAAAGTATCCTTTGTCCTAATCCAGCTCATGGTCTACCCATGTGCCAAATTTCATCCAAATCCGTTCAGCCGTTTTGCGTGAAAGCGTAAAAAACAAACAAGCAAACTTATTTTCGTATTCATAATCTTATTAGGAAGCTAGGATTAGGATTATTACGAGTTGGTGTTTTATCTAGGGCATGACCAAGATTTGATTAGGCTAACTTGCCTTAACAGATCACCACAAAGGAATCGGTAAGTTGAAATAATCGATTATTCGAGTAATAACTTCATTGGTATTCCTATTCAAATCGAATCGAAAATTGAAGGTTTCTTCGGAGGCTAATTTTAGGTTGTCACGTCGGTAAATTACATGTCACATTGTTGGAGGTAAGATTACGGCAGCTTTATTTGAATAATTGAGTCATTTCGAGAGCAGTGTCTTTTTATGATGAAAACATTTTGTAACAGGCTTGGAATTACATATTTTAATATGCCCTGGGATTTATGTTAAGTCCATGCTTACGCAAGTTTTTTGCAGCGAAGCCAAAGCTGAAATGCTTTCGGCCTTCTCCAAAGCCTTTTTATTCTTTCATAACTGCGGGATAGTCAGCCTATAACGTACCCACTGCTGGGACACACGCCTCCTCTCTTCGAGAGAATGTGTGCCGTAATCTACCACGCGGGGCCAGTGCGCGTATAGATGTCACATGTCTTCGAATTTTTGGTTCTAGGACATGCCGGTTTCCTCACGATATTTGTCTTTACCATATTGAGAGCAGCGGTGATGAAATTAAATACACAAAGTGTCTGTCTGGGTTCGAACTCACGACCCGACTCACGACTCGTAAGTCGGGGCCGATACCACTGGGCCACCACTGCACTCGTTTGATACGTTCGCAAAGAGAACATTATATTGACAAGAGTATTTGGGAATTTGAGTGGGTACAGTCAGCAACAGTTAACACTGCTACTTTTTGACATCATCTAAATTAACACAAAATGATATCATACCTGCTTTTTAGCATTTCATTTATTAGATAAGAGTTAATTTTGTTTAAAATTTACATCTCTTTCGATTTTAATGAAGTAATTTTCTCAATAATTAAGATTTAGAAAACTCAACTGCTAATCGACTTTTGTTGCTGACTGCACCAAACGTAACATACAATCAATCTGCCTAGCCTTTTCCCAACTATGTTGGGGTCGGCTTCCAGTCTAACCGGATGCAGCTGAATACCATTATTTTACATGGAGCGACTGCCTATCTGACCTCCACAACCCATTAACTGGGTAATACGATACCTCTTGGTAAGACTGATTGTCAGACTTTCGGGCTTCTGACGACCCGTAACGACTGTCAAAGATCCACGAATCACAGCCGGGACCAACGGCTTAACGTGCTTTCCGAGGCACGGAGGAGTTTAGGTATGTAAAGATGGTCACCCATCCACGGACCAACACCGGCAAGCGTAGCTTAACCTGATAGATCGACCCGTGCAGCTGTTATTACTTAGCCACGAGCTCCTTCTCCGAATCAGAGGTATACCTGTGTGTGTAGGGGGTGTACACACACAGGCCAGGGCATGCATGCCCATGACATAAACATAACTAGAAAAATGTAGGTTGTTCTATAGGTATAGCTCTGCCTATCCCTTAGGGGAATATAGTTGTGATGTTATATAAATATAAATACACTGGGCCGCAAAGAAAGCGGGTCGGTAACAAAAACCGCAATAACTTCCAAAACATTGGAGCTATAGCTTTATGAAATTAAGACTGTATCATAAACAATTTTATAGTGCTTAAATTAATGTCATAAAAGTTCATGATTATGAATTTTATACTAATCCTAACTAATGTTATAAATGCGAAAGTAAGTTTGTTTGTTACCTTTTTACGCCTAAACCACTGAACCGATCATCCTGAAATTTTGCATATACGTTGTCAGGTGTACAGAAACGGACATAGGGTACCTTTCATCCCGAAAAAAGTACTGTTCCCGAGGAAAACAACAATAACGATTTTATGATAATAGATGGCGCCACGTGTCTTTCGAATCATGATTGAATTATGTTATTACAAGCAGAGTAGGTACAACCCGAATTGATTGTCAAATTCTAAACTAACGCTAGCGAAGCCGCGGGCAAAAGCTAGTTTTGAATAAATTTCACTAGATTTTGAAAAATACGGTACGGTATCAAATATGCAACTTTTACATATTTTTGTATTTTGTATTGCCATTACGAGCTGTTAATATATCTGTTATACGGTTTTGCATGCTTTCCACCTGATTTCTGAACCGATGCTGAGGAATATTCTCTCATTCTTCTATTAGTGCTGCTTTCAGTTCACGAAGCGTGATTGGATGTGAATTTAAGCTGGCGTATACGTCGTCCCAGTTCGTCCTATAAACATGCTCGATAGGGTTCATGTCTGATCTGCGTGCTGGCCACTCCATGCGTGTGATAGCGACATCTTCAAGGTAGTCAAACACTATCCGAGCTGTATGGGGACGAGCGTTATCTTGCATAAAGTTGGCGTTCCCGCCTCGTTCTTACTAAAATGGGCCAACATACTCATTTAAGATTTCATTCACGTATCTTTTAGCAGTTAAAGTGCCATTTTCTATCACAATTAGCACGGTACGGCTTTCAGAAGAAATTCCAGCCCACACGTGTATGGAGCCTCCGCCGTATGGCACTTTCTCTTCAATGCATGTTTGGTTATACCACTCTCCTGGTCTTCTGTAGACTCTTTGTCTCCCATCGTGCGTGTATAGCATGAACCTCGACTCGTCCAAAAACATTACTCTTGACCAGTCATCCAGGGTCCACTTCATGTGTTCTCTAGGTTTTGTATTTTGAAGATGCCTTTCGAGTTTTGGACCATTTGCAGGTCTAAATGGCGTCAAGTTTGATTCAGCAAATTCCGCCTCACTGTACACGTGCTCGGATTGCTCCCTCCAGCACGTGGAAGGTGATTTTTGACTTCAACAGCCGTTTGAAATCGATTTCTCATCATTGTTGTCACCATAGGTATATCGATCGTTCCACGCTGTCGTGCACCTGGTTCGGCCTGTTTCTGGTCTGCGAATATCGGATCCAGTCTCTTCAAATCGCTGGAGCACTCTTTGAACTGTTTATAGCGACACACCAACAGTTCTAGCTGTATAATGCTAATTGCACCCGTCTTCAAGCATTGACAGAATTCTGGTACACACGGCTACACATCAAGCTATACATTTCCAGTTTATACTGACCTCTCATTGTAAGGAAATCCTATACAATGCGAGATCAGCTTATACTGGAAATGTATAGCTTAATGTATAGCAATTTCATAAGTAAAGACCTAAGGTCTTTACCTATGAAATTGCCGTTCTGCAGTACTGGCCATTTCAAATCAAAATAATTTTTGTTTGGCTAAGAATTCTAATTTCAAATTAATTTTATTTTAAAAACATGGATTTTTTTTTCCAAAAGTAGTCATTTGTTTATTGATTAGTGTTACATTTTCATCGCATTTCAATCTTTTTCGTCATCATGGATACGTTAAAAATTCGAGTAATTATGGAATATGAGTACCGTCGTGGCAGCAACGCGGCACAAGCGGCACGCAACATCAACGACATTTACGGAGCTAACACTACAAACCAACGCACCACTTGTTATTGGTTTGCTCGCTTCCGTTCTGGAAATTTCGACCTGAAAAATGAACCTCGCGGTTGTCCGAACACTTTGGTCGACAATGACGAATTAAAGGCGATTGTGGAAGCTGATGATACACAATCTACGTCTGAATTAGCAGCAGCTTTCGACGTTAGCGTCAAAACAATATTGGTCCATTTGCGTCAAATTGGCAAGGTAAAAAAGCTTGACAAATGGGTTCCCCACGAACTCAATGATCGCCAGCGCGAAGTACGCGTCGAGACGTGCCTTGCACTGCTCAACAGACACACAAATGAAGGAATTTTGAACCGCATTGTTACCTGCGATGAAAAATGGATTCTGTTTGATAACCGCAAGCGCTCAGCAAGTTGGTTGGATCCTGGTTCAGCACCTAAACAATGCCCTAAACGAAAACTTACCCCTAGAAAAGTGATGGTCACTGTTTGGTGGTCTAGCGCCGGTGTGATTCATCACAGCTTCTTACCAAACGGGGTGAGCATTACTTCAGGTGTGTACTGTGAAGAACTGAACACAATGATGGAGAAGCTGGCACATCTCCAACCAGCATTGGTCAATCGCTCGTCTCCGCTGCTCCTGCACGACAACGCGCGACCTCATACTGCACAGCAGACGGTCTCCAAGTTGCAAGAACTGGGGTTGGAAGCTCTCCGTCATCCGCCCTACTCACCAGACCTTGCGCCTACAGACTACTACTTTTTCCAGAATTTGGATAACTTCTTGGCGGGAAAAAAATTCAATACCCGAGAGACAGTACAAAATGCCTTTGAAGAATTTGTTGCCTCCCGTCCAGCTGATTTCTTTAAGAAGGGCATCAATAAACTGCCACTGCGTTGGCAAAGATGCATTGATTGCATGGGTGATTACTTCGATTAATACAAATAAAAAATGCATGAAAAAAATTCGTTTAAATTTTTTCATACAAAACGGCAATTTCATAGGTAAAGCCCCCGTACCTATTATGTAGCCGTGCGTACTCTTCAGGGATTAGTGGCATGTTTTTAATTGACTTTGATCAGAATCACAGATCAGAATAATTAAATTATGCACAAGAAATGCCATATTTATAAACAGAGTAAAACAAATGGTTTCAAAAGTGTTAAAATTATAAAAATCGTCTTAATTTTTTATTTATGGTTTTTATTACAACCACAAAAAGAAATAAACTTTAATTAAGTTTTTATTTTTTAAGGATTGCTCAAATGTTTTCAAAATCGCATTTCTATAACCGATCCGCTTTCTTTGCGGATCAGTATAGTTAGTTTGATATTGAAGTGGAGAATCAGAGATGGGTATAATAGGGAAGTCACTAGTTTTGCAGTTAAACGTTGACACATCGTAATTTTTTCAACCTATTCCTAATATAGTCCGGCCGGTGAGAGCATGTGTTCTTGACACCTGTCAGTTTCATACTAACGAATATGTGTTTTGCAAATTTGATCCTTATCACTACTAGACATTGTCCAAATGATACGTGTCAGGAAGGCGTTGTCTCAAAGGCCGGACTGTAAAGACTGACAATATTTTACTGTTTTTTAATCAACTAAAACTTTGAACGACATTTAAATCATTAATATCCTTTGTCCTGTCTAATATCTAATTTGTAATTCACCCTCACATCAAGGTAGGCACATAGGGTGGCCTAACGAAGTAAATTGAAGAGTCATCATGTTGCTGCGTTGTCTTTTGTATCCTCGCGTCTTGCTCTTGAATATGACATCAAAGATAATTGGAGGGATTTGTTTTTGTACGTGTTCATGTGCTTTGTTTAATCATTAATGTTTGGTAAGTGTTCGTTTTATTAAAAAAGATACGTTTTTTTTCGATGCATTATTTAAATAAGTTGTTGTTACCTGCACCCCAATTGCGTAATACCTACAGCTGGCTACACACAATCCGAAGAAGGAGATTCCCAATCCATTGCTCTAAAAATCATAAGTTTGAAGAATTCTTCTGCTCGACAACATAAATAACGCAATGAATGTTGGTGAATTAAATAACGCAATGAATGTTGGTGAATTAAATAACGCAATGAATGTTGGTGAATTAAATAACGCAATGAATGTTGGTGAATTAAATAACGCAATTAATGTTGGTGGCTGAAATAAAGCAATAAAGAATTTTTTTAAATTAATGGCATTGTCATTGTAAGGGTGTTACGCAATTAAATACCTTACTGGTATTACTGTGTGTTTCCAACGTTCACTTTTGTGACCCGTAAAAGTATTCGGGAATAAAGAAATATGAATCAGAGTATACCAGTTTAGAGGGAACCCGAAATGGAGATCTAATAAGCGGAAAGCACTCAAAAGTTCTTAACTATTTAGTCTGTTGCTGATTTTGACATCATCATGATGAATTACTACCATAACAATTGGTCCTACTATGTCTGCTTTCAGCACAATCGGGAGTAAAAGATTTAAAATGTTTAAAAAAATTATTGCTGTCGTAATCAATCTAAATCTAAAAATATTATCAATAAGTTCAAAAACTTACCGATCTCCCCGCATTATTATTGTGAACATTGATCTTCGACTGCAAATCATCCACCTGTTCCCTAACATCGAGAAACTTCTTCGAGAACTCGATGCCATATGCCAGGTTATGTGAACAGCCGCTCCATTCCCATTTATTAACCTTCGCTCTGCCGCGGGGGTCGTGGGACGCTCGGTAGCCTAGGGGGTCACAGCCGCAGGAAATCAATCGGCCTTGTGCGCAAGCGCGAGCCACGGAGTGGGCCACCCCTGCCGCTGTTAGGGCATAGAGGAATGAGGATTCGCGGAAACCTGTGGAAAGAAAATGGTTGTTAGTATGAGTGCTGTAAAGAATAGGCTTATTATCTGGATGTAATTTGATTATAAACATGATAAGATGAGCAATGAGTCAATTGGTCCAAGGCTATAATGATAAATAAGATAAAAAGTGTGTTACGGCTAAATTCTTAGCTGATGAGTTATGTAGCAGAATGGTTTTCCGACAAGTTGCAAAATAAAAAAGGCAGGCGCTCCGCTCAAAACCAAATATTCCTATTACATTTTCAGATGTGGAAATGGATCCTAAAGTTTCTTTGGGTAAGTCAAAATATCGCAGTTAGTCCCCATCCCTATCCAAAGTACCTACCCACCTATCTAATGCGGAAGATTTTCTTGCTGGTTCGCTTTATTATAAATTCGCAAAGCTAGGTCGAGAACCTTCTTATTCACAGGTTAGTACAGGGTGTATTAGAAAGGTGTGGTACAAACCATCAAACTGAACAACTTTCGTGGATGGGCAATCATCAAATGACTTCTCCCGCTCTGGGCAGAGCGGGAGGGCGTGTCAGACTTTTACTGACTAAAACCCACCCGTGTTCCTTCAGTTGCCCGTGCCAGGGCCACGGTATCTCTTTCGAACTACCCGCGACCCCGGTGGCTCCATGAGATACATGGTAATCGAGAAAAAAATATCAGCTGTTCCATACATTTAGGTCGAGTATTGAAGTCTTCTATGGGGCAGCTGATAATTTTCTCGCGATTACGATGTTGGTCCCATGGAGAATGTTGTTCAGTTTGAGGGTCTGTACCACATCTTTCTGATACATCCTGTTTACAGACGGTGAACTGCTAGTTGATTAATTCAAATACTATTCAGTGACGTAAGTGAATAACCTAAAAACTAGATCGTAGCATGGAACTATATACTCCATTTACATTAAGATGAGACATAAATATACCTTTTTTACAGTCCGGTCAACCGATTTTGACTTCTATTGCGTTCGTGGCATGACAAATGGCAGCTGCAGTAAACAGTTGGTATTGTAACCACTTTTTTGCCTTTAATGCAATCCTTAAGCTTACGGAATAGAAGTCAAAATCGGTTGAACGGACTGTAAAAAAGGTTTGTTTAAATGTCTAATTTTATTGTAAATGGAGTATAGTCAATAAAGTAGTGAACTTAAAAGGCCCACCCAAGCTAAACGCGCCTCTTAGTTATATTGCTTGGATAAAGTTAACTAATCCTGTTAAGCTAATCGCTAGTACTTGCTGATCATGTATATCGAAGAAAATGAATAAATATTTGAATATTGAAAGGGACTGGTTTATCTTCTGGTATAAAAGTTATGTGATCGCGTTTGCAGGTTTAAAATAAAAACAGAGTGCGTGGATGTAGAGAAACTAGAATTACAGTAGGTACTTTTAAACTTGGTATAGATAGTTGATGCTTTTTTAAACACAAGTATTTTTTTAAATTCAGATATGAGTTCTAGGACAATGACTGTTGTATAGGTAATTAGGTATTGTATCTGTGTTACGAGCTAGTTTTAAATACTTTAAATTGTAATTTGTGGAGAATAAGAATAAGAATAATATTTATTTGCTTAAAAACATGGTATAAAAAGATGGTAACACTTTAAAAAAAAAAAATACAACCGACTTCCAAAAACAACACTACAAAGTGAAAAATAACTTTAATTTCGGAAGTCGGTGTCTAGTTAAATGTATTTTCGTTTTTTGCCACCGACTTCCGAAATTAAAGTTATTTTTCACTTTGTAGTGTTGTTTTTGGAAGTCGGTTGTATTTATTTTTAAAAGTTTTTATTTTTCACTTTTTATTTGTGGTACCTACCCCACACAAATTGTAATACCACTACCTGCAAAACACACTAGAACATCATCCATATAAAAGTGGGGAAAAAATACGTATTATTGAAGCTAACTCAAAAACTACCAAAGCAAAGTTAATCAATTTTATATGGTACCAACTGTGATGTATACCCTCTCGAATAAAACAAAAAAAAAATCCAAATCGGTCTAGCCATCTTCGAGTAATCGAGGAACATACATAAAAAAAAAAAAAAATAAAATAAAAAAAAAAAAAAGGTTCCGACGAATTGAGAACCTCCTCCTTTTTGAAGTCGGTTAAAAATGTAATATTATGTCTGTTTCTTATTGTGCTACTGTTTGTTTTTCCTGGAGGATGCGCTGTGGTAGCCCGCGAAATTCAATTTTTTTTGGGGTTTTTGCAATTCGCAGGTCCGTGTCAGGTTGTATCTTGATCAAAATATGATACGCGGGAATATAACATGTGTATTTATATAATTTTAACACCATGAAAATCATCAATACATCTCTCTAAGTTAGATTTCGTGCAGATTAGTCGAACGAACGAAATCTAACGACTCTGCACGAAATCTAACTTAGAGAGATGTATTGATGATTTTTAACCGACTTCAAAAAAGGAGGTTCTGTATTCGACCCGTATGTATGTATGTATGTTTGTTTGTCCGCGATTTTCTCAAAAACTAATGAACCAATTTTGATGATTCTTTCACTACTGTAATCTAAATACTTTCAGGTGGGTTTTAGTATATAATTCATTTCATAATTATTCTTATGTACGAAGTTATATGCATAAATGTACTGTAATTCTTCTTTTCGTTCATCTTGGGCTCATGTAATTGTCCTAATTGTACCTATATTCAACTAAAAAAACCGACTTCAAAACTAAAAACGAATAAAGTAACTTTCACAAAACACTTATCAGCTTCTGAAGTCGGTGTCTTCAATTCTTCAATGCACTTTAGCTTGACACCGACTTCAGAAGCTGTTAAGTGTTTTATGAACGTTATTTTATTCGTTTTTGGTTTTGAAGTCGGTTTTTACATTTTTTTAAAGTATTTTTTTACGATTAAAATTATGTAAATACATATGTTTTATTGCTGTGTATCATATTTTGATCAAGATACAACCTGACACGGACCTGCAAATTGCATAAAACGCAAGAAAATTTGAATTTCGCGGGCTATCACAGCGCATCCTCCTTAAATAAATAAATAACATGGTGCCCAAATATTGAATGATTTGGAAATAAAATGGAGATGTCTTGGGCTTCCGAGACTAGGTACGCAAAGGAAAAAGCTGAAATATAAATAACTTTGCTACTTCTACCTATAAAGTTATGTAGTGATCACTGGCGGACTACGGGGGGAAGGCAGGTGCGGTCCGCCCCGGGCCCCTGGTCTTATGGGGCCCCCAAATCTCGAGTAAAGGCCCAAGCAAGGCCAAAATATGTTCAGTAAGTAAAAGGCAGTTTGTAGTTTGGGGGGCTCTTACGTATCCTAAATACAAACGTAGGGTGCTAAAATTTTCGTTTCGTTTTCCTACGTTCTCTTTTTCTCAGACTTTTCTGTTATTTTTCGTAAGTAGACAAAGTAATTCCTTTAAATGTATGCTAACTTATCTATCCGGGGCGGGGTTCTCGAATTTTCGAGGTCGCTTGGCTCGCTATTGCATTCTACATTCTCGAACAAAGTGATTCCTATTTCTGTACAAATAAATGTTCAAAAGAAAATTCGAGCTCTCTTCGCTAGCTCTAGCATCCTTTAATCGTCTAATGCTCTAATTTTTTATTATAAGTCGACAAAGTATTTCCTATTTCTGTTGAATAGTCAAGAAAAACTAACCTTTTCGAGGCAGTGTGCTTAAAATTTTGAGCTCGCTTCGCACGCTCTTATATATTTACCCACTATTTCTCAAACTTTTCTGCATATACCTCCATTTAGTTTTGCTGCCCCGGACCCCCAACAGGGTTAGTTCGCCACTGGTACTGATAGAGAGCTTATATCACCTGAAGTGATTTTAAATCTCATTTCATAAATTATGAGATTCTGCTCTTGTGATAACATTTGATCAAAGAGAATTAAACCACTTGAGAGCTGACAGATTTAAAAATCACTTTTACACGTTATTATGTAACAAGCTAGCTGGAGTCGACATTTCCTTAGTGACTACTACTGATTTGAAGTTGTCACAAATGACTACAGCATTGGTAAGTTAGTGGGTTAGTGGCAAAGACATCAGCGCCGTATATAAACAACCAGTTTAGTTTGAGCCCTGCAACTGTTAATTTATTTATTAAATTATAAAATTATTTTACTTACCGATGAAATGTTATGCCATCTTTTTGGGTTCCGTACCTCAAAAGGAAAAACGGAACCCTTATAGGATCTCTCGTGTGTCTGTCTGTCTGTCCGTCTGTCACAGCCAATTTGCTCCGAATCTAATGGACCGATTAAGTTAAAATTTGGTACACATATGAATTTCTGTGACCCAAACACGGACGGATAAAGTAAATAAATGTATTTTGAATATGAGGGTCACTTTTTGGGGGCAAATAAGTAAATTAAAAAAAAGTTTTGCAAACTGTACTTTGTGACATATCAAATAAAAAGGCTTACTTTGACCACCCCCCCCCCCCCTATCTCCGAATAGAATTTAAAAAATAAAATTATCTAGAGCTTAAAATTTTGAAAAAAAAAATACTAAAAATAGTCTTTACCTGTCGATTACAGAAAAATCTATAAGAAGACTGTGGTCTTAAAATAACATGGTAAATTTCTCAATATTGTGAGTACAAAACATTTACAGTTGGAATGTATGGGAGAACATGATTTTCAACTACAATGTTAAGTTTGTTCTTGGGATAAATTCATCCCAACTACGGAATCCTTCATTGTCCGTGGTCCGACATGCATTTGGCCGGTTTTTATAGCTGGATGGACGATTTCCCATACCATTTAATTGAACAGGATCTCATAATTGTTTTTATTTATGCATGTAGTTTTTAATAATGTTATAAAAGGTATCAAAATATCCGCGTGCGCAGAGATCCAATAACTGGTCAAAACTAAAATGGCACTCGTATTGTCATCTATTAGAAGTGCAATTTCATTTAAGTGTCGTGAGCTAAAGTCGCCCTTAGGAGCAGTCAAGACACTGTATAGTCATTACATTTTATAGTGACTTCTACTGATTACATTTCATATTATCTTCTAGATGAGCAATTTGTTGGTAACCATAAAGTTGACATAACAGACAGAACACCAGTATAACCTTAAAAAAAATCCCATCACATCTTTTAGTCGCATCCAGAGTCCCTATATCTCCGTCTGCAGATATATCTGGTTCTTTATTTCCCTTATTCGGTGTGTGGTCGGCTCGTCTCACGCGGAAGGCGTACGCAGCATTCCACACTGTAATGTAGGTAGGTACTCATCTAGTTGCTTGCAGAATCGGTTCAAAATCTACTTCAATTAAATCTACATTGCAAAAAGATTCACTCAAATTCTCAGCTATGTCTTATCCGATCATTGTAAAAAAAAGGTGTAGGTACAATGAAGATGACGCTATATTTTGCAAATTAAATGAAGCAAGATATAGGGAAACCTGTAAAGCTTGTAGAGGAGGCCTTACTTTAAAATTAGATCACCGTTTATAACAGCAAACGATCCTTAGAACTTTATTGCAATGTTAAAGTTAAAGAGGAATTAGTTACTGGCAGGCAAAAAAAAAATGCATTTAAAGAGGATGCGCTGTGGTAGCCCGCGACAGTCAAGTTTTCTTGCGTTTTATGCAATTTGCAGGTCCCTGTCAGGTTGTATCTTGATTAAAATGTGATAAAACATTTGTATTTACATAATTTTAACCATAAAAGTCATTTCGTGCAGAGTCGTTAGATTTCGTTCGTTCGACGAATCTGCACGAAATTATTATAGATTAATTATATATATTATATTTCATAGTTAAAATTATATAAATACATAAGTTTTATTGCCGCGTATCATGTTTTGATCAAGATACAACCTGACACGGACCTGCGAATAGCCAAAAACCCAAAACAAATTGAATTTCGCGGGCTACCACAGCGCCCCCCCCCCCCCCTCCCCCCGGAGCCCTCCCTCCCCTCTCTCCTCGGGTTGTCCCTTAACCGAAACAACTGATAATCGTTTAACCACAACGAAAAGCTTCGCCATTCATTCATTCACTGACATACAACGCACTGCCTAAGCCGCTGGGTACAGAAGCATGAAATTTTGCACAAGAGTTCCCTATATTATAGAAAAAGTGAGCACAAAAAAGCATCTTTGAAAATGTATCTGCTAAACACACAATTCAGCGCTCAAAAACAAAGATAGCTGACGTGACTCAAAATTCTGCCCCGTTAAAATGGGAATGGGCAGGATATGTCTGCCGCATGACCAACTGTGGGTCCAAATAGCACAGTACTGGTGCCCTGAGACAGTGAGGCGAGGTCGCGGCAGACCACGTAGGAGATGGCGGGACGAACTGGATAGTTTCCACCGAAACTAGAAAGAGAACACGCAAGCTCGCGAAAGGTAAAAGGAGTCGAGGAAGACCTTTTCCCAGGAGTGGGACAGCGTAGGTTATTAAAAAAAATCCCTAAAAAATCCTATCGGGGATGAAACTTTATATGCAAGTTCGCAAGTTCGTAATTTTTGCCGTTGGAAAAAACCATCGGGCTTGTACATGGTAAAAATCTTTAATTTATTCATTGACAGACAGCGCACTGTATAACCACTGGATTTAGAAGCATGAAATTTTACACAGGAGTTCCTTGTTAACGAAGGTGCAGACCACTAAGGACAGTTTTTTGAAAAATCATCCCCTAAAGGGATTAAACAGGGATGACAATTTGTATTAAAGTTCGTCACGATCGGGTATGCATCGGGTATACGGCTTGTCAAATGATAATACACCTTTTAAGCATTTCGTTTGCATCTCAAACCTTGAGCAATTTTTCTGTTTAAATAATTTCAAACGCTGTCCATTACCGCTTTAGCAGATAGCTGCAGCACTTCCAATAAATCCAAAGCAACAACAGTATACGGCGCATTCCGATGATATCGCGATACGGTATTTATCATACATAAACTAGGAGGCTTCCAGTCCACATTCGATTTATATAACGTGACCAGAATATTTTGGATTTAAAGTGGGACTTAGAAAAGGCTTCTAGAAATTCTGCATTCAGCAGGAGGATTTTGATTTTTATTTGTGAAGGTTATTTCAATGCTCTACGATATAATCATGCCGGCTTTGCTGTACGTAAGTATTGTCTCTTCTGTAGGGACATGTGGAGTCGGCCTCCCAAAGAATACTTCATTGAAAAGTCAGTTCGTAAAGAGAGACAGGATCATCATTCTTCTCTAACGTCATTGCAGAATTCAGAGATCACTATTTCAGTACTTTATGCCCCATGTCACCTTTTGACCTTTGTAACTAACAATTATAGACATTAATTAGTCTGAATTTATGAATTAATTTTAATATTTATTTATATCACCCACACGTGGCGTATGGACTAAGTACTTCAAGACCATACGAAACAACGCTCTATTATTTGTGTGTGACAGATTTATGGTAATTAATAAAATACAAAATGCTTTTGAACAATTGTTGCGCATAGTTGGCTGCGTGAAACATACTCAAGCGTTGGTATGCTGTCTAATCCAGCGAAGAGAGTTACGACACAGCCTGTAATTCCATTTCCTTTCACCACACACATTCACATTGAAACTGAAAATATGTTTGTGAAAATAATAAAGATAATAAATAATCATAGTCGCGAACTATAGGCATGTTCTTTCATGTCAAAATCATAAAAGACTTGAGCATCTTCGAACATTAAACCTCTATAATCCCGCCGTTCCAGGACTTGGACAAAAGGACTGTCCCGTTAAAACCTGAACGTGTGGCCCCTCAGATTTATAGGAACGCGGAACGCAACAACCACCATTTATCCGTTTTATTCCAATAAATTAAATAGTGAATCCATTCGCGTGATGTCCAGATAAGCTGTTCAACCCGCACAATGTAATCTTTTTACCATAAATAGTATGACGACCGATTTGCATTTGAGTTAGGTCTGTCTTTAAATTAATTGTGCTATTCTTGCTATTTCATTGTGTTAACCTGAATAGGCTTTTGGATTTTAAGTGCCATCTTTAATGGGCAATGATGGCAGTTCCACCTGCTTTTGTTACTCGTTTCTTGAGCTTTAGGAGCTATATGATCCGTGGATGCGTGCACTTTATTGCGTATCTCATGTTGAAGATGATTAGTTTGACTTTAGTATGGTTTTAATTTCGATTTGATTGCTTGTGATGTGAGCTCCTGTGTGTATGAACGTTACTTTAGACCATTGAAGTCTCTATAATCACTTTCTCGACTTTTAAAATCTCTTGTTGAAGTACTTATTAAGTATTTGGTCTTCCCCAACTAGTAAAAAGTCAGAGTTTTATTCCAATGCATTATGAATCTTAATCGGAATCAGATCGATCGATCAGTCTTATAATTACGGCAGAAATGATAAGTAAGATTGTGGTGCCTGAATATAGAATCAATCTTACAAGAACCTTTATCTCAGATCAGTATGAAATAATCGATTCATAATTACTAATTATGTGTCCCCATAATTAATAACTTTTTTTATTCAATCGTTGTTTTTCCTCGCTCCCACGAGTGCACCCGAAACTTTATCTCGATAAATTTGATCCGAATGAATCGAATAAATTAAAACGATTGTATCGAGTGATTAATTCGAGGATCCGAGTTATCTCTACGGATTAGTGGCTCCCTCTATAGAGTGAGCCTAATTGACACCCAGAGATATGGTTTATTAAAATAATGGGGGTTTTATTTTTGAGTATTTAAAGCTATCGTTTTCTTGTATCTAAGCCATCATATTCGAAGTTATTACATGTGATTTAATGTTATATTTTTTATGTTCTGCTATGAATTTAGTATGAGTTTTGTTTGTAGTGATTACCGTAAAGTCAAGTTAATTGTCAGAGCTGACTTAAATCTAAAGTCCTCCTAATCAGAACTTATTTGAGATTAAGTAATTGGCTGCAGAAAGGTTCATGATTTCCATTTTGGGGTTTATCAATATGAGTCATTATGGTAACTTATTAGCTATCAAATTCACCAAGCGTTGGTGCTTACATCCCTGTTAATCCCTTCAAAGGTTAAAGCGTGATGATTGCAAATCGTATGTGAAAAAAAATCAGGAAAAATCAACTCATCTTCCATCTTGGTAATTTAAAGTTCTAGCTGGCGGACGGTCGCAAAAACTCTCAGACATGATTTAGGATGAATCATGTTTAATATGATGATAATCATTATATATCAGCTATTATCTTCGTCAAGTGATCGTTCGCTCGATGAATTAATACTGTATTAGGGACTATTAGACTGTACGACCTTTTGGAGACTCACATTATGACTAAAGAATTCTTGATAAGACGAAGCGTGGCTCTTTTTTACCCGGCTGCATTAAATAGATTGAATTTTTGAGTGTCTGCAGTATTCTGTAAACAGTTGGTAGGTATACTTACTCGTACCAATTAATCTGCCTAGCCTTTTCCCAACTATGTTGGGGTCGGCTTCCAGTCTAACCGGATGCAGCTGAATATCAGTATTTTACATGGAGCGACTGCCTATCTGACCTCCACAATTGGGTAATACGAATCCCTTGGTAAGACTGGTTGTCAGACTTTCGGGCTTCTGACGACCTGTAACGACTGTTAAAGATCCACGTGTGACAGCCGGGACCAATGGCTTAACATGTTTTCCAAGGCACGGAGGAGCCTCGGTATGTAAAGATGGTCACCCATCCACGGACCAACCCCGGCAAGCGTAACTTAACCTGACGGATCGACCCGTGTGGTTGTTTTTACTTAGCCACGAGCTCCTCTGGTAGGTATACTTACTATATGTTTATAATAATTCAAGTTGTAGGTACGTAACAGAGGGGCTCGTGGCTAATTACGTGGCGTGGGTCTTTCGAAGTTTAAGCTATGCTTGCTGAGGACCTCTACCCGCTTACTCTGATAGCGACTATGACCGTATCATATCGAGACCCCGCCGTGCCTCGAAAAGCATTTTAAACCGTTGCTTGGTCCCGGCTGTCATTTGTAGATCTTTGACAGTCGTTACTAATAGTAGTCAGAAGCCCGAAAATCAATCAGTCTAACTAAGGAGTATCGTATTATTCAGTAACTGGGTTATGGAGGTCAGATAGACAGTTGCTCTATGTAAAGTACTGGTGTTCAGCTGCATTCGGTTAGACTGGACGCTACGCCGATCCCAACATAGCGGTTAGTGGTGATAAATGACAAGCAATGTAAATAGCTGCTGATTGTCAAGTTGTCTGTTCGTTTCGTTTGCAAAACTGTCATTTGAAGGAATTTTTCATGTGGGTACCTAACTTATTTTGACTAATTTGACTATTCAGCACCCTAATTGCGTAACACATTATCAATCGGAGTTGGTTTCATTCTGGCAGTTCAACAACATTCATTGCGTTATTTACATTGTCGAGCATACAAATTTATCGAACATATGAAGCAATGGATTAGCAATTTGTTTGTAAATGAAACCAACTCCGATCGATAATGCGTTACGCAATTAGGGTGCTGGTTGATCCTTTCAGCCAAAAATTTTTATGTAAGTCGTTTTATGCTTTAGAAATATTTAGTTAGCGTTCAAAGTAGAACTAACTATGATTATGCAGTCGAACGGACGACCGATCGAAATCACCGAATCGTACGCTACAAAAGCCTTCTCTTACTATGGTTATCACTCGAGATCGAATATAAACTGCTGATGTATGTTACGGTGTCCCATCCAAATAGGGTGATGTTATTGTTTATTTATAAACTCTACCCAGCCAGGACGTGCTTTTTCCTACTGGCCAGTGACAAATTTATATTTGTCGATCGGCCGAGACGCGATAGAATCGATGCGTCGCGATTTATACCACGCTCGATTGATCGATTTCGATGATTCCGAGTTATGTATCGGATTGGGTGTACTGTTATCGACGAATTATTGTATGCTTGCCAAAGTTTGTTTGTCTTGAAATGGGGACTCGGCTCTTGTGGAAAGATATCGTAACGGGATGAAGAAAACGGTGTTACAGACCGAATATGTTTCGCTTGTGTCCATTTTTGTACTTAATGATATTTAAAGATAAATGTTTGACAGTAATAAAATTAAATTGGAATAGGTACTGTAAATACTACATTCTGTCTTCTTTAATTGCTTACCAATTAACCTACAATATGCTCTACTTTGGTACTGTTGTATTCCGTAATGATACAATTAATTCAAGTTTTTGTGCCTGCCAAGGGGATGTCTACGTCTAGGGATTACTGTATGGCGGCATTCTTATGATGAGTTAAATTTAGATATTATTATACATTTCAGTTTTACTTTTTTATTCTGTAGAGCGGAGATGCCTTTTAAGAAGTACAATAAAACTGAAACAACTTCGGGTAGACCAAATTAGTAATGAAGCCCGTATTGTCCACACGAATGTTCTCACACTAAGGCCTCGTTTACGGAGACGCGGGGCGTCGCGCGTCGCGTTGAGCGGCGCGGCCCGCACTAAATTCAAACAGGGCGTTCTATGAGAGCGTTTACGGAGAAGCGATTTTACACGCGTTTGTTTAAATTGTAGCGTCGTAGCGTCGCTGTGGCGAGTGAAGCGACGGGCGACGCCGCGGCGGACGCGGCGGGTTTCTTCGGTTCAACTTCTTTATAACATATTTTATGATACCGCGTGCGCCGCCGCGTGCGACACCACGAAGGCCACTGCGTGAGCTGTTCGAGCGCCACCGCTTGCGCCGCCGCGTGCGTGCCAAAAACGGAGAAAACTCTTGACGCCCCGCGGCTCCGCGTCTGTAAACGATGCCTAAGGCCTCGATTACGGAGTTTATAAAGAAGTTAAACCGAAGAAACCCGCCGCGTCCGCCACGGCGTCGCGTCGCCCGTCGCTTCACCCACCATATGCGACGCTACAATTTAAACAAACGCGTGTAAAATCGCTTCTCCGTAAACGCTCACATAGAACGCCCTAAGTTTGAATTTAGTGCCGCGCCGCTTAACGCGACGCGCGACGCCCCTTGTCTCCGTAAACGAGGCCTAAGGCTAAAAACACAGTGGGAGCGGCGCGGATGGCGGAAGCGGACGTCTGAAGGATTCCCGCATAGGAAAACGCTTTGACAATTTGTTCATAGACAAAAGGAATTATGTGTTTACGACACCCGCTTGCGGAATCCGCTACCCGCGCCGCTCCTACTATATTTGTACACTTACAAATAATTAAGCATGACTCGAAAATTTGTTTTATTGAATTCTAAGTAGACACAAGCAATTATTTGAGTCGAGTGGTTTAAAAATCAAACAGGAACATATCTATATAGGGACGTAACTGAGCCGCATTATACCACGGTTGTATTATAATTACCCCATCCCACGTTTTAGTGTCAATTTGCGCCAATTAGTCGGCCTTAAGGTCGTATATCGTTCGGACCGATACCCGTGCCGAATTCTTTAATCGACTTTAATGAATTCCGATTATTCGTTTTCGACTTTTTCCAACGAAATGCTCTGAATTTCGAACGGGTGACAGATTTTAAATTCTTCCCTTACACTTGTACCATAGCTTTTTGTAAGTGTTTGTTTTAATAATGCATGATATGTAATTATTTTCGTTACGACTCGACGAATAAAAAACGATCGGCGATTTACAACACTCGATCTGCAACGAGTTCTGTCCTCATATAATTTGTTGCTGTATAATTAATAGGTATGGAACTGATATTTGCAATTTAAATATTAATTTATCTGTCCAATAGCGCTCGATGTACCCTTAAGTAGGTATGCAATGTTGAAATCGAGGCAGTTTTATTCACATTTGCGATTTAAAGTTGGTCGGTTGGTCAACGTAGCAAAAACAAGTAACGCTTCTGGACCTAATTGCTTATACCTGTCCATCAGTGGGACACTTGGACAGCTCACGTCGGCCGACCGCGACCGCAGCGCCACCTCGATTCCTCGAACCACGGATTAAATTGGTAAATCTACATTCGTCCCATATACGGCGACGCGGCGCCGACTTGCAAAAAATCAGCGGCCTAAGTAAATACAAATTTCAATTTTATCATTGAACGTTTTATATCATTTCCGATTCTTAAGCGTATACGAACGCGGACGTTTTATTTAATCGAATGCGCATAATGATCGGTTTTTCCGAGCAGCGTCGGCGGTGGTCGTCTTTTTCCGTGTTGTGTAACATTGTTTCTGATGCGCGCGCGCTGCGCGGCCGACGCGCATGCTCGCGCATCATGCGTGATTTACGATTGTGCACTTTGTGATTTTTAAAACAGTTTTTAGTGGAGGTTCTCGCTTCCAACTGGATAGCTTATAAATCTGGCGCCAAAATGAATGAACTCCATTGAGTTTTTCGCTTGTCAATTATTGGAAATACTCCGTATATATTCATATAATTACTGGTAATGGTTACTTATGTTTTTGTCGTTCTTTATAAGGATAACGGGGTGGTTGCATTGCGAGAGTTACATAAACTTAAAATTAGATAAAATGGTAATGAAAAAAATGAAGAATATTGTGAAAAGTTCTGCAATTCAAATATAGAGCCATGCCTAGCTTTCTTTTTTTACTGAAGTGTTCAGCAGAATCCGTTTATGGAAATTAATTAAACTTTTTTGTTTGCCAGCATTATTTAATGATTTTAAAGGATGCCATTATGTAAATGTGTTCTATTTATGTAGTACCATTCAGCTTTAATGTACTTAGTTAAGCAACTCTTTATGTAAAAGGAATGTGCAAACAGCTCTGCCGTCTCAATAGCTGGACCAAATTGGATGGGATTCTCAGTAGCTTTTTGTACATACCTCCTACATATGGTTTTCTTATACTTATATCAGTAAATTAAGAGAATAATAATACACAACTGTAGGATGGGGGCTAGTGGCTAAGTAATAACAGCCGCACGGGTCGATTGATCAGGTTAAGCTACGCTTGCCGGGGTCGGTCCGTGGATGGGTGACCATCTTTACATAGCGAGACTCCTCCGTACCTCGGAAAGCACATTAAGCGTTGGTCCCGACTGTCATTCGTGGATCTTTGACAGTCGTTACGGGTCGTCAGAAGCCCGATAGTCTGACAGCCAGTCTTACCATAGTACCCTTTGGTAAGACTGTTACTGGACTGTTACTGACAGTTACTGAGTAATCCCAGTAACTGGGTTGTGGAGGTCAGATAGGCAGTTGCTCCATGTAAAACACTGGTATTCAGCTGCATCCGGTTAGACTGGAAACCGACTCCAACATCGTTGGGAAAAGGCTAGGCAGATGATGACGAGGCACGGAGGAGTCTCGATATGTAATGATAGTCACCCATGCACGGACCAACCCCTGCAAGCGTAGCTTAACCTGGTGGATCGAGCCTTGCGGCTATTATTACTTAGCCAGGAGCTCCTCCCCAACTAACTAAAGTCCAACTCCCCAACTAACTAAAGTCCAACTCCCTAACTTACTAAAGTTCAACTCCCCAACTTACTAAAGTCCAACTCCCCAACTAACTAAAGTCCAACTCCCCAACTTACTAAAGTCCAACTCCCCAACTTAATAAAGTCCAACTCCCCAACAAACTAAAGTCCAAATACCCTTTTTTTTTTTTTTTTTTTTTTTGTTGCCGGGGTGGAAAATCCTCATGGATGTCCCCCGCCCTGGGGTGAGCGGAGGGGTCTGTCAGACTCTTACTGACTAAAAACCTCCCCGGTGTTCCCTTCCCACACCTGGACCGGGGATCATGGGAACTTGGGCGCCTTCCACGATCCCCGGCTAGTGCCGGCCCGCCTTTGCGGGCCTCCTCAGGCCTGCGAGGGGAGTGAGGTGTAGGACTCCCCCCGCAACGTCCAATAGGGGCGCGCGCGGAACACTACGCGCCGCCGCCTCGGGTCCAGCTGGATGGGGGCCGGCGGACGTCCCCGAGTCCGCCGTCCCTCCGGACCTGTTTACGGGGGCTGGAAGAGGGCGTTATCCGCCCTCCGCCGACGCCCGGGCCGCCTTTTGCGGGTCGGGAGAGTCGTCTCGATCTCCCTCTCCCTTTCCGCAGCCTCCTTCCGCGAAATGACGGTTTCACAGAAGGAGATCACCGCATCCCACGACTCGGCGCTCCCGACCAAAAGTCCAAATACCCCAACTAACTAAAATCCAACTTCCCAACTTACTAAAGTTCAACTTCCCAACTTACTAAAGTCTAATTCCCCAACTAACTAAAATTCAACACCCCAACTAACTAAAGTTCAACTCCCCAACTTACTAAAGTCCAACCCCCCAACTTACTAAAGTTCAACTCTTCAAATAATTAAAGTTTACAAACTATAACACAGTCTCAAACAAAAATGTGAACTCCCAAAATTGAAATTACCGAAAAATAATACGGGCAGAGCAGCAGATATACGACGCTGCAAGGGTTTCGCAGCAATTAAGCCCCGTTTGGTATACCTTCGCCTTGTGTTGCGAATCGCTAATTACCAAAACCAGACGATAACTCGGTTGTGACGTCAGCAAGACTAATTTACAACCCGTAGGGCTCGCACGCGCTGCAATTAGATTTGGTTTAATATCGAAATTGAGAAGCTGTGACGTAATATTTGATGGAGATTTGAAAATGGAGTAAGTACATATCTAGTTGAGAAGAGCTGGGCCCTAATAGGTAACTGGCAATGTGATTATTGGTCAAAAACTATTGGTCAAACCATTACAATGTGTGTGTGGTTAATAAATAGGCCCCTGGCTGAATCGTAGAAGTTAGCAAATGCCAGTTGCAAATGGGTCTTACTATTAGGAATTCCTCAGCAGTAGCCCAGCACCCTAATTGCGTAATACATTATCGATCGAAGTTGGTTTGATTTTGAAACAAATTGTTAATCCATTGCTTCATATGTTCGAAGAATTTGTCTGCTCGACAACGTAAATAACGCAATGAATGTTGTTGAACTGTCAAAATGAACCAACTCGGATTGATAATGTGTTACGCAATTAGGGTGCTGAGTCTGGACTTGCCCCGGTTGATGGCAACAGGACCGAGTCTCAATTGTTTTTACATGGGACTAAACATAACAGGCGAAATGAGGGTGTGTATCATAAATTCATAACTAATATTATAATTAGGAGAGTAAGTGTTTCTTTGTTTGTTACCTTTTCACGCCTAAACCACTGAACCGATAATCCTGAAATTTTGCTTAAACTTTGTCAGGTGTACAGAACCTTTCATCCCGAAAAAAAGTACTGTTCCCGAGGAAAACCACAATAACGTTCTTATAATAATGGATGGCGCCACGTGTCTTTCGAATCATGATTAAATTATATTATTGTACAACCCGAATTGACTGTCAAAATCTAAATTAACGCGAGCAAAGCTAGTCAATACAATACATAGGTAAGTACACTTCAGTGCAACCGTTTGAAAAAAAGAAAGAAAGAAAGAAAATACGCTTAATTGCGGTAAACATGACGCAAAGAAAGAAGCGCAAACACAACAGGCCCAGTGCGTGTCGGACCACGCACAATATAGGATTCCGTAGTTGGGATGAATTTATCCCAAGAACAAACTTAACAATGTAGTTGAAAAACATATTCTCCCATACATTCCAACTGCAAATATTTGTACGCACAATATTGATAGATTTACCATGTTATTTTATGACCACATACTTCTTATCAATTTTTCTGTTATCTATTAGTTCAGAGCTATTCTCTGTATTTTTTTTTTCAAAATTTTACGCTCCGTAGTTCCGAAGATAAGGGAGGGGGGGGGGGACAAATTTCGTCTATTTTCTTGAATAACTCTAAAACAATTGATTTTATAATAATAAAAAAGAATACATAGTTTGAGACCCACACAGTAAGCCCTTGCATTTGATATGTCACACGATAGGTACAGTTTGCTAAACTTTTTTTTTAATTTTCGTGTTTGCCCCCAAAAGTGACCCCCATATTCAACATTCATTTATTTACGTTACACGTCCGTGTTTGGGTCAGAGAAAATCTTGTGTACCAAATTTCAACTTGGCTGTGACAGACGGACGGCCAGCCATACAGACACACCAATGATTCTATAAGGGAAGGGTTCCGTTTTTTTCCTTTTGAGGTACGGAACCCTAAAAAAAATCAGTTGGGGTTTGGGACATTGATACCAGTGGTGGCCTAGTGGTAACGGCCGCGGCTTACAAGATCTGTAAATTATTTCATCACCACTGCTCTCAAAATGGTGATGGACAACATCGTGAGGATACCGGCATGTCCTAGAACCAAAAATTCGAAGACAATGTGACATCTAGCAACGCGTACTCGTACCTACTGGGGCCGCGTGGTGGATTACAGCCCACTCCCTCTCACAGAGAGGAGGCTTGTGTCCCAGCAGTGGGAACATTATAGGCTGATTATGAAAACGTAACATAGGTGGTGGTGTTATATAAGATCTCATAAATAAAACTTTTTCGATTCATGAATAATATTTATTATAAAAAAAAATAATGGTATTCTTAGTCAATCAGATTTACAAAAGCTACAAAATAAATTAGGTAAAGTTAATAAACATTTATCCTTTTGGATGAATCATCATCATTCCATTTTTCCGCAAGATCACTAAGACACTTCTTGACTTAATTAACTCTTAAAAGCAGACTCATAATCCGACAGGGAACAAAAAGGGCCAAACAAAAAAAGCTCCACTCGATGTCACGTCTAAAACTGAGAACTTTGGACAAATTCATGTTTTTATGGGTCTTTTGTGTGTTTTTTCTCACAGTTGTGAGGCATCTGAAGGAGCACGATTCGGTAACGCACCGAGGAAGATGTTATCGCGACCATTAGAGGGTTGAGCTACATCGCATTGAGACATTTCGACACGTCCAAGTTTTTGTTTAAATCCTTTTAAGAGTTGTTATTTTAGGTCAATGATGGCGCTTTATCGGTATTCGTCTTGACATTTCACCGTTCTCAAGTCGTCGTCGCAACCGCAAATTATAGCGCAGAATTTTGACATCTCACTTAAAGCGCGATATTTCGTCCACAAATTATTAACCTGACATAAGACTCATAAAAAAGTGTCCGATTCTCTTTTTAATAAAGTCGTCTCGTCTCGCCGACTAAGTTCCCACGACACATCGTCAGATAAGACACAACAACGCATCATGTTTTTGCAACATCATAAACACATTGTCGTCGGCACTCCGTCACCTGACGACATGTTGTTGATATAAAATGCCAATAAATGTCACTTTTTTATGACACATTCGCGTCGTGAATTCACGTCACGTGCGCGAGCGCCGTCAGATTTGTATCGACGCATGTTCGCCACCCTGTGTGCCCCGACGCGCGCCATTCTCTCACGTGACTCCGCCGACAGCCGACGCGCCGACCCACACATCTCACGCTAATCTCTCTTACCATCCAACTATTAACGCCCGAGGCGAAAAACTTTTCCGACAATAGTCTCATTAACCTCACAAAAGTCATTAAATATTTGACAGTATATTGTATCAGCGTCACGTACAAAAACGCTAACAACGTGTGGAGGATCTCGGGGAAGCGGAACAAATCCCGTGATCTATCCAGAATGCCATCCGTCCACAACGCTCTTTCATCGATCCTACACGTTCGGACAAAAAAACCAACGGTCCGGAATCATTATTATCTTTCTTCTTCGATCATCGATCGCTATTATCCTATTTAAAAGCATCTCGATTTGTTCTTCACTTTTTTCGTTCCACTCTCCCGTCGGCGTTTCAATTCGGGACCCCAACAATGGGCACGTTAAGA
The DNA here is from genome assembly GCA_946251885.1 of Cosmia pyralina. Taxonomy (NCBI): domain Eukaryota; kingdom Metazoa; phylum Arthropoda; class Insecta; order Lepidoptera; family Noctuidae; genus Cosmia; species Cosmia pyralina. Next base: position 8,284,095 of record OX276347.1, on the reverse strand, counting down.
AAGATGTTTAAGTGTTTAGCTACGCTGCTTTTTTCACAATTTTTCAATTTAAACACAGTCGTGTCGCTGAAGGGCGGAAGGTGTCGCTACGGGCATTACCAATACTAATAATGTCGACGACACAATGGACTGAATAACATTCATAAGTTGGATCTCTCACTGTTTGATTGAATGTTCAATTACCTACGTTTTATATGCGAGTGTGTCTATTTTAAAAACGTGTATTATCCAATCTGCGTTTACGAGGTTTATTGAAGAATTTCAAACTGTTATTAAAATGCGCGCGCAGCAATAAAAGGGCGTTGAGAAAATTGAGTAACTCCGTTGGTACTCGAGTCCAGGCAATTCCAGTTAAGATATTAATTGGTTGAGCGGCTAGAGGGACGGGGCAGGGGGAGGTGGACCGGGGGCCCGGCGAACCCACACGTAGCGTGAAATCGCGGGCGCGGGTGCGGGCCCCACCTGGACAGCACCAGCTTATTATTTGTTGTCTCCCATCTTCCATGCTCGTAAATTTCCACGTCAACGTGTGCGATGATTGTGGAAAAAACGAGGTCGACAAAGCCTTTTCACACCCGAAGATAGGACATAAAGACGGACGACTCAGTAAATACGTATATTAAGAGCATAATACGTGGATATGTCCGTTCACCGGTGGCCTCTTAATGTGCGTGAATAATTTTTCGTCGTAATAAATTCAGATTGTAATGGTTGATCGCGATTGGTTTGAAATTTTGGTTGCGTTTATTTTAATATGTAAAAAAAATATTATTGAATTACGGTTATGTGGGACTGGTTTTGGCATTAATCGACAATGATTGCTACCACCTACGTCCTGGAAATAACCTCACGATGTTATTGGTTCTCTGTTACGACAAAAGCTTAATAAATACATGTGTTTATTATGTATTTGAAGGTTTTATTTGAGCTTGTATAGTTTGAAGGACAGTGGCGTTTGTCTCATGTGGGTGTGACAAGGTAATCAAGCGAGGTATTCCCGACTAGTTTATGAGAGACCCTTGTCAGTGGAAGCGCCTCTTGTGACATCAATCATTATTATTTCTCATATATTTTACTAGTAGCTTTTGCCCGCGGCTTTGCACGCGTGGAGGTCGGAAATAATCCCACGGGAACGTACTAACGGAATAAAAAGTATCCTATGTCCTAATCCAGGTCATAGTCTACCCATGTGCCAAATTTCATCCAAATCCGTTCAGCCGTTTTAGCGTGAAAGCGTAACAAACAAACGAACCAACTCACTTTCGCATTTATAATATTAGGTAGGATTATTTCAAACTAGCTTTTGCCAGCGGCTTGCCCGCGTGTATGTCGGAAATTATTCCACGGGAACCCTCTACGGGGATGAAAAGTATTCTATGTCTTAATCCAGGTTATAAACTGTCTGTATACCAAAATTCATCCAAATCCGATCAGCTGTTTTTGCGTGATTGAGTAACAAACATCCAAACATACAAACTTTCACATTTATAATTTTAGTAGGATAAGGAGTAGCCTGTCTTTTACGACACCCTTATATGGAGTCTGTAGCTAATTGCCTGCTATTCATTCTGTACTAAATCCTAAAATATAATAGGTTGGGGAAAAAGTTTCTTCGCATTTTTAAGAAAATTCAAAACATTTTTAATATACATCATTTACATTTATCTAAAGTATGTAGGTACCATTTTGTTCGATAACTTTTTGCCATCTTGTAGGTAGGGACATGATCCCATTGCTATAGAAATTTTGGGACTTCTGATCAAAATACCGCGACAAGTGGTTTTGGCAGTCCTCTCGTGATGTTAACCTGACACTGCCTTATGAATTCTGAAGAGACCGAAACAGGTGGAAATCTGAAGGTGCAAGATCAGGACTATACGACGGATGCATTAACACCTCCCAGCCAAACTCTCTTAATTTTTGCTGAGTGGCTAAATATGTGTGAGGTCTAGCGTTATCATGATGAAAAACCACACCCCTTCTGTTGATTAATTCCGGCCGCTTTCTCTCAACTTCTTGCTCAGTTGTTCGCAGTAGAGTTCAGAATCGATGGTCCTGCCTGGTGGTAACAGCTCATAATGAATAATGCCCTTCCAATCCCACCACACACAGCATCACCTTGTTGCGAGTTAACCCGGGTTTAGCCACAGTCTGTGAAGCCTGACCGACCTTTGACCACGACCTTTTTCGCACGTTCTTGTCGTACGTGATCCACTTTTCATCACCAGTTATCAGCTTCTTCAAAAATGGTTCGGTTTCATTGCGTCGTAATAAAGAATCACAAATGAGTACACGGTTCAATAGGTTTCTTTCAGTGAGCTCGTGAGGTACCCAAATATCGAGCTTTTTTGTGTACCCAGTTTTTTTCAAATGCGCCAAAACTGTTTTGTGGTCAATTCCCAGTTCTTCAGCTATGTCGTAACTATCTTGCTCCACTTTTTCAAAAATGGCATCCATTTTATCTGTAATAGGGCGACCAGAGCGAGGTGCATCTTTGACATCAAAATTTCCGGATTGAAAACGCTTAAACCACATTTGTGCTACTCTCACAGACACTGCACTGGGTCCATAAATATCGCAAATTTTTTTCGCGGCTTGCGTTGCATTTTTACCTTTTTTGTAGTAAAATTTTAAAATTTATCTAATTTCTTCATTAGATTAACTCATCTTGACAGTACGAAAAACAAATGAAAATCACACATTTTCCTAATTTGAATTTAAAACTATGTTCTTTAAAATTTAAACTTTCAATGATACCAAAACCAGCCAGATACAAATAGTATATCCAAAGAGATTTTATTTTAAGTTCATACATACTAATAATAGGTCTTTACCTATGAAATTGCCGTTTTGTATGAAAAAATTTAAACGAATTTTTTTCATGCATTTTTTATTTGTATTAATCGAAGTAATCACCCGTGCAATCAATGCATCTTTGCCAACGCAGTGGCAGTTTATTGATGCCCTTCTTAAAGAAATCAGCTGGACGGGAGGCAACAAATTCTTAAGGCATTTTGTACTACCTCTCGGGTATTGAATTTTTTTCCCGCCAAGAAGTTATCCAAATTCTGGAAAAAGTAGTAGTCTGTAGGCGCAAGGTCTGGTGAGTAGGGCGGATGACGGAGAGCTTCCAACCGCAGTTCTTGCAACTTGGAGACCGTCTGCTGTGCAGTATGAGGTCGCGCGTTGTCGTGCAGGAGCAGCGGAGACGAGCGATTGACCAATGCTGGTTGGAGATGTGCCAGCTTCTCCATCATTTTGTTCAGTTCTTCACAGTACACATCTGCATGCTCACCCCGTTTGGTAAGAAGCTGTGATGAATCACACCGGCGCTAGACCACCAAACAGTGACCATCACTTTTCTAGGGGTAAGTTTTCGTTTAGGGCATTGTTTAGGTGCTGAACCAGGATCCAACCAACTTGCTGAGCGCTTGCGGTTATCAAACGGAATCCATTTTTCATCGCAGGTAACAATGCGGTTCAAAATTCCTTCATTTGTGTGTCTGTTGAGCAGTGCAAGGCACGTCTCGACGCGTACTTCGCGCTGGCGATCATTGAGTTCGTGGGGCACCCATTTGTCAAGCTTTTTTACCTTGCCAATTTGACGCAAATGGACCAATATTGTTTTGACGCTAACGTCGAAAGCTGCTGCTAATTCAGCCGTAGATTGTGTATCATCAGCTTCCACAATCGCCTTTAATTCGTCATTGTCGACCAAAGTCTTCGGACGACCGCGAGGTTCATTTTTCAGGTCGAAATTTCCAGAACGGAAGCGAGCAAACCAATAACAAGTGGTGCGTTGGTTTATAGTGTTAGCTCCGTAAACGTCGTTGATGTTGCGTGCCGCTTGTGCCGCGTTGCTGCCACGACGGTACTCATATTCCATAATTACTCGAATTTTTAACGTATCCATGATGACGAAAAAGATTGAAATGAGATCAAAATGTAACACTAATCAATAAACAAATGACTACTTTTGGAAAAAAAATCCATGTTTTTAAAATAAAATTAATTTGAAATTAGAATTCTTAGCCAAACAAAAATTATTTTGATTTGAAATGGCCAGTACTGCAGAACGGCAATTTCATAGGTAAAGACCTAATATAATGCGAAAAGACTTTTTTCCCAACCTAATATATTATAACAAATCTTACCCCTTTTCATAATAGAACTGCCATGTGGATTACTGCTCTTGATCAAAAGACTGGAACAATTCCACCGGTGCCAACGGAACTGATGCTGGCATTCCTTCACCGCTAGCTGTAGACCCTCAAAGGCTATGGCGACAGTATCGGGCGCTTCATGGCAGACGGTTCTCTGTTCCCTGGTCAAGCCACCGACGAGGCGACAGGTGAGGGATGAGCTGAGCTTCACGTGACTTGGCAGCATGTTGTCTCGGGAACTGGAATTAGAAAACTAGGAGTTAGATGGAACGAGGAACAACAACAACAACAAGGATGGAACCAACAACTTGAAGGCAATGGAGTAAGTCTGGAAATAATTAAATCTGTAAATTATTTATTAAACTTGTGCTGAGACGCTGTTGAAAGTAGCAATATTTTAATTAATATTTTTTCTTGCAACACTGCGTTTAATGTCTCCTTATAACTGTCACCTGTCAATATTTTGAAGTTGTCACTTGTGAGTGAAAATATAGTACCTATAGACCTATAGTAGACTCATTGCTCTGAGAACCAGGCCAAGAATTTCTTCCAAGCCCTAATCAGCCCTATTCTCAAAAATAACCAGGAAATTCCTATCAGTTTCCAGTTATTAGTTATCAGCAATAGTTCTTCGAAAAGTTTTGTGCCGCCACCGATCGATTGAGAATGAGGGATTTTTGGCAGCACTGAGACGTCAGGTCCGGGGCACCTGTCAAAAGTGTCAAAGCACCTATATTTTCTTTAGTCGTGACTGAATGATGGACGAATGAATGAAACGAATGATGAACGTCATCATCTAGATAAATAAAAAGAAAGTCCTGACTGACTGACTGACTCATCAACGCCTAGCCCATACCCTTGCACCGAGAAAGCTGAAATTTTGCACCGAGGTTCCCTTTATAATGTAAACAAGGAATAAGGAAGGAATTCCCGGTAGTATATTCCCGTGGGATATTTTCTGACATCCACGCGGGCGAAGCAGCTGGCAAAAGCTAGTTTTTATATAAATAGTCGAAACGGAAGACATCTTGTCAAAGTGGTGCCAACTGATGGCGAGAATTTTCATGAAAGCCCTCATTATAACCTCATTAAACAGACGCAGCACTTATGAAATGTTATATGATGCGAAAGTTAGCTTTCAAATCGTGCACAGTTGGCCGCTTTCAGTGTTTTAGGCAATTTATTGATATAAGTAGAGATGCTACTGCAAGACAACTTGCTCCGAAAAATAAGACTTTATTTATTTTAATAGTTGTAGGCATTGCTGTAGATTGCTTATCAACGTTTATAAAATGATACCTAAATACAGGGCCAAAATAAATTAGCTAGCGGAACTCCGTAGAAAAACAAATTAATTTGATGGTTGGTCATCAACCGCAGTCAGTCTGCCTAGCCTTTTCCCAACTATGTTGGGGTCGGCTTCCAGTCTAACCGGATGCAGCTGAATACCAGAATTTTACATGGAGCGACTGCCTATCTGTCCTCCACAAACCCAGTAACTGGGTAATACGATACCTCTTGGTAAGACTGGTTGTCAGACTTTCGGGCTTCTGACGACCCGCAACGACTGTCAAAGATCCATAAATGACAGCCGGGACCAACGGCTTAACGTGCTTTCCGAGGCACGGAGGAGTCTCGATATGTAAAGATGGTCACCCATCCACTGACCAACCCCGGCAAGCGTAGCCTGATGGATCGACCCGTGCGGCTGATATTACTTAGTCATTGGTCATCAACCGCAGCGTAGTTGAAATATAAGTTTAACTGATCAGTTTTTTTTTTTGTGTAAACTTCACAGACGTGATGATGAGTATCGGAATCTAAACACGATAAAATCAAAAGAAAATAGATTACTCAACTAATACTTCAAGTAACAACACTAGAAGCGGTCGTTGACACCAAAAAAACTCATCAAATTAATAATTTTTTTGTTTGATCATGTTTAGATATCGACCTATCACGTCTGCGAAGTTTCGCTAGCTAACTTAATTTGATCCTGTAAATAAATGAAATGAAAAGACCACCCGGCTGATATCTCAATCGCATTCAACCAAAATTAATAACATAATTTTACCACACAGCACGCATCAATACCAAATAATTAGCGTTTAATTTATTCATAACTATCGCTACCTCTTACAAATGGCGACACTAACAATAATTAATAACTAATGACCAATCTGGCAACACAAACAAATAATAATATTACGTCACACCACCATGTCCCACTAATTGGGCTATTCTCATAATTAAAGTCACACAAATTAATTTATTTGTGAATCTATACGAGTTTTCGATGGTATCGCGTTGTTCAAATAGTTTTGGAATGAAACAATTTGTTCGTTTAGTTAGTCAGTAGTTAAAACTTTGTTGGTATGTGAAAATATTCCGAGCGATTTTATAATTAAGTCTCGATGGAAAAGTTATGAGCTTCGCTGTGGATGCCTGTGAAATATTTTTGTTAGACGACCGAGGGACAAAGGTATTTTACAGACTTTTGAAATTTAATATTAAATTTTGTTTTGGATACTTCGGAAGTTTGTGCTGTAAAGTTTTGTGGCGTTGCTTTTTTTACGCTCCCTATGTTCCGAATATAAAGCTTAGCGTCTGATTCTGAAAGCTTCAGAAAGTTCTTATGGCAGTTTTTTTTGTTTTCTACGTCAATTATAAGTGCCTTTGCTAAAGTATTTTCTATTCCTTATGAGAAAAAAATTACTTAATAGAAATATTGCTTAACTAGCTTCTGCCCGCGACTTGGTCCGCGTGAGGCTTCTTGTTTTAACATAGTATATAGCATCGCATCGCTCGCCCGCGCTATTACTTCCTTTTCGCTTAGCATTCTATCTGACTTTTTTACTTTTTGCTCTGCGTCTAATAGTAGTAGCGTGATGTTAAATAGCATTTAACCTACCTCAATAACTGAGCTATCGAATGCAAAAAGAATTTTTCAAATCCGACCGGTAGTTCCAGAGATTAGCGCGTTCAAACAAACAAACAAACTTCAGCTTTATAATATTAAAGTAAAAGTATACCTAGATATGGCAGGTTACACCAACAATAGTTCAAAATACCTTCACAAAAAAACATGACAATAACCTCGTCAAAAACCTAGTTCCAAAAATAAAATACATCATAGAACTAGATGGAGCATGACAGGAAGTGTCACAGATTAAATTAAAGTATGGCCGCACGTAGGTACTTGGTTCATCTGATGTACGCGACTGTGGCCCGATCAACACTGATAAACTACGCACGTGTTTTATATGTGTTAGCGTTTTGGATTTACCCGTCTGTTAGCATTTTTTTTTATCTGTGGATAGATGGATATTTAAAAATGGAGCATGTATTAAAAAGTTTTTTTTTGTTTTGTTCGTTTACAGAATAACCTAATTTGGATACCTACTTGTGTTTGCGGTTAGGGTTGCAAAGAATCTATGAAAGTATGAATTTACATTTACTATGTTTGTTAAACGTGCTGTGGCCGCCATTAACGAGTAACGACCGCAGTGACGGCTGACATGAAAATTATGGCAGCAGGGGTTGACTTTACGGTGTCAAAAAACGATCTATATGAAAACACACTAACTTACTTTCATAAATAACTTTTCTTAAGCTCTAAAATATGTAGAAAACTTCAATTATAATTGACCGAGCGAGCGTAGCGTTACTGCTTCAAGTTAGGGAAAATTTGCTTTCGTCTGTCTGTTTGTTGCTATTCTCTACAGGTCGTATTTTACAACCGATCTGGACGAAACTTGGTATAGACGGGGATTTTTGATTGGAGGGGTACACTTCCTCCAAAAAGGGGCAAAAAGGGGGCTACTGGATATCTCCACCTTACGTTGGTCTCATAAAAATTTTGTGAAAAAAATAACATGGTAAATATCCCGTTTTAAATAACTTTATTATTATAAAAATAATTGTGCTCGCGAGGTCTGTTGTTCGCAGAACTACTCGAGCTTCATTTTAACTTCTCTATTATTTTTCTTTCAAGGAGTTTTTCTCCTAAATTGAATTTCACAATAAAACCAGTGTTATATGTATAAATTCCTCAGTTTGTTTGGTCACTACATATTCTAAGGGCGAGGCATACACGACTATTTAACTGTGTACAAACATTTCTTATCACAAAGGCGTTTGTTCTTAATTTAGAATGGTCAAGGGTGAACGGGCGGCAAGATTGAAAGTTCTGTAGTAGATACAATAGGGGAATTTAATTGGTAATCGGTTGAAGAACACTGAACGAGACACAATAAAAGGTTTATTGTTACGCCTACAGCCGTTTAGTATCCTTCAAAGTGTTAAGACGCATATAAGAGCCAGTGGCCTTGAGTAGTTAGCTTGCGAGTTCTGTGTTGAGCTCATATAACGCGTTGTACACGTCCAATCAGTAATAGGACTCGCCCATCAAGGAGCGCTATGCCAAATTAAACGCATTATTAATGTATTACACATAAAACAGAAGGTATTTTAATAAAACAGGTATACTAAAAAATAAATAATTAAATTATCTTTAAAATGGTGAAGGTTTCATAGAAATACGCTTGATGGTTTTTGCGTGATTCTCAGTATTTTAATCCGCGTTAGACGTAAGTTAACAAATTAGTTAGGTATATAGAGGCATGAGGAATAGGGTGTAAAGTTCACTCATCCTCCATTGAAAAGGGAGGATCCTCCGACCAGACGGGTGTCATGTCTGGTGGGCAACTGCCCGATGGTTGATGTCGGGATGTTGTATATATGCTAGTTGCGCGGTAAACTCTGATTGCGCGATGCAGGATTGCGCGACGTCAGTGTGACGCGTAGTAACGTAGTTCGTATGTGGCGATGTAGATGCCGCCACAGGTACACTATGCAATATGAACATAATATAAAATATTCACATATTAAGTTATTAAGAAAATGCTCTAATTTAACATAATACATCTTTTCCAAATCATTGGTACTGAGTACCTACTCGTTTAGACGAGATCTATAGTTTAAAATAATTAAAAGTCGCTTATTTGACGCCTTAAGCAAATTCACACCCGTTTGTTTGACACACATTTGCCGTGTTATAATCATTACATACAACTGTTAAAGAATGACGGTTGTGATTTGAATATACGAACAAATTTAAGTTGATTGTCAATTTGCTAAATAATTAATTTCCCTAACTTCACACAAAGAAAAATATTTTATCGTTTCTATTTAGGTACGGATTTATGGCTAGTAAGAAAAGAGTAACGAGTAGAAGAAATTGAGAACTGTGCTGAGAGTATTGCATTGTATAAAAAGAGGATAAGCAATATAGATAGATCCTGAAAATATTCCAAAGTTTTCTCTAAAAAGGAAGTCCAGGAAATAAATTAAAATATAAAATATAAATAATTTAAAGGCACTAAAAAAAACTTTTTTACAAAAAAATACAACCGACTTCCAAAAACAACACTGCAAAGTGAAAAATAACTTTAATTTCGGAAGTCGGTGTCTGGTTAAATGTATTTTCGTTTTTTGACACCGACTTCCGAAATTAAAGTTATTTTTCACTTTGTAGTGTTGTTTTTGGAAGTCGGTTGTATTTTTTTGTAAAAAGTTTTTATTTATAACTTTTAAGTTGTGGTACCTACCCCACACAAATTGCACACACCTGCAAAACATCATCCATATAAAAGTGGGGGAAAAATACGTATTATTTGAAGCTAACTCAAAAACTACTCAAGCAAAGTTAATAAATTTTATATGGGACCAACTTTCGAATAAAACAAAAAAAATCCAAATCGGTCCAGCCATCTTCGAGTAATCGGGGAACATACATAGAAAAAAAAATAAAAAAAAAGGTTCCGACGAATTGAGAACCTCCTCCTTTTTGAAGTCGGTTAAAAATATCATTAACTACGTTAACTATCACAATTATTTATAATTTGCAACAATCACACACAAACTCATTTCTATTAAAAAAGAAAACCTACGCCATAATTTCACTGAGTGTCAGTTAATTTCTCATTTTAATAAGGAACACTAAAAACAATCGTAACTCAAGTTAAATACAGTTTTCCGTCTTTGCATAACTGTTGAGTTATCTCGACTCTTCCCACGGTGTTTGCCGTATCATTACATACACAGGGTGGGACTAAGACCGTGTCCACACCAGACCAGAGAAACAACAAAACAGTTTTGTCTTGTATCAAAAAAGTTTGGTCTTGCGTCACAACAGTTTGGTCTTAGGTCAAAACAGTTTTCTCGTGTGTCAAAAAAATTTAGTCTTGCTACAAAATAGTTTGGTCTTTAGTGAAAATTAAAGTAGGTTAGTAGATATATTGGTATTGTGGCAAAACAGATTTTTCAGTAGGTTTTGGTAATTTTGACTATCCTTAAGACTTTGTTACAAATGTGTGTCATTATTAATTTTCATTGAGCGATCTGGTCTGAGTACAGCCTACACGTAGTATTAAGGCTCCCGCAGACAGGCGACTCTAGTAGAACAATTTCTATGAAAACTTCATGGACATTGTTGTACCAGTATCGCGTCGCCCCGTCACGTTGCGCCTGTCCGTATCTTCATATTTTATACGATAACTAGTGCTTATTTTACTACAATATTTTTTAATTTTGTAATTATGTAGTTATTTGAGTTCATCTGATGGCATGGAGGAGCTCGTGGCTAAGTAATAACAGCCGCACGGGTCAATCCATACGGTTATGCTACGCTTGTCGGGGTTGGTCAGTGGATGGGTGACCATTTTTACATACCGAGACTCCTCCGTGCCTCGGAAAGCACGTTAAGCCGTTGGTCCCGGCTGTTATTCGTGGATCTTTGACAGTCGTTACGGGTCGTCAGAAGCCCGAAAGTCTGACAACCAGTATTACCAAGGGGTATCGTATTACCCAGTTACTGGGTTGTGGAGGTCAGATAGGCAGTTGCTCCATGTAAAATACAGCTGCAATACTGCTGCAATGTAGCTGGTATTCAGCTGCATCTGGTTAGATTGGGAAAACAACATAGTTGGGAAAAGGCTAGGCAGATTGATTGATGGCATGTTGTCGTCATTTGCATATAGATTTAAGTTATTAAGAACCGAATGAAACACGTTTTTGAACGTACATAGTTCTGCTCTTGATAGGATCAGAAACAAATAGGTACTTACTTTTATTGATTCACCACAGTTTATTATATTTCCAACGAAATTTTTTCTTAAAACACTACCTCCCATAAACATTTCAGCCACGCAACAAAGCCATTTTTGTTCCAACAGAATGCAAAATTAAAAACAATTATGTCCAGTGCCAGGCGGGCGTAATAAAAGCATTTAAATCGTAATGTTTACATCCCAATAAACGTAAATGTTTGCAAAATAAGTTTGCTTCCAAAAACCAGCCACACATCGGCAAAGGATTTAGCAAAACGCCTAACAGCTCTTCCGAAGTCGTTAAACCCGACTGATCCAATTAAAACATGGCGATACTTAATAATTGCTTTAAAAATTCCACTTGACGAGATAAAAACAATAATTTCGTACTTTAATACCGTCGTCGGTAAAAAATAATAAATCCGTTGGCGTTGTCGGCCTGATGAAATGCTACGATACCCATTCAGAAAGGTTATTTCAATACAAATTACAGCTACTTGCATTGCTTCTCTCTGCGTGCCGACAATTCTGCAAATACTTTTATCCTCTCTAACACTGAGATTTAAAATGCCTTACCTTTAGAACACCCATGGAATATCCTACCCTAAATTAAAATTCATAAGCGGCAAAATTGCTTGCTCAGGGCTGCAGTTACGACATTTTATGCATGAACCGCGCGAGTCTGATTGAAATTCCGTGTACTAACAATGTATATAGGTGCTGTATACCTACAGTAGGATTTATACTCTTCTATGAGATACACTTAATTTGTGGTAGGTACGTTGAAAAATGTTGGAACAGTAGCAATTAGTCCGATAAGTGTTAATATGTGCATAAATCGGATAATATCGCCTTATCTCGAGTCTCCGAGGCTTCACCGTGGTAAGTTGTATCGACAAATCAGTGCTATTTATTGTTATATAAAATGCATTAATTTGTCCTGCTCTTTGCGTGGTAATGATAAGATGTATTTTATGTTTTTTTATTTCGTTGTGCCTTTAGAAAGTGGTTTAATTTCCCTTTTCGATTAAAATGTCGGGTATTTGGACCACCGGCGGTTGAGAATTTTGACTTTTCCTTGTGATAGGTACTCGAGATCGTTAAAATATTGTATTTCTTTGACATTACTTACAATGGGAAAGCCTTTCATTTTGACAATTCAACAACAAGATTCGTTACGTCATAGTCATCAATTAACATTGTCGAGCAGACGAATTTGTGAAACAAATTAAGCAATGGTTCAGCAATTTTCTTAAATGTTGTGATTGAAACTGTGTTATATTTGCAATTGGGGTGCTGGTCTAATTATCAAGGTTTAGTAAAAACAACAAAAATTCTGACTAAAAAAATTCGTCAAAGTAATGTCAAACGCGTCGCTATCTTTAATACTAAGATTCCTTCTCGCGAAACATTTGCTGAAAAATCACTATACTTACAGATAGGTTTTTTTTATGCATGCACATACGCTTTTATGGACCTTTAGGGCGAGCAGAGCTGCTAACCGGCAGCGCCACCATTCAAAAAATTAATAAGTCTGGAGTTAAAGAACATTCCCGACACATTGCGACACTGTGTGTATTTAGCGAAAGAGGAAATGCCCACATGCCATATCCTTAAATTCTCCATACTATATTATTCATCTAAGTTAAATTATGCATATTATTGCGAAATATACATTAAACGTTTCCTCCTATTCCCTGAAAAAGGAAGTTATAAATAACCTATAAAATATATGATTAATCGGTCGAACCTTTATTTTATGAATACTTAGTAAATGTTAATAACTTCACGAATACTAATACCGCTTTTCATGAAAGTTATTATGCTTATGTACTAATTCTTTTGTTTTAAATAATACCTACTTAAAGTATTCATAGGAGCTAAGCCGCCAATAGATATTGGTACATAACGATAACTTCGATTATGAATATTAATTTTTACAAGGATTTTTCTTGACTAGATGTGAAACTATTTGGTTGTAATATTGACATACTAGATGGCAGCACTGGTGTGAAACAATGAAAGGAACATCAAATCACTTTTCGAATAAAAAGATTACAAAATCATTTTACACACATAAATTCCGCCTTCTTCCCATGGGAGTGGGCAGAAACTACAGAACGCCACCTGCTGCGATCCTTACAATACTCCTTTTGCCTCGTTTATGTTCATACACCTGGTCATACACGCACGCCGGTTGCGAGTACTACGCAACTGACCTTTCTGAAGAACATCACCAATAAGGTCACTATATGTCTTCCTAGGGCGTCACCTCCCGGCGGGCTTTTCACTCACACCTGCCTTTTGTTAGTTGCCTTTCATTCATACTCTCAACATGACCAAACCATCTAAGCATACTCTTTTAAATTTTTGTCACTACGTCTTTTAAAACGCACTGTTACATTTTTTTTAAAATTAATTTTGGGTAATCATCAACGCGTCTCGAGCAAGCGTGGTAATCAATTCTCGTGCTTTGTGTGTATGAGAAGAGGCAGTGGGACAATGATGGGCTGGTATTAATGTTGGGAACATTTTGATCATCTTTTTAACCGACTTCAAAAAGGAGGAGGTTCTCAATTCGTCGGAACCTTTTTTTTTATTTTTTTTTTATGTATGTTCCCCGATTACTCGAAGATGGCTGGACCGATTTGGATTTTTTTTGTTTAATTCGAGAGGGTATACATCACAGTTGATCCCATATAAAATTGATTACCTTTGCTTGGGTAGTTTTTGAGTTAGCTTCAATAATACGTATTTTTTCCCCACTTTTATATGGATGATGTTCTAGTTTGTTTTGCAGATAGTGGTATTAGAATTTGTGTGGGGTAGGTACACAACTAAAAAGTGAAAAATAAAAACTTTTTTACAAAAAAATACAACCGATTTCCAAAAACAACACTACAAAGTGAAAAATAACTTTAATTTCGGAAGTCGGTGGAAAAAAACGAAAATACATTTAACTAGACACCGACTTCCGAAATTAAAGTTATTTTTCACTTTGTAGTGTTGTTTTTGGAAGTCGGTTGTATTTTTTTGTAAAAAAGTTTTTGTAGCTGTTATTAAAATCCTGTTCAATGTGCTATTGGATGAGATGTTGGAGTTTTACGTTTATCCGACAACCACAACAGCTGACATTTTGTAGACAGTAGGTAGGTAAATTTTCTAATAAAAAAAAAACAGTCGAATTGAGAAGCTCTCCTGTTTGGAAGTCGGTTAAAAAAAATAGGCAGTCATGGGGACTGCTGACAGAAATGAAAACTTAAACGCGATGTCGCGGTGACGCGGTGACACGAACTCGTAAGATTTCTACCTATCAAAAATCGCTCAAAGCGCCTAAAAAATTTTTCACTTCAAAAATTATATTCAAAAAAATTAAAAACCGACTTCAAAAACCAAAAAAGGAATAAAATAACTTTCATACAAAACTTAACAGTTTCTGAAGTCGGTGCTAATCTAAGGTGCGTTGAAGAATTGAAGACTTCAGAAGCTGTTAAGTTTTTTTATGAATGTTATTTTATTAGTTTTTGGTTTTTGAAATAGGTTTTTAATTTTTTTAAAGTAAATTTATTTTTCCATTTTTAGTTGAATATACAATTACATAAGTAAGCCCAAGACGAACGAAAAGAAATACCGGAGATACAGAACATTTATGCATATAACTTCGTACATAAGAATAATTACATAATGTATTATATACTAAAACCTTCCTGAAAGTATGTAGATCACGTTAGTGAAAGAATCATCAAAATTTGTTCATTCGTTTTTGAGAAAATCGCGGACAAATAAACATACATACATACGGGTCGAACACAGAACCTCCTTTTTTGGAGTCGGTTAAAAAGTCTGATTACGGTTCAGTGGCCAATAACAGCTAAAGTTCCGTACCCAATACGTTACTGCACTTCAATATCCGTTGTGTACATACAAAGAGTCTTGGTAAATTAGTAATCCATTAAAATACGCCTTCATACGCCATTGTCAGTATAAGAGTACCTACAATATGCGTAGGTATAGGAGGATTCAGACGTAAGAACATTGTTTTATGTCACTTCAAAGCGAAGATTTTCAATATGAGGAATGATCTCAAAAAAATGAATGAAAAATGAATGATGATGATGAATGGAATGGTCTTAAAAGATATTTTATTTGTATTATTTTTATTAAATTATTTTATTTTTTATTTTTTTATTCTTTTTTTTCTTGCAAATAAATATCATTCATTCATTCAATGTTAAGTTACCTTTACCACATGAGATCAATAAGTATTTGAATTTGAATTCAAAGCCTATTAATACCAGACAATACTGTTCCACTTATAGACAAACTTACTTACAAAGTGTAGGCATGCCAATTAACAACAAAATAGGTATTAGGTACAATGTTGTTGATGTTAAGCTAGTTGTGATGGTTGTTGTTGGTAGTTTAATGTTGAATTAATTCTATATGACTGTATTATAAGTCTGAAATCACCAATCCGTCTTCAGCAAGCGTGGTGATCAATCAAATGCTCGTGCCTTCTCTGTATGAGAAGAGGTATTTGCCCAACGGTGCGACAAGAGTAGGCTGGTATTATTTATAACTAGCTTTTGTTTGGAAACTATCCCACTAATAGAACAAAAATCCTTCCTTATGCCTTGTCTTATAAAGGGAACCCCTGTGCAAAATTTCAGCTTTCTAGGTTCAAGGGTTTGGGCTGGGCGTTGATGAGTCAGTCAGTCAGGACTTTCCTTTTTATATATTGAGATCAGTTATGCCTATTTACTATGATTATAAGATTGATGTAAGATTTAAAGATAGTTAATAATTTTATTTGCAGAGAGCAGTTGAAATTGATGACAGAGAAAATGCTACCGTTTAGAATTTTGATGACATGCCTCATTTGATAGGATTAAAACCCTCTTATATACACTTTAATATAATGCTAAGCTTTGCATTATGCTGAGAAGTCTAACTAGTAAAAAGTTTACACTCCAAGTATCAAAAATGTGACTGATTTACGACATTCAATAAATAAAGAAATAATATTTGAGAAAACTATTAGCATCAAAAAATTTGTAACTGTTATTTTAGTTTATGGATATGACCAGTTATTAAGATAAAACGAATTATAATAAAGAGAACCAGTTACCTATACATGTATTTGCAGCAATATTTTGAGTTAGACTTAGCAATAATCATAAATGTAATCTTTTTGTAATATTTTGAAAATAACTGCATTGACGTCTAAAAATCTAATAAATTTTGTTTTCCATACAAAATTGCTACTAATAAATTGTACTTTGAACTTTGACATTCGAAAATCTTTTGACTGTTAAAAATATACTTGCATTGGGTTCTTTTATGAGGCGAGGAAATCTAAAAACCATGCCAACATAAAATGCTTCGATACGGCAATGCTTTACTTTTAAAGCCAAAATTCACATGTTCGCCAAATACCATGAAATTCAAAACCAGCCATGAATATCCGAAATCCGTTCAACGGTTCGGAATTCAAACATATTTCTCTATTTATGATATTTGAACAGATAAAAGTGTACTAATTGCATGCTAGTAAGATTTTCGCACCTTTTATAACGGTCTATAAAACACATTTTGACGAAGTTTCGTCTAAATTAGCAAGTTTGAGTGTGTGAAACGATTTTCTGTGAATAAAATCGGATTGAACTAGAATGTATGGTTGGAATATAAACGGGCGTGGAGCCATTACATTTTCAATGCTGGCAATGAAACAAAAAACGAGAACTGTGTATATATCTGTGTATCACCTGTTTGCGGTTTCATAGCCCGGCACTAATTGAACGTAATTGGTTGTTGACCTTTCAATCCAATTCGAAATTCAAACGGTGTCCGGGTTTTAAGTGATCTGTCTCAAAAATGTTAAAGAGCGTCAATGAAGTGTGTACGGAGGTAGCAAGTATTTGACCTACTGATGACTTGAGAAATAATGAAGACTAGGAAGAATCGACCTGGTTTTCCCAGCCAATTTAGAATTTGATGGCCAAGCGAAGATGTCTTGGAGACAAAATAATATAATATAATTATGCAAATGATTGTCTATTGACATAATTAGTCTTTATTATTATTGAAAAATAAATGTTCAATTCACCAAAAGCGACACAAAACCGGTTTACAACAATAAAAGGAGCTCATCCAGTCTCAACTAATTCCAAGGGTCTGAATATCAATCACGAAGCAAACAGCCCTACGATTATGCGACCGCGTGCAGTGGCATATCGACGCATTTACATACTACGTAAATCTCGGCACTATTGGGTGGGCCGACAAAATGATTGTCACCTTTTAAATTTACATTTATTACCATACATTACGCGACGCGGATCATTATTCATTAGTCCCCGTGTTGTCTACTTAGGACCGTTTTGCATGATTAGGTGTCGTGATGTTTTAGTTTGGTATTCATTGCGCTCCTATTTGTTTGAAGCTTGTTGGCTTATTTTCTTTGTGCTTGTGTGTGGCTATTGTGCCGTTTTATTACCCCACGAGTTTTAATGAACTATCGTGCTCGTCTGTGAATGCTTCATTAATATCATTATCATTGCATTTTGTTGGAATATATTATTAGCAACGTTTTTCTATATCGCCTATAGGTACTTAAATCCTGGAAAAAATTAAAAATATTTAGTTTCAACCAACTACTTACCTCGCAATATTCAACAAAAATATCAATAAGAAAAGTATTGCTGCATGAACTGTCCTTTGCATTCTGTTATTTCCAATAAAAACTCGTAGTTTTTTCATGTTGGCAACACAAGGTCCTCTTTTCGCGGGCTCATTGTTTTAACTTGTCACTTTTACCGCGAAAATTGACACAACGCACTGGTTTCTGTCACTGAACGTCAAAACATCTTCGAAAACAGGTTCAAATGTTATTATTCGCTCCAAACTTGAATTTAGAACGTGCGTTTTAGAACGATTTAAATGTAATTCGTTGATATTAAAATGTGGATCCAACTAGCGGTTTTCGCGCCGTTTTTTGTATTTCGTGTATGTTTGTCGCGTGTTTTTTATTCGCATTTTATTGTTTGTTTACGTTTTTAGTCGGTGTACCGTCGGCGCGTTGCCGTCGGTTTGTATAGCGAGCGTGTTCGGTCGCGCATGTCGGTGCGTTCGGCGCGTGGGACGCGAGGCGTTCTCTTCGCGCCGCCCAGACGTCGAGAAAAAAAAAGCTAGAGGGGCGTCTTCGGAACGGCCCCACCTACTCGCGTCATTATCCTCGTTTACGCGATTATTTCCTATATTTCGGCACGGAACAGATGATTTTTATGTGTTATGGACGGCCGTGTGAACGCAGTGAGCTCTCGTTTGACAGTGGCCCACTGGACGCAATCCCTGCGTATAAAATGCCGCCCCACGCGTCATCCCGACTGTGGGAAAGAATATCCCGTTGCTATTGGTTTTAAGGGTTTTTTGAGATTGATTTTCCATTGCGTAAGGTTATCAGATGCTAATATAACATGTACTCAACTAAAAATGTTGTAACGATGAACGAATTAACATTATGACTATTAGAACCTTCCAATAGGTTATCACATAATTTAACAGTTTTGTAGTATTTTACATACCTACCTACTAAATGATTGTCTTGGTATAAGTATACTTCTTGTAGCACCGCACTGTTTCATCACAATTTTATAAAATCCTGTCATATTATTAAATATAACAATTTTAACTTCACATGACCTTTGATTTTTAAAGTGACACATTCGGTTCTTCCAGGGTCTTAGCTGTAATAGAAGTCCACAATTTAAATTCAACCTTTAAATGTTAAGTCTTTAAAACATGACGTCATCTCACCGAGTCCAGCGTCCGAACTAGCATGAATGACAAATTGTTGAATAATCGAGAGGGTTGCGATAATCGTAGGTCACAATAACCCTTCACTTGAGGGTGACGACAACCCCTTAGTTAGGGCGGTTTTGTCGCGTGCGTAATAACAATCAATTACCAACAACTTAAATATTACATTCACTATGAACCTTATTTGGACTACTTAAAGCTCTAAATCCGATTTCATCAATGTACAAAAATATAGTAATGGTTTATTCAAACAGCCACAGTGTAAAAAATCATACAAGATCTCGTTGTTATACTGAGGTTTTGAATGTTGTTGACTATGGTTTATTTTTTGTGTAGAAAACAATGGTCTTGATGTCATTTAATAGACTTCTCTATGTCAATGGTGATAGAGGGTCATGTCAAAGCATTATTACTTTTTTTAGGGTATCATGAATACAAAATATTTGATAATAGTATTTTGCTTTATTTTTGAGCGGTACTAATGATGTGCAATATTTTTGAAGTGAAAACTTTTTTATGCGCATTGAGCGATTTCTGGTAGGGCAAAATCTTAAGGATTTGCGACCAACATGAGACATGCTATGCTTATTTTAACGTTTTTAAGACGCACTAAGTGCCAGCGGTGTTGAGGGGTTAGCTTGCGTGTTCTGTGCTCACGTCCAGCCAGTAATAGGACTCGCCCATCAAGGAGCGCTGTCTCAAATTAGACGCTTTATTAATTTGTTACACATAAAATAAAAGGTATTGTATTAAAACACGTATACATAAAGATAAATAATTAAATTATCTTTAAAATGGTGAAGGTTTCATATAAATACGCTTGATAGTTTTTGCGTGATTCTCAGTTTATTATACGCGTTAGACACAATTTTACAAATTAATTACACTATGTAATATAAACAATCTAAAATATTAACATATTAAGTTATTAATAAAACGCTCTAATCTACGTATACCGTATATAAATTAAAAGAGAAATCCTAACTGACTGACTCATCAACGCCTAGCCCAAACCCTTGAATCTAAAAAGCTGGAATTTTGCACAGAGATTCGCTTTATAATGTAGACAAAGAATAAGGATTTCCTGATAGTACGTTCCCGTGGGATATTTTCCGACATCACGCGGGCGAAGCCGTGGGGAAAAGCTAGTTTAACATATATTTTTTTCAAATCATTTACACTACTCATTTAGACGCGATCTTTAATTTAAAAACATTAAAAGACTCAAGTTGTCGGTAGACCCCGCATGACTGCCTATTTTTTATTGGTGGTGCAATGATTTTTTTACGCTTGAAAATAAAATAAAAGTATATTAAAACTAAAAATCTACTGTCGACCAAATGCTGACCCAATGGCTTAAAACCAAACGATTTTCGAGGAAAACAGCGTAGGCTAAAATCAAATTGTTTAAAATAATAAATAAAACCTAAGTAGGTATTAAGTATCACTAGATGCCGCCGGGGTCGCGGGTAGTTCGAAAGAGATACCGTGGCCCTGGCACGGGTAACTGAAGGAACATGGGTGGGTTTTAGTCAGTAAAAGTCTGACATGCCCTCCCGCTCTGCCCGGAGCGGGAGAAGTCATTTGATGATTTCCCATCCACAAAAAAAAAAAAAAAAAAGTATCACTAGATAAAATTACTTTTCTTAACCATAATGTTCTACATCAAAGCAAAGAACATCAGCCATGAAACTACGAAAAAATTACTTACCTTCCTTACCTACCTAAAAAAAACTTTTATCATAAAAAAAAAACTGCACATCATCCAAAACCCTAGTTTTTCACCTAACAAAAACATCTGCCGTCAGCCTAGCTATTTTGATGTTTCTTTATGCGAAGTCAGGGTATATGTTAATGTTAGCTTTGATCTCAGAGCCACGCGTCGCCACTTCTACTGGGACTTGGACCAAACATTTGTAATATTGGCGGCTTCTTTTAGATCTGACGTCGTTGTTATAAGTCTGTATATTGATGAGATTAAAGTGTCTGTCTGTATGTAATTGCAGATTTCTTCATTTACTGATGGCAATTTTTTTGGGTTTGGATAGAGACGTATTTTGATGGGTGTCACTGCTCCAGGTTTTGATGGCCATGCGTTGCCAATTCTACTGGAACCTGACCCAAACAGTTACATAATATAAGTCTGAATATTGATGAGATTAAAGTGTCTGTCTGTATGTAATTGTAGTTTTTTTTTGGTTTATTGATGACAATTTTTCTGGGTTTGATAATAAATAGAGACGAATTTTGATGGGTGTCACTGATCCAGGCGTTGATGGTCACGCGTTGCCACTTTTACTGGAACCTGACCCAAACAGTTACATAATATATGTCTGAATATTGATGGAATTGTGAAGTGTTTGTCTGTAGGAAATTGCAGATTTCTTGGTTTACTGATAGCAATTTTTCTGGGTTCGGGAATAAATAGAGACAAATTTTGATGGGTGTCGCTGATCCAGGCCTGGTCTCCTGGCCTCGCGTCGCCACTTCTGATATAATTTAGACCAAACAGTTGTAATATTGGCGGCTTCTTTAAGATCTGACATGGTTATTATAAAAGTGTATATTGATGAAATGAGTTATCCGTTTGTTTGTAATTATAGATTTCTTGTTGTTGCTGGTGGCAATTTTTCTGGGCTTAGCAATATTATTTAGGTACCTAGTAGTTTATCTTTCACCTTCGTATACCAGAACGTAGATCTACGCGAGACAAAAAGGATTTTTAATTGTTTCTGAAAACACGAAAAGTCTACACCCAGTGATATCCTACCAGGATATCACTGGGTTTTGGCATAGAGGCGAATATGGATGGAAGTCACTATTAAATGATCCAGGATTTCATTGCAAACAGTCTTGGTAAATATACGCTTTTAATTAAATTACGGTCTGAGACTCTTAGGAATATCCAAGAATAGAATAGATTAGAATAGAATACTCTTTATTATGCACACCATTCAAATTACAGGTTAAATGTTACAATGTTGAAATTTTACATAGAGTGACACAATGGGTGGTCTTATCGCTAAAAGCGATCTTTTACAGACAACCTTTGGATGGAGTATGGGGACAAGGAGAGACAATTCTGTAGGTAGTCCGTGGTGTACCATATACGTATACAACATATATACAATAATAAACATGAAACAAGAGCAAGGAACTATACATGTAATAATGACGTTTAAAGAGAGAGGAAGTGTTTTTTTACCAGAATTTTAAAAGTAGCCAAAGTTTTAGCTCGCCTTATCAACACGGGCAAGGCATTCCATAATCGTACTGCTTGAACTGTAAAAGACTTGTCATAAAAGCTGGTGGAATGCATCGGCATCTTAAGTCTCAAGTTTTCCGATGACCTCAGATATCTATTATGTGTGTCATGAAGGAACTTTAAACGCTCTTTAAGATAAGATGGGGTTGTAGGAAAAAAATTAAAAAAAAAAAAATCTACACAATAGGTATGAATGCTGTTCAACAATTGAATTAAATGTTTCATTCTAAATGTGCCTCAAGGAAGAATAACGTACGGTGCAACCGCACATTCAGCAAACTCATCAGTTTACGCCACACATTTACTCGTAATAATTACTTCAGTTCACATTCGGACCGCGTCATAGCAACACCTCATTCATCAGTAGTTAAGCTCAATAGATGTATCAAGTGAAATATATAGTTTCGATCGATATCCTATCAATTAGTAAAAGGTAAACGGTGAAAACCGTACTTTTCTATGTATTACCAGAATTGTTTTTCAGTTTTAGATCAGAATATTCAACAAAATCTTCTTTAAAACAAGAGAAGCAGTACGAAACAATAGTATATTCAATACACCTAGATGACGCAAGTCCTGTATCTAGAACTTTGTTAGTCTTAATTCAATTGAGAATAACAATTTAGTCTAACAATATTGCAAGCTGAAATAACTCAGGTTTAGTTATATTAACAGATCTACTGTCGGACTGTTAAACTCCATTATTTATATTTATTTCATTAGATATAAACTGTGACTGATTGCAGTTTATTAAATTGTATTCTGGTTGTAAAACAAGTGAACACATTTGCTATCGATCGACGAAAAAGTGTTGAACTGTTTAGGAAAAAAAAAATATGCAGGTTCTCAGCAAATAAAAAAAATAAAAAAATAATAAATAATATCCTCACTTGTAGCTGTCATAAAACAATATATGAAATAATCTTTTATAAAACAATAGGCAAATTCTTGCGAAGGGCATATTATTATAATTTTTGCAGTAAATCAATGAATATCTCTACAAGGCACCGTTGCAAATTTATTTTAAACGTTCTACCTAAGGTAGTGTTTACACCTAGTACAGCACCTAATTTTAACATCAAACCGTCAAGCACATAACTGGCACCTTTACCCTACGCAGTAGGAAATGATAAGATTAAGTTTGCAACAGAGACAAAGCTTCAAAAAAACAGCATAACGTGGCCATGAGCGCATAAAGTAAACGAGATTGACCAGATTGACTGTCTAACTTACTCCTTCATCATCAGTCCAAACCCTACTAGTCCTCTCCTACCACTACACCACACACCATACACACCACACCATCAAACTTACTCCTTACACCTTTTCGTCGAGCAGAGCTTATATTACGCTTTCTGATCTTAACTTGTGATTATGACCATTATGGTGATCATCATATCCAAAACGGTGCAAATTAATATTGCCATGAAAGATTCTTATTTGTATAATTCCCATGGATTTCTCTGTTTATTTAAAACGTTCTGTTAATTTTTCACACTTGTTAATTGTATACTCGTAGGAGCGTTGTCGTAAGAAGTAGGTACTTACACTGTGGCGTCAGTCGTTACCATGTAGTACCTACTTTAAGTTCGTAAAGAAGATCGGTTATATGTTAAGCTTGGTCTCTGTCGAGTATCTACTCTTGGATTACAAAGCTGTGATTTCCACATGCGTAGGTATCTAATAATGTATGAGGTGGCACGCCTCATCGTCGGCAATTGCCGGCTCTGGGCCGTCATTAGAACGTAAACACTCATATTTAAATAAATATCCAGAGACGATTATGTGGCGGGTAGGTTACCGCGGATATTGTGGGGTTGCCAGAGTACCTTACATAAACAAAAAATATCTCATTAAAGTTGTTTTATACTTGGCAAAGTTACTACAAAATTAAAGAAATATTTTTATTTGACTACAATAGGAGTACTTATTTAGATAAATCCCTCTAAGAGTAGGTATCCACTCAAGTTCAGCTGTCATTGACCGGTCCATATTGTTGAAATTAAATTAAGCACATTTCTGAGCTCGTTCAAAAATCTCTGATTAAAATTCAAATACTTACATATTTTAAACTTTTTTTAATCTAGCAACACAAATCCGCACTTACAAGCGATTAAGTGTTACATACAACACATCGCTTGCAGCTACTGTCATGCATCATTTTCTGTCATTATCAATTACCCCGCGAACCGATCGCGGCACCGCAATATTGGCTGGGAAATGTTCGCGGCGTGTGGTGTTGCCAGCCACATTTTGAAATTACCCATTATGCCAGGAAAAAATCTTTTATATTTGCGGTTATGTGAGTGTATTGTTTTATGAGCATTTATGAAAAAAGGAAAAGAAAGTCTTTCTACAACATGTATACCAGAATCGCGAAACATTTTTTAACTGTCCAATACAAAACTTCAATGACTCAAATGTATGGGACGGTTGATTATTTTTATCGATAACGATGTTGGTCCCATGGAGAAAGTTGTTCAGTTCGATGATTTGTACCCTTAAATTTGAACACACCTTTCTGATATACGCTGTATAGGACTAACATTAAAGTTATTAAAAGAAGCTAAGCTATTATTTTATTAAAATTCCGTTTCACACTTGATTTTGTACCAAATTAAAACTTCCTTTTTTAACTATTGTTTTTTGACGCCAACACACACTATAATAGCCATAATTTTATTACTACACACGTTTTTGTAACTGAACTTCCATAAATGTACTTATTTATAAGAAAACATCAATGGTTAATATCGCCTTTTCAATCTCAACTATTCTTCAGATAAAATAACTCATACGCTTTCGACTTTTACGACAGGAAGACCATCTCCACGCCTTCCATAGCTCACCCATAATAAAAATAAACACTAATACTTTTAAATTTACACATGTTTGTATTCATCAAAGAATATTCTTATAAACTACGCTAATTATTTTAACTTAAGATTGTGAGATGCTTCCCAGACTCAATTAGATAACTTTAGGGGGCTATACAAAAGGGCTATAAATCAACAAAGGGTCGAACGCGATATTTTAGGCTGTTTGCATACGATAGGGCTGGCGCGACAGATGCTGCGACAAGAAAAATGCAATTTATTTTCAACTAGCTAATGCCCGCGACTTCGCCCGCGTGGATTACGGAACATATTCTACAGGAACATGCTACCTGGAAATCCCTTCTTATTTCTTGTCTACTACTACTAGGTTCAGGAGTTTGGGCTGGCCGTTGATGAGTCAGTCAGTCAGTCAGTCAGGACTTCTCTTTTTATTTATATTAGGTTGGGGAAAAAGTCTTTTTGCATTATAGTATGTATGAACTTAAAATAAAATCTCTTTGGCTATACTATTTGTATCTGGCTGGTTTTGATATCATTGAAAGTTTAAATTTTAAAGAACATAATTCCAAATTCAAATTAGGAAAATGTGTGATTTTCATTTGTTTTTCGTACTGTCAAGATGAGTGAATCTAATGAAGAAATTCGATACATTTTAAAATTTTACTACAAAAAAGGCAAAAATGCAACACAAGCCGCGAAAAAAATTTGCGATGTTTATGGATCCAGTGCAGTGTCTGTGAGAGTAGCACAAATTTGGTTTAAGCGTTTTCAATCCGGAAATTTTGATGTCAAAGATGCACGTCGCTCTGGTCGCCCTATTATGGATAAAATGGATGCCATTTTTGAAAAAGTGGAGCAAGATCGGCATATCAGTAGTTATGACGTAGCTGAAAAACTGGGAATTGACCACAAAACAGTTTTGGCGCATTTGAAAAAAACTGGGTACACAAAAAAGCTCGATATTTGGATACCTCACGAGCTCACTGAAAGAAACCTAATGAACCGTGTACTCATTTGTGATTCTTTATTATGACGTAATGAAACCGAACCATTTTTGAAGAAGCTGATAACTGGTGATGAAAAGTGGATCACGTACGACAAGAACGTGCGAAAAAGGCCGTGATCAAAGGCCGGTCAGGCTTCTCAGACTGTGGCGAAACCCGGGTTAACTCGCAACAAGGTGATGCTGTGTGTGTGGTGGGATTGGAAGGGCATTATTCATTATGAGCTGTTACCACCAGGCAGGACCATCGATTCTGAACTCTACTGCGAACTACTAATACTAAGTGCATTAGATTTTCTTTACCAAATGTAAAAAGTAGTGATTGTGAGATAGTATTGAATCAAGAGAAACTAGAATTCGTCGATAAAACCGTTTTCTTGGGGATCACGCTCGACTCTAGGCTACAATGGGGTCCTCATTTAACATCACTTGCAGGACGGCTAAGTTCAGCAGCATATGCTGTCAGAAAAATCCGTCAATTTACTGATGTAGATACTGCGCGGCTAGTCTATTTTAGTTACTTTCATAGTATCATGTCTTACGGTATTTTACTTTGGGGACGGGCTGCAGACATCGAGTCAATTTTTATTCTGCAGAAAAGAGCCATTAGAGCCATATATAATCTCCGCAAGCGCGATTCTCTAAGGGAACTGTTTAAGGAAATTAACATCATGACGGTACCTTGTCAATATATCTACGAAAATATCATGTACGTAAGGAAAAATTTACATCTTTTTAGTAAAAGAGGTGAAAGGCATAATTATAGTACTAGAAAAAGGGACCTATTAGCTCAACCAGGTTTCAGACTAGCTAAAGTAGACACGTCGTTCATGGGATACTGTTTAAAATGTTACAATAAAATACCTCCACACATACTTCAGCTCAATGAGACTAAATTCAAAACTTGTATAAAACGCACACTATGCAGGCAGGCATATTATAAGTTTGGGGATTACATAACCGATAAAAATGCTTGGCTCAATGCTGGTCCTGCTCCACAACCACAACTAATTAATTAACATTTGAAGATACTGTTGGAGATGCTGAAGATTGTAAGACTATCATTGCATTGTATAGACTCAATCTCCTTTGTATTATATAATTGCATAGCACATGTGTGAGTACTATGTACATACTCTAAAGCTACCATTTACTGGGTACGTCTTTGTTTGACTTGAATGTGCCCTGGCGACTGAGAGTATGTGACGCTCACACTAATGTCTCGCTGATGGTGGCGCGTGTTGGATCATTTAGCCAATCCATGCGTCAGGTTCGTGAATAAGCGCTGTCAGTGAAGGCTGGGCATACCTTAGCGGTCAGGGTTTATTTTAATTTAATTTAAATATTTGAATTGTTTTTTTTTAAGGACGCTTTTAACGTTCTGCATAGTTCTCACATATGAAATTTCAACATGAATGATGTAACCATTATTTTGTAACCATATCTTGATTTAAAAGAGTGTCCGTGGAGTTTCTTGCCCGTTCTTCTCCATAGGTACCTACTATGCTTTGGAATGGGCGCCTAGCTTCATCTTTCTGACTGACCGACCCCTTGACAATTCAAAAGTGCCTGTAATTGGTTTAATTGAAATAAATGCTTTGAGTTTGAGTTTGAGTTTAATGAGATTAAAGCAAGAAGTTGAGAGAAAGCGGCCGGAATTAATCAACAGAAGGGGTGTGGTTTTTCATCATGATAACGCTAGACCTCACACATTTTTAGCCACTCAGCAAAAATTAAGAGAGTTTGGCTGGGAGGTGTTAATGCATCCGCCGTATAGTCCTGATCTTGCACCTTCAGATTTCCACCCGTTTCGGTCTCTTCAGAATTCTTTAGGCAGTGTCAGGTTAACATCACGAGAGGATTGCCAAAACCATTTGTTGCGGTATTTTGATCAGAAGTCCCAAAATTTCTATAGCAATGGGATCATGTCCCTACCTACAAGATGGCAAAAAGTTATCGAACAAAATGGTACCTACATACTTTAGTTAAATGTAAATAATGTATATTAAAATATGTTTTGAATTTTCTTAAAAAATGCGAAGAAACTTTTTCCCCAACCTATTATTATAGATAGACCGAAGGAGATAGACAGAAGAAGAAGATGATAGAATATAGTGGTGATGAATGCTTACGGATTTGTGTGGTTGGTCAGTTGTTATTTATGAAGTACTAGCAGCGCCCCGTGGTTTCACCCACGTAACTCTCGAAACCGCAAGAATATTGGGTAAAAGACTATTTTATAAGATTTTATATGTTAATCCAGATTATAAACTATCTGTATGACAAATTTCATCAACGTCTGTTCAGTAGTTTTTGCGTGAAAGAGTAACAAACATTCATCCATTCATCCATCCATCCTCACAAACTTTCGCGTTTGTAATACGGGTATTATCTAAACGAGTATATAGACATATATGTACGAGTATATACACATATACGACGAGTATATGTGTATATTAAGGTAGGATTTTTAGAAAGGTAGTTTTAACAAAGAATTATGATGAGTAATTTAATAATAACACCTATCTAATGTTGTTAACTAGCATAAGTCAAGTGTACCTATTAATGATTAATTTAATGTTAATAAAATTTTTATTTTTGATTAAATAAATTATTATAAATTATAAATTGTGTTGAGTTGCCTTAGTTCTTTTGAAGGACACTCATCATCATCATCTGCCTAGCCATTTCCGAACTTTGTTGGGCCGGCTTCCAGTCTAACCGGATGCAGCTGAATTAAAATAGATACTGGTATCTATTTTAACTGCCTATCTGACCACAGTTACTGGGTAATATGATACCCTTGGTAAGTCTTGGTTGTATGGCTGGTGCTTGGTTGTTTTGTTGTTGTGGTTGTGGTTCTATTTTTGAAGGACACTGCACCGAAAAAAATCAGGCTTGTTGTTAAAAATTGTCTCAATTTCTAGTGATGGAGCAAATATGGGTAAGTCACAAAAACACTTACCTGCGACTAATTAAACGCAGAATAACAGCCCGCCTATCTCCGATACCCTGGCGATCGGGTCCGGCGTGCGTCCGGCGAGCGTCCGGCGAGCCGGCCGTGCGTACGGCTTGAGGCGGGATCTCGTTAGCATGCTTATGCGACATTTCACATGAACTAATTGCGAGCATTTAGCCATCTTGATAAACTGCCCCGACTGCCCTACACGCATCGCGATCGTGTAGATTATTCTGTTTGTAATTTGTGCAGACGCGTTGTTTGTGGGCACAAATAAATACAATTAAGTGGGAAAGGTTAAACGGAGTAGTGGGAAAAAGTGTATCTTGATTGTAGGTGTATTAATTACACGGAAGCTCGTGATTAAAATTTTGATAATTATGCCTTTTTAAAAGGCCATAAAAGTCTTTCTGTAATTTCAATGATTTTAAATGCCTACAATTCTTGTACCAGTATTTGAATTTATGAATAGCCTTTTCTTTAATAAACTTTCATCATGTTCAATGTACCCTTTCTATTTTAATTACCATTAACTATTTTAAAATCTCTTCAAAGCAATTATCTCTGCCGATTAATGCCTATCTCGTGCTCTGTTTGCACATAATCTGTGCCACTAGTATCTCTCCCATCGATTTCCTTCCATTAGCATTCTAAACACTCTCCCTAGCCAGCTTGAATGATAATTGAAACACGGGACTAAACATTCTCAAGCAATACCAGGAGTAGTATGCAAAATGGAGAAATCATGGAAAGTATTCGCGGGCTTTGGTATCCTATTTTATGCTATATGCGGCGTCTAACTTCAGCGTCAACGTTCCGATCGACGTCTGAATGCAACACACAGCAGCGGCGGACGTTCGTTGCCATTTTGTAGTAATGCTTGATACTTGACACAACCTGACGCTGCAATGGTTCAAAATAAATAGAGACGCGACACTAAGCGTTTGAAAAATTTTAATGCTTCGTACGACGTCAAGACGCCGACGTCAACATGTGAAAGAGACCACAATAGTTAATTTCTATAGTTCCTACCTAAGCATCGCTTCGCAGTGTACTATACGGCGTGACGCTGTAAGCTGCCGACGACTTTTCTTAGGGGACCATAGACTTGCCATTTTTCAAAACTGTACTTGTTTTTTTTAACACCGGTTTTGTCCCATTGCAAGGCAAAGGCATTTCATTGTTCCTTATATGTTACCTTCTCCCGTAAACGCATCAGAGTCGTCACGCCAGACTTTTCTAGGTCTCCCTCGGCGACGACGCCCGTCTTCTGGCACCCACGCGTGACGACTCTGGGATATCTGTCCCGATGCATTCTACTTATAACTACCTATGCCGTATAAATCAAATATGGTGGTCGTCGAACGAAAAACTCAATAACCATAAGCACAGTCTAACTCGTAAAACTTTTTAGACTTTTGAGTGCGCACAATCTGCTTTAGGCAGAACCGTTTTGAATTGTTTCAAATCAGTTTTTCAGTAGATTTTAGACCATGACAGTACTTTGTTGCTATTGCGAGTGTGTGCATTGATTCCTTGGAGCGACAGTCTGTCCTTAAGTCTATCTTGATTGTGGTCTGCGTGCAGCCTAATTTGTTTTCTAAAACGTGTAGTCACCCCACCTAACTCATCATCATCTGCCTAACCTTCTCCCAAATATGTTGGGTTCGGCTTCCAGTCTAACCGGATGCAGCGGATTACCAGTATTTTACATGGAACGACTGTCTATCTGACCTCCACAACCCAGTAACTGGGTAATACGCTTGGTAAGACTGGTTTTCAGACTTTCGGGCTTCTGACGACCCGTAACGACTGTCAAAGATCCACGAATAACAGCCGGGACCAACGGCTTAACGTGCTTTCCGAGGCACGGAGTAGTCTCGGTATGTTAAGATGGTCACCCATCCACGGGCCAACTCCAGCAAGCGTAGCTTAACCTGATGGATCGACCCATGCGGCTGTTATTACTTAGCCACGAGCTCCTCCCTAGTCAACCCACCTAACTATGGTACTTCATTTGTTTCGTACTCCGTGTTCTCAAGTATTAACCAAGTATATACAAATATTTTTATTACTCAGTCTTCTTGCTGATTATACGTTAATTTATACACGTTTGAGAATAAATTAATGATTGTAAAATATCTTTAGTTTGGATTGTATTTGCGTTTAAGTATCTTAGTTAATTGTTGCTATAAACTTTAAGAAGTTTGTATGCTTAGTTTATTAAGTTATTGTTTATTTATCAGAAGATAAATGTATTTAAATCATTTATCTAAGTACCTGTTTAAAAAGGACAGGCCAATAATTTTCTCAACAAGAGAATTTATTTTCTTTCTATTGGCTGTATTGTTAAACCTTAACCCCCTTATTCATAAAAAATTAAAACGCTCTACAAACATAGTTTAGTTAAAATAGTGTTTTGTCAATTTCATTCGAATTATGATTTGAGTTTGAAAGAAGAAGACAAAACACAATTTTAACTAAAATAGGTTTTGTAGAGCGTTTTAGTTTTTTATGAATAAGGGAGTTACTGTTTTTACCAACCAAATATAAGTTATTGCCAATTTATTTAACTATAATTACAATAATACAGAAAACTAAAATAAACGCATTTTACTCTTGGTTGGTCTCACACTACACACCTTCACACGAGTCACAGCAAATTCTTCGCCTTTATATGGTATTCTTAATTCCGTTCCCACAGCTAGGGAGCAATTTTCCATTCATACACAGGACTTTAATTGTTGGTGACATTTAAGATGAGATTTATTTATAATTTTAAAACTAGCTGTGTTCGTGGTTCTACCCGAAAATAAAGATTTTATTTTTCCCAAGCGAAAAACATAAGAGGTTTTCCTACGTGTTTCCTTTGTACCAAAAAAACTTGGATTTGGTATAATTTTTGTCGTACAAACGTAGCAAAAGACTCATTTTAGGGTTCCAAATCTTTACAGAACAATCGTCCATGAACGCTGTCGCACGAATGCACGATATGTTTTTCACAAAAATGGGTGACGTAGGAATTAGACCATAGATAGAAGAAAGAAGATTTCTATGAATTAGACCATTTTCGTTTTAGATCTCTTTTAAGATCATGTAGGTATTTAACGCGTGTTACCAAAATTAACTTGTTAAGTTTAGATTGACACCAGTGTTAGTAATTCTATTCTATTCTAAACTTATATAATCTAACACAAGACATTCTTATACATTACTAGCTACACCCGCGGTTTCACCGTGTAGACCGGCATAAAAAGTAGCCTATGTGTAAATCCAGGGTGTCAGCTACCTCCATTGCAAATGTTATCAAAATTGGTCCAGCCGTTTGAGCATGAAGGAGTAATAAACATAGAAACATACACACACACACTCACAAACGTTCGCCTTTATATTTTGAATTGAATTTAACCCAATGTTCAAGTGTTTTCATCGTTGACTATCATTTTCCCAAAAGAATCTCGCTAGGTTTTACCTACCTGTCTTTATACGGACCCAGTTTCGTGCTAAGAACTAACACGGGTAAGAATTACGAGTCGTTATTGAAAATAGGAACCGGTCACTAACGAAGTAAAAAATAATCAAATGTACGGCCTTCTCGGAGTCAATTAGATAGTTATTCGTCAGTGCACAGCGAATGCCTGCCTCTGATTCATTACCTCTGCTCACATAGCTGGCATGCCAGCGTGATTATACGTATCTATAGATGTGTGTATTTGATGCTGTGTTATAAAAATGATCGTTTTGTTCACTGGCTAATGAGAATTTTTGAATGTTTTACGATGTGTATGACATGATCACCATCAGGGATTTTAATTTTGATAACACAAAAATTTGTCGCTAATTAATCGAAATTTACCGCCAAATATCAGTGGTCACTGGTTCAAAAATTATAAGGGTTCATAGGTAGCCGATCTGGAGATCATCTCCTCAGCTTGGCCACAGTTATATCTCAAAAACTAAGCCACCAAGCGAAGATCTGTTTTCTCTCAAATTTAGTCCCTAATTAGTCGCAATTTTTCGCCAAGTCACAGATTTAGTCGGGTCTTAGTTAAAAAAAAAAAATACAAAATCTTTATTGCAACAACAAGTATTTACATAGAAGAGAAGAAGATAGGAGAAAGAAGAAAGAATAATGAAGAAGAAAAAATAATAATGGAAAAGAAAAAAAAAAAAGAAAAAAAAAATAATGGAATAATAATGGAGAATAAATAAACAATATTTATTCAAATTAAAAAGTAAAACAGTAAATACAATTTTCCTTAAATGTATGTCGAGTTCACTAGTGTTAACTGCCTGAACTAGGACATCCTGTGTTTCAGACGAGAGAATCACTGTAATTATATAAAATAAAATAGTCTTTTAATAGGTATGTGTATGTGTGGTAAAGTGTTAATAGAATATATAATGAGTTCAAGAAAAGATTTTATCGTAAACTCTTCGATCTAGCTCTTGGACTCATCATCATTCTCCTGCCCTTATCCCAATCTATTTGGGGTCGGCGCAACATGTCCTTTTTTTCCATACTTCTCTATTATTCGTCATCTCGGTAGTCACCCCCTTTCTAGCTATGTCATGTGTTTTGATCTAGCTCTTGGACTATACTTAAAAATTTAACTTTACTTTATCCGATCACTTTACTAGCTCTTAAATAAGATGTTGTGACTGATTGAAGTCCCAGATCGGGCAACTGCTTTTGAGTTTTACTATCTGGAATTTCTCAGTAGCAGCCAGGAGTCTGGTTTTGTGCCCGATTGACGGCTCTCTCTCTTCCTGGCTATGTATCTCACGTGAGTCGGTACAGTCAGCCTTCCTAGTCTTTCTCTTCCACTTCGCTCTATCCTCGACATCGTCTTCGGATAAGCTTTCCACCTTGTTTTACGTCTGCCTCTACTCGCCCCCTATTACATGGGCCTTAACATAACTGGCGAAATGTGGGTGTTCTATAGGACTATAGGTACACCCTTGCCCTACCCTTTGGGGAATAAAGGAGTGATGTTATGTTAAAGGTAATTTGAGGAGCTCGTGGCTAAGTAATAACAGCCGCACGGGCCGATCCATCAGGATAAGCTACGCTTGCCGGGGTCGGTCCATGGATGGGTGACCATCTTTACATACCGAGACTCCTCCGTGCCTCGGAAAGCACGTTAAGCCGTTGGTCCCGGCTGTCATTCGTGGATCTTTGATAGTCGTTACGGGTCGTCAGAAACCCGAAAGTCTGACAACCAGTCTTACCAAGGGGTATTGTATTACCCAGTTACTGGGTTGTGGAGGTCAGATAGGCAGTCGCTCCATGTAAAATGGTATTCAGCTGCATCCAGTTAGACTGGAAGCCGACCCCAACAAAATTGGGAAAAGGCTAGGCAGATTGATTGTTATGTTAAAGGTAATTATTGCATCACCACAATACGTAATTATAAGTTTTCATATAAAAAACTTGCTTATAAACCTAACTAATATTAGACAAAACAATACCAAATCAAACTTGAACCAGCATCCGAGTGCAGACAGGACACAGCGTAATTTGTCAGTCGCATATCGATTATATCGATTCTACAATCGATAGATTTATCATGTTAATCGATCTAATTTCATCAGTTCGCCCGGTGAGCGATGGCGTTCGCTGTGGGAACGCCTGCGCAATGCCAGTCATGCCATAGAATAGTGAGACAATCGATTTGTAGATAGGACAAATTAATGCAGTGATTTAAATATTGTAAACAACAGTACAAATAATGGTTGAGACTTGAGTAATCACAATTGTGTGGGGTGAATTAAATTCATTTGAGTAGATTTAATTGGTACGATGTTTACACCTATGTTATATCAATCAATTCAGTCAATCGCAGTCCACTGCTGGACATAGACCTCTCCAAGGTTGCGCCACACCACCCTGTCCTCCGCCTTCCGCATCCAGTCTGCCCCAGCCACTTTCTTCAGGTCATCGGTCCATCTAGCTAGGGGGCGTCCCACACTACGCTTACCGATACGCGGTCTCCACTCTAGGACTCGTCTGCTCCACCGGCCATCGGTCCTTCGACAAACATGGCCAGCCCACTGCCACTTCAGTTTGCTTACTTTGAAAGCTATGTCAGTTACTCCGGTTCTTTTCCGGATAACTTCATATGTTATATGAAGAAGATTTATTTATTTACCTTGTTTAGTTACAGTTGTTAAGTTAGATACTATCTGTTAAGCCATATGTTTACAGGTAGTCTAGATTTCTAGGTACCTATATGAAAATTCTGTTTTGTTCTAGGGTTCCGTAACATCATTTATATGTAATTTTTGTTGATGATTTCTGAAAAACTGTGCTGTTTAGAGACATTGGTGCCGATTCTGTTGTGCACAAACTAAACTTAATTTAGGCTATTGCTAACTTTTTCTCTCTATTATGACAAGAAAGGGACGGAACTAAATTAGAGCTGTCAAATTAGTTACAAATAATTTTTCCATAGACATTTAGACGACACGTAAAAACATGTCGACTAAAAAACACGGTGAAGCGCAAGGCGTGAACTAGTTTGACATCTCCAACTTTGTTCATAGCTATAGCTGTCCTTTTCTCGCGCTGCCTGTTAGTAAAAGATAGCGATTCTCTAATTTTAGTTTAGTGCGTTCACAAGAGAATCGGCACCAGTGTTTTATTTTTCCTGTAATCTATACATAAACTTCTATCACATAGAATAATTTCAGATTTTTCTCTATGCAAACTTCGGAGATAAGGGGGGGAACGGTATTTTTTTTTTAATTTTTCATCAAAAGTCGAAAACTATGCTGCCAAAAAAAACGAAAATAATGTTTGAGACTGTGCAAACAGCGTTCTTTCATATGATATCCGACATGCCCTAGTAGCGCCACATCGAATTTTTAAGGCCCCCTTTCAGTCCCTGTTGCAAAAACATATATTTTAATTTCTTTCTTATTTGCAAAATAGTTGGGCAAACGTCATCTAAAACTGTTCCAAATTTCAAGTTGATAGCATTATAGTTGTTCTTGAGATATCCAGCTGTGACAGATGGACAGGCAGACAGACTGAGTCACACCATAAGGGTTCCTTTTTACCGTTTTGGTACGGAACCCTAAAATTACTTTGGTTAGAGGGACAACGATTATTTCCAAGCTTCGTATAATTTTCCAAAATGGAATCCCTTGCTCCTCTTGGAAGCTTTTCAATTGTAGGTAAAAATCTACCCAATTTACAATAAACCATCTATGTTTAATATTACTGTTGCGACCACCAGCGTTCAATCCGCGTAGACATGAGAATATTTGGACTTTGCTTTAATTGCCACCCATTGTGGTCAGGACCCAATTCATTGGCCCATTGTGTGTGCACCTATTGCAGTCTATTATTGTTTGATCAGACTTCTACTAATGGATAGATCATTGCTTTGAGTCAATGAACTTTAGTGTTTGATGGCCTTCGATCGAGACTGATTTGCGAAAGTCTATGAGCTACGAAGCGTAGCAATAATAGTGATTTCGTAGACTCGTAGAGGTTTGAAATGATATGCGAATATGTGTGTCGTGTAGTCAAATCAAATCAAATCATTTATTTGCTTGATTAAGGGTGCATGAGGTGATTGATACATATAACAAAAGTTCATACCTTAGCAGGTGTGCAAATATCTGTTATTATTGAAATATTTATTGATTTTTTTTAATTTTTTTTATTATTTAGTAACCTCGTATTGTGTGTTCTCTTTCGAGTGTTTTTAGGATTCCGTACTCAAGGGTGCCAAACGTGCCTCCACTGTCCGTTCGTCCGTCCGTCTGTCAGCGGGCTGTATTTCTAGAACCATAATAGGTAGACAGTTGAAATTTTCACAGATTATGTATTTCTATTGCCGCCATAACAAAAAAAAATTTAAAAAAAGTTACAAATTGTCCCCATACAAGAAACGTGTTTTTTTTTTTAAACTGAAGTTTTTTTTTTTAATACGTATTGTTGAATTTTGTACGGTGGTATGGTTTTTAGTGACCTCGTAATTGCTTTATAGATATAAAGCAATTACGAGGTCAATGCTAGCTAGCTAAGGTTCAATGTCACTTGCACGTCATAAAACGACAAGGTCTATTTATCTGTGACCATAGAAATATAAAAAACAGGTGACAGTTAGATAATTTCAACCTTAGTGAAATATAAATTTTGTGGGAATTGGTGCCAATAGTGTTACAGCAATTCCGTGGTCGATTGAATTTATGTGGGAGGGTTTCAACTCCAATTTATGATTGTGGTCATCGTGTCTGTAAATAAATTATCAAAGCTGACATAGTGCTGATGACATTGTTTAGTAAGTGCACCTAGACATGCGATTTTAGACCTTATTTTTTTTTAATTCAAATTCAATCATGTTTAGTATTTTCATGTCTACAGAAAGAAGCAAGGGCTGCAAGCCTGTTCGTTGGTTTCTCCAACCTTAAGGGTGCTTTTCCACTGGAGATATGCTACGTAGCCGTTGTTATGGATGCGTTTGATATCCACCAATCATATTCATTGGTCCACATAGCATAGCAGGAAACGGGTTCAACGAAGCTATGTTTTTATATGGATGGACGCGGGCTCCACTGTACTTTAAAACCCGCGCATCCGAAACTTCACAATTTTATAGCGTATTGATGTCTCGGAGTAAAACACTTTTGCAAAATATTACACTGCACAAACGACTGCTTTTTGAGAACAGAATCTAAAGTTTATGTCAACCTAACCAATAAATACTTAGGATGCAAGAGCGAGCAAAGCGAGCTCGGGACTTGGGGTACCCCGACCCGGACAGGTTAGGTTCGAAGACTTAGTGCATCCCGCCATGTCCTTCGTGGTATTTTTTTTTAAACCACCCAGAAATAGGAGCCCCGCCAAGCGAGGCTCCGTCGACCACGCTCAGATACAAGAATTTTATATTTATTTGACCTTGACCTTCGAGACGTTTTACATTAACATTGAAAAAAAACATTTTTTTTCTCGGCGCCTATTATTTTGCGCACTTTGGGGTTTTCAAAAATACATTAAAAAAGGTCTATTCTATAAAAGCTATGGGTGTTAAAGCACCGTGGTTCTTGGATGCGTGCTATGGATGGAAGCTATGGATGCGAGAGTGGTGTAGCTATGTGCACCTTCTTCGCACAGCTACCTCGCGGCGGCGCATCTTCATAGCACATCTTACTGGCTCCGCTACACAGCTTAGCATTAGTGGAAACGGTCACATAGTTTCGTAGCTTAGCATAGCACATCTCTGGTGGAAAAGCAGCCTTAAGCTTATAAAAGAAACTCTATACCTAAGCCCGATTGAGATGAGAGATTTTAGTCTACATCCACAATTTCTTAGTAAACTCCTCGACGATCACAGTTTGATGCCTGAGTAGATAACGGATAGTGAAGATTGAAGAGCATTTCAATTGAATAGGTACACAGGCATAATGGTCGAATGACTAATCAGTTTGTTCGTAATTATGCAGTTCTTAGTAAATTTAGGTAGTAGGTACCTACCGACTTGATATAATTTCTGAGAAATTTTGCATTGTTTGAAGAAAGTTTTTTTTAGTTAAGTTTAGTTTATCTTGTAATAAGTTTTGCTTTATATTGTAAATCCGTAATTGGCTGTAAGATTAGTTTTTATCTGTTTAAGTAAAATTGTTAAAGAGCTGTGGATTTTGTAATAAATAAATAAGAGGTTTTTGCCCGCGACTTTGTCCGCAATCTAGGATGAAAAGTAAGCCTATGTGTTACTCAAGGTCCCAGACTGCCTGTCTGTTATTTAATAACAATAGGTTGATTGGTTTAGGCGTGAAAAGGTAACACACAGACAGACAGAAGTATGGATTTTTATTTTGATATTGGTGATAGAGAGGTTCGTGGCTAAATAATAACAGCCGCACAGATCGATCGAAGGTTAAGCTACGCTTGCCGCGGTCAGTTCGTGGATGGGTGACCATCCGTTATGTTCATGTTACCTTTGGACACTGACTCAGCACTCGTCCCGGCTTACGCGCGGAAGATTTGGTTACATCTTACACGCGTAGGACACAAAGATTTTATATATTAGTGTGTGTTAAGAAAACGTAGTAGGTATATAATCTGTAACATATCTTAATATAATTATAAAGCAAAGTCGGGTTTGTTCGAACACTTATAACTCGAGAACGGCTGGACCAATTTCCATGGTTTTTGATTTGTTGTATTTGTTTCCATGCCGAATAGCAGATTAACTATTAAAAACATAGGAAAATTCACAAAAAAAAATGAAGGAAATAAATTTTCTCATACATGCAATTTGAACAAGGCAACCGCATCTGTCGGGAATCTTACATTCTATTTAGAATTCCAAATTCAACTTATTTTATAATCAGTTAATGTTCATTTGTTTTCCCGCCGTTCGATTTATTGAAATTTTGACAGAACAACGTCTGTCGGGTCAGCTCGTAGTAAATACATGAGATTTGAATTTTATGTTCTTATCTCGTTACCCCACACTGTGGCCAAGACACCATTAGCCATCTCTGATCAGTCTCGTGAGTCAGCGGGACTGGCAGTGTGAGTGTAGGTGCCCTTCCCGAACCTGGAAATCCTGTCTACTATCCGTGTGTAATGCACATGGTGCAGACATCTTGAACTGAACCAGAAATCGCGAAAAAAAAAGAGTTTGGTGTAAATAAATTTACTGGACAGCTGATTTTTTTTTCGCGATTTCAGGTTTGGTCCCATAGTAAAAGTTATTCATAATGATGAGTTCAATGACCCTTTAAGAGGAAAACAACCATTAAAATTTCACCATGTACATTTATTTATCACTACTACTACTTTTTTACTATATTCCATTTGCAATAAGATTAGACATTTCAACAAACCTTTTTTACAGTCCGTTCAACCGATTTTGACTTCTATTACGTTGGTGGCATGACAAATGGCAGCTGCTGTAAACAGTTGGTATTGAAACCACTTTTTTGCCTTTAATGCCATCCTTAAGCCTACGGAATAGAAGTCAAAATCGGTTGAACGGACTGTAAAAAAGGTTTGTTTATATGTCTAATGTTATTGCAAATGGAGTATAGGTACCTTTCTGATAGGTTAGGAGTGTAGGGCCTATTAGGGCTTAGGGTCGTAGGGACTGTTAGGCTTGTAGGTCTCAGTAGGTTCCTTTAAAATATCATATCACACCCTTAACAGAGTTGCGGCCGTAGGTGACGTTTGTTAAGGGTACACGTTACATCGCGACCTCTTCGTGCCTCGGAAAGCACGTTAAGCCCCAAAGGCTTAATGTGCTTTCTGAGGCACGGAGAGGTCGATTGATCAGGTTAAGCTACGCTTGCCGCGGTTGGTCCGTGGATGGGTAACCATCTTTACATACCAAGACCCCGCTCCGTACCTCGGAAAGCACGTTAAGCCGTTGGTCCTGGCTGTAATTCGTAGATCATTGACAGTCGTTACGGGTAGTCAGGTGCTCAAAAGTTTGACAACCAGTCTTACCAAAGGGTAGCATGTTACCCAGTAACTGGATTGTAGAGGTCAGATAGGCAATCGCTCCATGTAAAATACTGGTATTCAGCTACAGCCAGTTAGACTGGAAGCCGACCCCAACATAGTTGGGAAAAGGCTAGGTAGATTGATTGGTGAGGTTTGCGTTTGTTCTCTTTCTCACCTGTGCAAGCTTGCTCATACTGAGTGATCTATTCATATTGATTTCAAGAACTCATAGGTTACTTATAGCTATCGGTGATCAGAGGCTCTCCAGCAAAGAGTTCCACTCCTTATAGGCAGGTAATCTTATTTTAATAGCATTAAAATAATACATCATCAAAAGAAACGAAAAATTTAATTATAAAAATAAATCGTCTAAAAATAAAAACAACAAAGTCATCGAGTCGCATTGTTATGCAGTCTGGTTCCGCTCAGCGAATTGTTTAGCGGCGAGAAATTTCAAATTTCGAAACTATGGAATTTGAAATTGAAAAAGCTGGAAATGCGTGGGTGCGGGGTGCGGGGGGCGGTGGGCGTGGTTGGGGCGGGGCCGTCCCTAGCCGGCTGACGCATAGGTGCTATATTGCGACGTCGTTGATAATACCTATCAGTTATTTTCAGGCGTGCTTATTAAAAACATTCGTCGACGATTACATAAGTGATGAACGTCACTTGTTTTAATAATCATTGAGTTGTAGATACTGTGTTTTTAGGGCTAAATTAGTTTAATGCTAATCCTAATTTAATATTATAAATGCGAAAGTGAGTTTGTTTGTTACGCTTTCACGGTAAAACGGCTGAACGGCTTTGGATGAAATTTGCAACATGGGTAGACCATGACCTGGATTAGGACATAGGATACTTTTTATTCCGGTAGTACGTTCCCGTGGGATAATTTTAGATCTCCGCGCGGGCGAAGCTGCTTCTTTATTAAATGTATCTTGTGGTGACGCCAGTGACGTCATGGACCTGAGCGACATCGGGTATAATTAGGAGATGGCATTTTGGAGTGACCACCGCTAAATGTACCTTACCAAGACACCGCTACTCGGGTAGGTATAATTAGCAGCCACAGTTTAAAATAAATCATTACTAAATATAGGTATCTTATTTCCATTTAAACAGTTAGGATGCAAGAGCGAGCGAAGCGAGCTCAGGACTTTTGGCACCCTGACTCGGACAGGTTAGGTTCGAAGGGGATTGCGTGGTCTAGTCATTAGAACATAGACCCCGCCGTCCCTTCTTGGATATTTTTTTTCTACGCCTTACTATTTAAAAAGGTACCTTATCTTCATTCATTACAGACGCTTTCGCTGGCCGGATATATTTATTAGTATGAGTCACGCAATACTAGGTTCTAAATATACCCGATTATGATACTCCAACTCGGGTATATTTAGTAGTTAGAAATGTTGAAAGCCTCATGCTAACTATACGCGACCAACACCCTAAGCGGAGTTTCCACAAGGTACATTTTATAAAGACGCAGCGAAGCCGCGGGCAAAAGCTAGTTAAAAATAAAGTCATCAGATCGCAGTTCATAACTAGACAAAGGCTACGTGGTTGTACCACAGCAGTAATATAGTCATCGTCATTCAAGTTTGTTAGAAAATGAAGTGGGAATATCTACATTCCTTTGTGATACCAATTTGTATGAAGTACCTATATAAATATTTAGTTACCGTGATTGGTTACCACTTAACGTAATAAATTCTTTCATAATTCAAGGCTATTAGAGAATCAGATTACTTCAAAATTACCCACTACATAATTATTATTGACGCATTACGTCAAAATTAATCAACACATCAGATCCATTTAATTTTTTGTTGAGCTGAACCCTAAAATTGAAAATTATAGAGAATGATACGCAAATAATTACTTTATGATACGGCGCGTCAAAATCACTTTGTCTCAAACGTCAATGCACAGACGACGTAGATATCTTATGGAGTGGTCTACTGATAACCATCGCTTAGCCGATGTGCAAGGTTACCCTTGTCTACCATTGTGACCCTTACCCTTGTAGCAATAGATACCATTTTTACCCTTCCCAACTTTCTTCGTATATTTGTGTACGGTATATTAACGTGTCAATCGCTCCTCCTTCTGAGTCGTTATTAATAATCATGTCAATCCACTCGCCGTGAGAAATATTTTAAATCTAGAGGGGTAACCAATAATTTTGACGGTGAACATTACGATTATTGGGTAATATCGGTTTGTTGTATAATTAATTTCTTGTGTAATTTTTTTATTATTGTGGGAGTTAGCCGAGTCATGCTCCTCATAATGAACTTTTATTTTTGTTTTGATTTCAAAGTTTGTTATCATTATGTATGGGTTTTCAAAGACTTGTTATTATGTATTTGCAATGATTTTATATAGTGTGTTGATTATATCAATTGTGTGTTAATTTGATGTGGTTCTTATACTTCAATTAAACGTTCTTCCAAGTAACAGAATGAGTTATTTATGGCATGTTTCACTCA
Organism: Cosmia pyralina; assembly: GCA_946251885.1. NCBI lineage: Eukaryota > Metazoa > Arthropoda > Insecta > Lepidoptera > Noctuidae > Cosmia > Cosmia pyralina. Next base: position 8,240,994 of record OX276347.1, on the reverse strand, counting down.
CAAGTTGCTGCTGTATAATTTAGTCTCTTGGCCTTCTCAACAGTTACTCTATACCGTTTGATTGAGGGTTTAGAAAACACTTTATAGGTATCTAATCTTCCTGGAAATGAAGGTCAAGGCTGTCTACTGAATAGGGAGGCTTCCGGGGTAAAAAAAAGAAATTCTATTTAGTCCGTCAGTTAGATAATAAAAAAATATTAGACACGTATTTTTTGCTTTATCATATTAATAAAAAAATAAAAGTGGGGCTCTCTACGTCACAACTATAACGAACACGTATAAAATCTAGCAAGGCGTGACGTCATGCTACATTTACGTCATGCTCAATATATCGCCGTAATCTTTTGATTACGTAAAAAAAGATAAAATAAGTGTCCAGTATTTTTTAACAATCTAAATGACGGATGGCTACAGAACTACTCACATTTTCCAATGTTAATGCTACGTGAAAGCCAATATTCTCGTAATTAAAAACTGTCAAAATTGTTCGACAATCAATAGCAACTTGTCAAAAATGTAGGTAAATTAGCGGTGTTTTACTGTTAAAGATATTTATTTCTCAAAAGAATTAACAAATTCACTTAGAAAGAAAAATATAAATAATTTTAAACAAAATGTACCATCAAGCGTAGCTTAAAACAAAATATTGCTACACATAGTTCGTAATTATCTTAAAACTAACATTATAAATACCACTTTCACACATAATAAAACAAAACAGAAGTAGGTAGTTCTGCGCAGAGAACAGCAGAATTTTAAGCGATGCGGGTAGGGTGCATTTTAACAGTTTTAGCGTGTTTACTAAGGCCTCCACCACAGTGCAGAACAAAAAAAAAAAACAAGAAGCGATAAGTAAAATGATGATGATGTTTTTTTATTGAAACTAACTTTCGAGTCTCTCTGGTTTTCTCGTATGCTGAATAATTATTATTGCTCAAATTACAACAGGCACTCAATGATAATCTTACTTAATTTTTGGAACGAAGTTCTTGCGGTATATGAGTTGACTGGTAGAAATCGTCACGTAGCGAAAAAGCATTATGCCCTCTCCATGCGACTTACTCTCCATGAGAAAGAGAAATTATGAATTTGGTCAAAATTTAAATCCAATATGGTGGCTGAGAAAATGATCAAATTGTTCATCATGGATATCGTTTTCATGGTTTTCGAGGGTACCTACTAAAGCCGAAAGTGAAGTCAAAATGAAAATCCAAGATGGCAGCTGCGAAAATTTTCAAATTTTTCGTCATGGGTGTCGTTTTCATGGTCTTTGAGGGTGTTAAAGCCGATAGTTAAGTCAAAATGAAAATCCAAGATGGAAGCTGCGAAAATTTTGTGAGAAGGAACTTCGTTACTGTCTTCTGTCGGGGGCCCCCCGACCGCACTCGTTGTATTTTTTGTGGTAGTGGAGTTCCTCATCAATGTAAGCAGGTACCTATTTCTGTTGGTTTTAGTTGACCCCATACATACAGGGATTGAACTTCGATCCTAACTGATATTATAAATGCGAAAGTAAGTTTGTTTTTTAGGTGCCTTTCACGCCATAACCGTTGAACCGATCATTCTAAAATTTTTCTTATACGTTGTCAGGTGTACAGAAACGAACATAGGGTACCTTTCATCCCGAAAAAAAGTATTGTTCTCGAGGAAAACAACAATAACGTTCTTATGATAATAGATGGCGCCACGTGTCTCTTTCGAATCATGATTGATTTATATTATTAAATAGAAACTTCAGTAGTTGTGTTGAGTTTTTTTTTTTTTAATTTAAGTACCTAAACCATTTCCGTGAGTGTAGAGTGTCGATAGACCGGTTTTTCATCCTCCTTTTTTTTTTTCAGATTTTACTGACTAACCCACCCGTGTTCCTTCAGTTGCCCGTGCCAGGGCCACGGTATCTCTTTCGAACAACCCGCGACCCCGACGGCATCGGCCCTATTGGACTCCGTCACTGCTGACATCTCTTTTTGGCGCCTCCTAACTATCTAATATTAGGTCTTTACCTATGAAATTGCCGTTCTGCAGTACTGGCCATTTCAAATCAAAATAATTTTTGTTTGGCTAAGAATTCTAATTTCAAATTAATTTTATTTTAAAAACATGGATTTTTTTTTTCCAAAAGTAGTCATTTGTTTATTGATTAGTGTTACATTTTCATCGCATTTCAATCTTTTTCGTCATCATGGATACGTTAAAAATTCGAGTAATTATGGAATATGAGTACCGTCGTGGCAGCAACGCGGCACAAGCGGCACGCAACATCAACGACGTTTACGGAGCTAACACTACAAACCAACGCACCACTTGTTATTGGTTTGCTCGCTTCCGTTCTGGAAATTTCGACCTGAAAAATGAACCTCGCGGTCGTCCGAAGACTTTGGTCGACAATGACGAATTAAAGGCGATTGTGGAAGCTGATGATACACAATCTACGGCTGAATTAGCAGCAGCTTTCGACGTTAGCGTCAAAACAATATTGGTCCATTTGCGTCAAATTGGCAAGGTAAAAAAGCTTGACAAATGGGTGCCCCACGAACTCAATGATCGCCAGCGCGAAGTACGCGTCGAGACGTGCCTTGCACTGCTCAACAGACACACAAATGAAGGAATTTTGAACCGCATTGTTACCTGCGATGAAAAATGGATTCTGTTTGATAACCGCAAGCGCTCAGCAAGTTGGTTGGATCCTGGTTCAGCACCTAAACAATGCCCTAAACGAAAACTTACCCCTAGAAAAGTGATGGTCACTGTTTGGTGGCCTAGCGCCGGTGTGATTCATCACAGCTTCTTACCAAACGGGGTGAGCATTACTTCAGATATGTACTGTGAAGAACTGAACACAATGATGGAGAAGCTGGCACATCTCCAACCAGCATTGGTCAATCGCTCGTCTCCGCTGCTCCTGCACGACAACGCGCGACCTCATACTGCACAGCAGACGGTCTCCAAGTTGCAAGAACTGGGGTTGGAAGCTCTCCGTCATCCGCCTTACTCACCAGACCTTGCGCCTACAGACTACTACTTTTTCCAGAATTTGGATAACTTCTTGGCGGGAAAAAAATTCAATACCCGAGAGGCAGTACAAAATGCCTTTGAAGAATTTGTTGCCTCCCGTCCAGCTGATTTCTTTAAGAAGGGCATCAATAAAGTGCCACTGCGTTGGCAAAGATGCATTGATTGCATGGGTGATTACTTCGATTAATACAAATAAAAAATGCATGAAAAAAATTCGTTTAAATTTTTTCATACAAAACGGCAATTTCATAGGTAAAGACCTATTATTATAAATGCGAAAGTAAGTTTGTTTGTTAAGCTTTCACGCTAAAACGGCTGAATGGATTTGGATGAAATTTGGTACACGGGTAAACCATGACCTGGAATAGAACATAGGATACTTTTTATCTCGGTAGTATGTTTCCGTGGGATAATTTCCGAAATGCATGCGGGCGAAGTCACTAGCGAAAGCAGTACAATAACGAATCGTCAACTATCTATTAAGTTTAGTTTGGTTCTATGCATTCCCGCCTTATAAATGATCAGGAGGTAAAAGAAATTGATTCAAATTCTATCAATGAAAAAAATGTTGCATCAATTTAGTTAATGAAAATCATCGTACTGACCTGACTAATCATTTACGCAGTAGGTAACCTTTAATATCACGGGTGAGGATGACTAATAATTCGATTTCACACTGAAAGTGTATCCTACAGACGATGCTTTAAAATGACGCTTTTGATTTCTGATTGATTCTGAGTCATTGGTCAGAGTTACTAGTAATGATGTGTTCTTGGTAAATACACTTAGGTACTGATGACCTGAAGCAGATGGGATAACAGTCTACCGTTGAGTTTCACGAAACAAACATATTCATGCCATCCCTTACATTTTGTATCAAAAAGAAAGTGACACCATCAATTTAAACGAATGTTGGTTTCGTGCAACTCACCGTGCAACGTGGAAAACTTTGATTTTCATAGAAATAATGAGTCATCAGTGGTTAGAGTAACATACTTAGATAATTTTGGAATGTTTATTTTTATAAATTTAATGATCTGGGGTCCAATCACCACCGTATTTTAATACTAGCTTTTGCCAGCGGCTTAGCCCGCGTGTATGTCGGAAATTATCCCACGGGAACCTTCTACCGGGATGAAAAGTATCATATGTCTTAATCTGGGTTATAAACTATCTGTATACCAAATTTCATCCAAATCCGTTCAGCCGTTTTTGCGTGATTGAGTAACAAACATCCAAACATACAAACTTTCACATTTATAATATTAGTAAGAAGTAGGATAAGTTAACTTCACAGTGGGAAGAGATGGAGCTAAGTACCTATATGTCCTGTAAAGCTTCATCTCTTTCTTACACTGAAGTAATATTAAAATACCTAATAGAGACTGTTTTGTCCATTAGCCTGGATGTGAAAGGCAGAGAATTAAGAATTGAGAAAGACATAATTAGATGACGCATATTTTCCCCAAAACTTGTTTTATAAATTGTTATTTTATTTTCTTGTCCTTTGCGTCATATTTACCGCAAATAAACGTATTTTCTTTCTTTCTTCTTCTTCTTCTTTCTAATTATCTACCATACAGAGAACAACCCTAGTTTTGGATTTTATTTACTATCGCATTAATACTTGGCAAACCTGTCAGAAATGCTATAGATAATTATGTTCTTTCTTGAAAACGTTACGTTATAGAGGGGCTTGTGGCTAAGTAATAACAGCCGCACGAGACGGTCGATCAGGTTAAGTTACGCTTGGCGCGGTTGGTCCGTGTATGGTACTATCTTTACATACCAAGACCCCGTCGTGCCTCGGAAAGCACGTTATGCCTCGGCTGTCATTCGTGGATCTTTGACAATCGTTACGGATCGTCAGAAGCCCGAAAGTCTGACAACCAATCTTACCAAGGGGCACCGGATACCGTATTTCTCAGTAAGTAACTGGGTTGTGGAGGTCAGACAGGGAGTCGCTTCACGTAAAAGACTCGTATTCCGCTGCATCCGTTTAGACTTGAAGCCAATTCCAACATCGTCGGGAAAAGGCTACGCAGATGATGTTACAGAAAAAACTTTTTTACAAAAAAATACAACCGACTTCCAAAAACAACACTACAAAGTGAAAAATAACTTTAATTTCGTAAGTCGGTGTCTGATTAAATGTATTTTCGTTTTTGCCACCGACTTCCGAAATTAAAGTTATTTTTCACTTTGTAGTGTTGTTTTTGGAAGTCGGTTGTATTTTTTTGTAAAAAAGTTTTTATTTTTCACTTTTTAGTGGTTCACACGTGCTTACCCCTTCACAGCGTACTGGCGTGATGTTATGTTATGAACTGGTGTGAACAACAAACAGACATGAGATTTCAGCAATCCCAGTCCATTTGCTATCATTTATTGAGGAGCTCCGTTGCCTATCTCAGAAGTTCTTCATCAGATCTTCACCAAATTGAAATGGGACCACTCCAAGAAAGTACTCTTCGAAAAACTATCCAAATCGCTTCAAGTGTGCCTATAAAATTGGAAGAGTTCTCTCTATTTATCCAGGATCCCATCATCAGATCCTGACTTGATGATCATGGGACCACCTGGGAAGTACCTATACCCTTTCAAACAAAAAAAAAAATAATCCAAATCGGTCCAGCCATCTTCGAGTAATCGGGGAACATACATAAAAAAAAAAAAAAAAAAATAAAATAAAAAAAAAAAGGTTCCGACGAATTGATAACCTCCTTTTTGAAGTCAGTTAAAAATGGCAGACGCTGTGACGTAGGTTCTAGCAAGCCACACACAAAAGACTAGGATTATTAAGTTAGATTTTACTACCAAAGCATCAATCTTAGTCAAATTGTACCTATATGTAGAATCCATATCCGGTAGTAAAACAAGCCACCAGCACAGCTGATTGCTGACTAAAATACATATTTACCAAATTAATAAACAGCACCATTGTTTATTCCCATAATTTCGCAACCTTTGGAACCATTTACCTCACTCCCAAAATAAAAGAAAGAAAGAAATAAGGAAAGAAAAAGTATTTATTGGGACTCTCACAGAAACATCACAAACAAAACTAAACATACTCATAGAAACATTTAAAAAAAACCGGCCAAGTGCGTGTCGGAACACGCACAATGAAGGGTTCCGTAGTTGAAAAGAATTTATCCCCAAAACAAACTTAACAATGGATCCAAAATAAAACAATTTTATGTCATAAAACTACAAATTAACAATTATCGGACTTTCTCCTTTACTTGTGCTGGGAGACCTTGCTTCTTGCCAAATTTCATTATTCTACTCGTAGGTCAACGGGAAGTCAATCAATCTGCCTAGCCTTTTCCCAACTATGTTAGGGTCGGCTTCCAGTTTAACCGGATGCAGCTGAATACCAGTGTTTTACATGGAGCGACTGCCTATCTGACCTCCATAACCCAGTAACTGGGTAATACGATACCCCTTGGTAAGACTGGTTGTCAGACAGTCGGGCTTCTGACGACCCGTAACGACTGTCCACCACGAATGACAGCCGGGACCAACGGCTTAACGTGCTTTCCGAGGCACGGAGGAGTCTTGGTATGTAAAGATGGTCACCCATCCACGGACAACCCCGGCAAGCGTAGCTTAACCTGATGGATCGACCCGTGCGACTGTTATTACTTAGCCACAAGCTCCTACGTCAACGAGAAGGCTAGGATAGGCTTTGATTTACTTGCGAGTACCAAAATGTGTCGCAAAATGACCGTATTTTTTTATTGCGTTGACTTGGAAGCTTGATTTTTTAGAACTCTGGGACCCTTAACTTACGTATTTGATATTAATTTCAACTTGATATCTCCACGCGTCCTTGAGAAAAAGGGTCTTGACAGACTGACAGACTTGAAATTTTTTTATGTGATAGAATTACAAATTGTAATTTTTCAGACTTTTTCCTTTATTCGTGCTGTGAGACGTTGCTTCTTGCCAAATTTCATTATTCTAGGTCGACGGAAAGTACCCTATAGGTTTTGATTTACTTGCGACAGTTGCCAGTATCAGAATGTGTCGCAAAATGGCCGTATTTTTTTATTGCGTTGACTTAGAAGCTTTTTTCTTTAGAACTCTAAGGGACCATAGACATACGTATTCGATATTAATTTCAACTTGATATCTCCACGCGTCCCTGAGAAAAGGGGTCATGACAGACTGACAGAGTTGAAATTTATTTTTATAAGATAAGATTACAAATTTACAATTTTCGGACTTTTTCCTTTATTTGTGCTGTGAGAGCTTGCTTCTTGCCAAATTTCATGATTCTAGGACAACGGGAAGTACCCTATAGGTTTGGATTTGCTTACGAGTATCAAAATATGTCGCATAAATGACCGTATATTTTTATCGCGTTAACTTAAAAGCTTGAGTTTTTTTGTACTTCAAGAGACCATAGACTTACGTGTTTGATATTAATTTCAACATGATACCTCCACGCGTTCCTGAGAAAGAGAGTCTTGATAGTGACAGACAGACAGACAGACAGACAGACAGACGGACAATGAAGTGATCCTATAAGGGTTCCGTTTTTTCCTTTTGAGATACGGAACCCTAAAAATAATAATTCATCATCCTTGTCCTGCCATTATCCCAATTTATTTGGGGTCAGCGCAACATATCTTTTTAACCGACTTCAAAAAAGGAGGAGGTCAATTCGACTGTATGTTTTTTTCTTGAAACATACAGTCGAATTGACCTCATCCTTTTCGTGTTTGTTACGCGATTTCTGTTTGTGGACCGATTTTGAAAATTCTTTTTATGTATGGAATGGTATGTACTCTAGGTGGTTCCATTGTCACCAAGTCAGATCTGATGAGAATCTGATGAGGGGATCCCATGGAAATCGAGGGAAACCCTCAAATTTTATAGGCTATCGCAAAAGTGAAAAATAACTTTAATTTCGGAAGTCGGTGGCAAAAAACTAAAATACAGATCTAAAGACACCGACTTCCGAAATTAAAGTAATTTTTCACTTTGCAGTGTTTTTTTTTTTGGAAGTCGGTTGTTTTTTTTTTTAAAGTTTTTTTGTTTTTTTTTTGTTTAATTAGTCGTCACCTCGGTACATACTCCCTATCTAGCCATATCATGTTTTACACAGTCCGTCCATCGTTTCTTTAAAAAAAGTATGTTCAAAAAATACAAATCTTGTTCGAGGCCAAAAGGCTCCATGAGGCATGTATGTATTTATTCACCACGCGGAAAATATCTTAATCCCAGCAAAAAACATGGCGTTATTTTAGCCTCCCGTAAGTATAGGTTTGCTAATATCCAGCCATTAAGGTGGGAACTGTATCGATGTTGCTGCGATCGCATTCCAATGAAATTGGTAATCAGATAAGGATCTGGGGAACCTACCTTTACAAGACATGATGACAATAAGTCTTTGTTCTTTGGATGAGGCACTTGGGACTTGGGAATGATGTGTGAAATGTGGTCAAGTGCCAAGATGGCGGTTATAAGGTTATTAAATTGAGGTTTCTATTGTATAGTTTATTATGGTTTATTTTGATTTAACAATGGTTTTGCGGATGGGAATTATACAGCTCCAATAAAATGAGTAAGACAAGATATTGGCATGATACCTATTGATCTTTCATGAAATGGCAAGAGGCTTTAGCGCAATTTTACCACGACCACAACATAGTCGATTATTGTAACAATTTGACTGATGTCTCTATGATATCATGGCATTGATTTGTTTATTTCCGTGAATTGAAATAGCCTCCTCGATTACTTAAGGCGCTATGACCCGAAGAACCCTCTCTTACCTACTAGTTTTTGGTTTTGTTTAATAGTCTTATAAAATTGAGGAGGATAAATAAAAAAAATAAAAAAATATTTGGACTGAACATTTTGAAGCTGACATAACATTAGGAGCTCGTGGCTAAGTAATAACAGCCGCACGTGTCGATCCATCAGGTTAAGCTACGCTTGCCGAGGTCGGTCCGTGGATGGGTGACCATCTTTACATACCGAGACTCCTCCGTGCCTCGGAAAGCATGATTTCCGGATCATTGACAGTCGTTACGGGTCGTCAGTCAGAAGTCCGAAACTCTGACAACCAGTCTTACCATCGTATTACCCAGTTACTGGGTTGTGGAGGTCAGATAGACAGTCGCTCCATGTAAAATACTGGTATTCAGCTGTATCCGGTTAGACTAAAAGCCGACCCCAACATAGTTTGTAAAAGGCTAGGCAGATTGATTGAGTCTTATAAAATTCTGGAAAAAATATGTATCTTATTTATGGGTCTGGAGAATATGCAATCGCTTTTAAATATTACGATTAGATTTACTTTCCTAGATACAAAAAAAAATCCCAAATTTACCCCATTTTGTAATGTTTAATCAATTTCATAGCTACAAAATAGACGTTTTTCTTTTTTTTTTAAATAAGTTTAAATGACAATGTAGTAAAATTGTTTAGCAGAATTCATCGAGTTTGTCTTGATATTAGCTACAAAGAGATCTTCACCTTTTACAAGATCAATCCGAACTAAAATATTCATCAAATCGAAAATATCATATCCAAATTCTCCTAACTTCAAGTTGAAGCTCAGTCTGAAATGACGCGGCCCGCTTGATTAAAGGCCGCGCCGAGTAATTTGCACCCAAAATTAATTTATTTATCATCATTCTGTGTTGGGTGAGTTTTGATGCGCTTGCGATGCTACGCTGCTCGCACGATAGGTAGCAAGAGTAGAAAATAATTAAGATTTTCTCTAGAAATTAGGGCTTGAATATAATCATGTTTTCTCTCATTAACCGTGCAGCATGACCAATCAATCTGCAATCTGCCTAGCCTTTTCCCAACTGCGTTGGGGTCGGCTTCCAGTCTAACTGGATGCAGCTAATACCAGTATTTTATATGGAGCGACTATCTATCTCACCTTCACAACCTAGTAACTGGGTAATACGATACCCCTTGGTAAGATTGCCATGTTTGACTATCGGGCTTCTGACGACCCGTAACTACTGTCAAAGATCCACGAATGACAGCCGGGACCAATGGCTTAACGTGCTTTCCGAGGCACGGAGGAGTCTCGGTATCTAAAGATGGTCACCCATCCATCACGGACCAACCCCGACAAGCGTAGCTTAACCTGATGGATCGACCCGTGCGGCTGATATTACTCAGCCACAAGCTTAAATTCTCCGAGAAGTTCTGATAAAAGTGATCCAAACGCCATGCTGTTATTGAAAGCTTCCTAATGGAAAAATCCGAACCAGGGATTAAACCCAATACCCGAAGCTTAGCGTTCACTGGATATAAATGTAGCCATCATGAAATGGCGGCAGGTCAAGGGATCTAATAAACTGGGACTCCCGCATTCCCTTTAAACTTAAGGGGAAGATTTATAAAATAATGGTTAGCCCTGCTGACTTGTATGGATCAGAATTTTCGGCTACAAAAGGAATAAATGAAAGACACATGCATGCAGCTGAGAAGAGAATGCTAACATGGATGTGTGGTTTTAAGCGAATGGATATAATAAGAAATGAGTATATAAGAGGAAGTGTGAAAGTGACACATGACTAAGATTGATTTGATTTGATTTGATTTGACTGAAAAGTTCTGTGGAAATCTGTTGTCATGGTATATGAGGAAAATGTCGTTAGAAATGTTTAGAGTATGAAGTGGATGGCTATACTAGTAGGGAAAGACCAAAGAAACGATGGATGGACTGTGTGAAAGATTTTACGGCTAGAAAGGGAGTGACTACCGAGATTACGATTAATAGAGAAGTATGGAAGAACAAGACATGTTGCGCCGACCCCAAATAAATTGGGATAAGGGCGGAGAATGTTGATTAATGAAATATTAAGTTCTTACCTATGAAATTGTCGATTTACATAAATATACATAAAAGAAATATTTTCGATGCACTTTTGCCATTTGTCAGTTCGTTGATGCCTCTGATATAGAAATCTTGGGGGCGGGAATCAATGAGTTATTTAAAGGCGTTTTTCACCGCCTCGTTGGATTTGACATTTTTCCCCGGGGCTCATTGTTGAGATCAAACTTTCCAGAACGGAAGCGATCAAACCAAAAACACACCTTGCGTTTACTAGCTGTACCTTGTCCATACACGTCGTTAATATTGCGTGCTGTCTGTGCTGCGCTGGTGCCACGACGGAACTTGTATTCGAAAATAGCGCACAGTTTCGATTTTTCCATGATTATAGAAACATCGATATCGTAGAAAAATCGGACGGCGGGAAAACAAATGAATAAATAATTTTAAAAAAATGTCATACTATAATATACAATTTATTTGCATTTGGAATTCTAAATAGAATTAAAGATATTGATCTTTCCACTAGGCGGTATCAAAAATCGGCAATTTCATAGGTAAGGACCTAATATACATGACCGTTAGAAGACACATACAGGAAGGTAGATACCTGCCGTGGCATTAAAGAGCATATACACTGATAGGAGACAATGATATAATGGCAAAATGATAGTCACAGATCACTGCTATATTAGAGGAAAGCCAGAAGATAGAGAAGAGGGTAGAGGAAATTGAACAGCTGTTTAATAAGTATACGGGATTGGATTTCCATTCAAGCACTCAATAAAAGAGAAGTTGAATCTAAAGCGATATCAGTCACAACACCTTCTCTTAGATGTACTTCTCTCTCTACTTCTACTATGTTCATTACTGCCGTAGTTCCTCGATAGACACATCAATATCAGCAAATAAAAATGAAAGTTTATTCGAACACAATTTAGACTAATTTAATTCATTGATTCCGACATCAAAGTGCTTGAGAATCTTCAATATGATCTGAATCCTGTGTGATGCTTCGTTGTATCATTGAAGAGCTACGGTTTTCCACTGGCATGTGCTAGTAACGATGAAATCTAGCTCCATTAATTAATTTTATCACTTGACACCTCATTCACGTGCTACTTATCAGGCACTAAACCTACACGATTTACTTTCAAAATCACATAAATGTCAGCCTCAGTCGGAGTCTTCTGCTTTGTGTAAAGTGCATTGATAATAATCTGAACCATTCTCAGGTGCAGAGGGAGATGGAGATAGGATTTTTAACGCGTGCGAGAGGAACGAGCGGTCTTGAATAGAAACATCAAAATTTTACAGCGTTTTTATTGCGCTCGCGCTGATCCGAGTGTTTACATGTAAGCGTCCGGTTTGCTTTCGGCGTTGGGCAGTAGGTGGCATGCTCCGAATATTGAGGTAAAACCACTTTTGTTTTCGAGTATCTTAGATACATTTTTGGAATAATTAGTTGAGATGGAAGTGTTAATTTTCGTGTGAACATTTTTGATAATTTAGTTCGAAAATTTCGAAATAATTTTGGTGATATTCAGAAGTATTTGCAAACGCTTATTTTTTTGTAACTTCTACGCGCAGGGTGGGCCCTACAGCCGTCAAACTAAGCCAAATGAAAACATTAAAAGAACAACAAAAGGGCAGATAAAATTAAACTCCAAATAAAGTTATGAATTTATCACTAAGCTGTCCTTTAATCCTATAAAGTCACGTTAGGGGCAGATAAATTAAAATGTTAATGCCAGTTAAATACTGAGCAAACACGATCCAGTCTTAGGGCGAGACGAATTCGGCATGCAGGCGGCGACAGTGTGAGAAAAGGTGGTACGAACCCAAGTGTCATATTTTTTTTTCTTTTTCTTCATTATTGGAACTAAAATATCATGTATCTTTGGAGATAATGTTGTCAAAAGTAATTTTTTATTTATTTATATATACTTTATTGTACACCACAAAAATACATAACAAAAAAAAGACATAATCAAACACTACAAAATATACAATGGGCGGCCTTATTGCTTTCTGCAATCTCTTCCAGGCAACCTTAGAATGGACAGTGATTTGCCTGGATATGAAATGGGGCTGTCTTTGGTGCAAATAAAAAATTAATTTAATTATTGAAATTTCATTTTATAAAAGTAGTATAGGTAGTTATGGAAATTTCTTCTGACCTACCTACTAATGTACCTATTAATACTAGTAAAATTAAAAAAAAATGTCACAAATGAGACCACAAGAATTTGCATAATACGCTCATTCCACAGCTTGCATGCTGGTGGACTATTTCGCGTGTCAAGGTCGAGCACTGCTGGTGTAGTGGTATCATGTAAGATTCCCATTCTTGCGACCCGGGTTCGATTCCCGGGCAGTGCACGGATTTTTTTGATATTGATTTTCTTTTGTTTTTTTTTTATTATTCCGTAGCTATTTTTTGGATCTTTAGCTTTATTCAGTTTCATGAAAATTAAGTTCATGTTGCGATTCATGTTACCAATGCATTTTTTTAGATTTCTTGGTATACGCAAAAAACCTCAAAAATAATTTCCACTTTCATATCTCGAAACCATTGCCTGTGACTTTTAATTTAAAAAAAGAACCCTAAAATACCGATCATTCCTTACCACTTAGATGCGGTAGGTTGACATGGGAATCGCTACGTTCCGAAGCGCTAAAATTCCCATGCAAAAATATGCTTGTAAGCATTTCATGGGAATGAAGCGAATTAAGTGTATCCCCATGATATTTCATGATGGTATTTGTGACTCATTGACGAAGTCGCTAGACGGAAATGAGTCAAAATGATTGACAGCGTCTCGATTTGTGCTCCAATTTTAATTTCTTGGAATTCAATTTTTTGTTCGTCTACGTAGGTGTGAATTCGGTACATGTTCAATAGAATTTATAGCTTCTTGTGAAGGTTTTTATCTGTCATCATCAAATCATTTGTCGACTCCTGAACATGGTCATCATAATTCATAATAGAATAGACGGCTGTTGGCTAGATATTGCCGTATTTTTTGCATACCCAAGATCAATACGCAATGAATAACACACAAGAGTCAGGAAAAAGATGAAGAAGTCGTGGCTCGTGGCTAGGTAATAACAGTCGCACGGGTCGATCCATCAAGTTAAGCTACGCTTGCCGGGGTTGGTCCGTGGATGTGTGACCATCTTTACATACCGAGACTCCTCCGTGCATCGGAAAGCACGTTAACCTGTTGGTCTCGGCTTCATTCGTGGATCTTTGACAGTCGTTACGGGTCGTCAGAAGCTCGAAAGTCTGACAACCAGTCATAACAAGGGGTATCGTATTACCCAGTTACTGGGCTGTGGAGGTCAGATAGGCAGTCGCTCCATGTAAAACACTGGTATTCAGCTGCATCCGGTTAGACTGGAAGCCGACCCCAACATAGTTGGGAAAAGGCTAGGCAGATTGAGTCAGGAAAAAGATGCTAGGTACAGGTATAGTTACCTATAGCGCCGAATGCCTAGCCACAATACGAGATTTGGTTTCCGCTATTTTCAGAAAAATCTCCACATATGTAAAATTTTAAAACAGTTTTTATGCAAATGAATCCTAACTTATAATAATATAACAATAATTATAAATATAATATAACAATTTTTTTTATATTAAAAATGCGAAAATGAGTTTGTTTGTTTATTTATTTGTTACGCTTTCACACTAAAACGGCTGAACAGATTTGGTTGAAATTTGGTATATTGGTACACTATGAGCTGGGTTAGGACATAAGATACTTTTTATCCCGATATTCCCACGGGATCGAGACTTATGCGGATGAAACCGCGGGGTGCAGCTATTCTGATATATTTTATAGTCGTCCGCATGTCGCACGTTTGGTGGTAACTTTGAGCTGGCGTAGTACGGAGTTCCAATTGAACATGAGGCCAGCTTATACTGGTTTTCTTACCCTTGATGTGCGGCTTGGTGTAGGTACTCTAGGTATCTACTTTTTCGTAGCAGAGTCGTTTTTAATTCTGCCATTTGTTATTTATCACTTTAGTGAGTCACATTAATAAGTACAAAATCATCGCCTCTGATTCACGCACTACTTAAAACCAGAACGAATTGTAATCGCTAGGAAAATACCTATACATGTCCAAGAATTCTTGAGAAACTCAAAAGATCCGTGTTTCTCTGAATATACGTCATTGGCCCCTAATAAACTATTAGGGGAAGGAAATGATTCAGACTATAATTGAATGCTTATTATTGAAGTGAATCATGTATTCAAAGTAATGAATAGGCTATAAGGGAAAACCCGGGAACAGGTAAACGTTTTGATATCAAAGTCCAAGGAGGGGCTCATGGCTAAGTAATAACAGCCTCACGGGTCAATCGATCACGTTAAGCTACGTTTGTCGCGGTTGCTCCGTGGATAGGTGACCATCTTTACATACCGAGTACCTTCGTGCCTCGGAAAGCACGTTAAGCCATTGGTCCCTCCTGTCTTTCGTGGATCTTTGACAGTCTTTACGGGTCGTCAGAAGCCCGAAAGTCTGACATCCAGTCTTAATAAGGCGTATCGTATTACCCAGTAACTGGGTTGTGGAGGTCGGATAGGCAGTCGCTCCATGTAAATTTAAAATGCTGGTATTCAGTTGCATCCGTTATACTGGAAGCCGAGCCCAACATAGTTCGGAAAAGCTTAGGCAGATGATGAAGGTGAGCAAAGGTCCAAGGATCGAAGTGCGATCGAAAACTGTGATACAGTTGTGAAATTAATATTTCTTGAAACAAAGAAAGACTCCAGATCGTGGCTTTCAACTTAATCCATCACATTAAAAAACGCTAGTCCAAGTTTAATTAAACCTTCAGGTCAGTTTTTGTAATTAGAACTTCACTTCAGAATCAAGTTCGAAATTCAAAAATGACTTCGGTTCGCGGACGCTAAACGAGACACAACAGAAGTTTTATTGTTATGAATCTACAGACGTCCAGCACTCGCGAAAGTGTTAACCTGGGTCTCAAGTCCTGGGTCCTGTAATAAGGCCGAACAAGCTCTCAACATTATTACTGGTGAAGCCTAGGTTACGTCAGCTCCTTTGAGTGTCATGAGCGTCCATCTGTAGCTAGCTGATGACAGTTGCTGTTCACAGTTTGCGCATGCACAGCTCGACTGTTATCAATGCAATCTGCAAGTCAAGCTAAGTTTATCAGAATGTTGACCTAGGGTTTGAATGTTGCCTTATAGATGGATCTCGGAATTTACCACTTTTGACAACAATTCCCAGCAAATTGATCCTTTACATTTTGACAATACTACACTCCACAGGTAGTTGTAGAACTTAATTTTGTTATACCTACCTACTTTTTTATTTTTTGGTTATTTTTCTTTTGGTATTTTAATATTTTTTTTGTTTGCTGCATGCATCCCTTACTTTTATTGTATTAATTAAGCATATATAATGAGAGAGCGCCTTGACTTCCATAATACAAGTCCTACTTAGTTTGGAAGTCAAGAGTTCATTTCCGTGTACGTTTTTTAATATGCAATAAACTTTTTTATTATTATTATTATTATTTTTTTTTTTAAGGTTCAAACTGTTTAACTGTCGTAAAGACAAATAGGCCTTGTTGTCTTATCGGTTTTTCTACGGTACGGCGGCGTAAAACCGCGCCGTAGAAAAAACGTGTCTGTCAACAAGCTTCCATATTGATCCGTCCCTACACACGGCGAATAAACCGTAGTTTTTCACGGCAGAAAAACGTGTGTGTAAAAAGGGGCTAAGGGTGATAATCACACTTCAGACTAATATTATGAAGGCGAAAGTTTGTGAGAGTGTGTGTGTGTGCATGTGTGATGTGTGTGGATCTGTGTGTGTGTGAGGGGGTGTAAGTTTGTATGTTTGTTACTTCTTCACGCTCAAACGGCTTGACCGATTTGGATGAAATTTGGTATGTAGATAGCTTATACCCTGGATTAACACATACGTTTATTTTTATCCCGGTCTACGCGGGTGAAACCGCGGGGCGCAGCTAGTAATTAATAATTACGAGGTGAATACACAAGGGAATCTCTGCTTTTAGAACTTTCAAAAGGTCTGTATTTTTTTTAAATCATTAACCAAATGAAGGTAGGACGCCCTCAGGCTAGGTGAAGCGACGATCTTCGAAGGGTGGCTGGGTGAGAGTTGCCAAAAATCTAGTTTAATGGCTATCAATAGAACAGCTATGTCCAGCAGTGGAGTGTTGTAGGCTGATGATGAATGAAGGTAACGTAGACTCCAACTATATTAACTTACTATATTCTCTGGTACAAGCGGCAACGTATCAGCGCTATTGTTTAAATAAAAGCTTGTAAATACGACTAATTAACTAACTCATTACACCGAGAACTGGGGCTAATAAAATATTATGTTATGTTATTAAGAAATTACTGTTAACGTTTGTTACTCCGCTATTAAATGTGTGTTGTGGGCCATGTTGGATTTGTGTGGACGTGGGCGTGTGCGTATTTGAATTATAATGCATGTTGGATGTCGGCGCATCATCGCCGTCGTTGCCGGAGTCAGACATATTGGTTTGCACCAATATATATATTGTAGAGATACACAGCAATAGGATATGGCAGGAAAATGTTTAGGAAAGTAACAAAGAAAATACGTTAAGAAATAATGGTTTGGCGTTTGTTCCTTGTAGTTTGTTGGTTTAAGAGGTCTGTACCTTTTAGTAACTAATATAAGTATTCAACATAACAGCGAACTATTTGACACCTATTTAGGTACAATTTTCTGAATCCAACCTCATAAGACATGTTTTTCAGTTCATGAAATGGGGATTGAACGTGTTGGCTCTTTTTTATTTCTGTCAGAAAAAAAACTGATCAAGGGTGAGTCGAACTCGCACACCCAGGGTTCCGTACCTGTAATTTTTGTTTATGATTTCTGAAAAAGTGTGCTATTAAGAGACGTCGTTTTATTTTTCTGCAATCTTTACATAAACTTCTATCACATAGAATAATTTCAGATTTTTCTCTATGCAAACTTCGGAGATAACCCCTTATCTCAGAAGTTTTTATAGAAAAAAATCTAAAGGGGGACGGTATTTTTTTTAAATATTTATCATCAAAATTCAAAACCTATGCCCTAAAAAAGAAAACAAAAATCGAGAATGTGCAAACAGCGCTCATTCATAATATGATACCCTACATAGAGTAGCCCAACTTCGATTTTAGTCCCTGTAGCAAAAAAAAAAAATCTTTCTTATTTGCAAAATAGTTGGGCAAACGTCATCTAAATCTGTTCCAAATTTCAAGTTGATAGCATTAGTAGTTCTTGAGATATCAGCTGAAACAGACGGACAGTCAGACTGAGTCGTACCATAAGGGTTTCTTTTTACCACTTTGGTACGGAACCCTAAAAATAAGTAAGTTCGAGTAATTTTTGAAGTGTCAGACAGTTCTTCCAACTCTTCATAATTTCAAATACTTATTAATTACCTCTATTCTTTAGGTATCCTAGGATGCGATAGTTATCAGTGTCGTACTATAATTTCACATAAGTAAAGAGGTAGGTACACCAAATCATACGTCTTCCAAACAATTCTCCCCAAAATATCTCCAAAATAATGTGGTCTGCACGGTGGTCCATATGTTCAGAAATGAGTGTCTGCGGTTTCCAAAACTCTAAATATATAATTAATGTTTGTTGTTTTAAATACTTATATTCAGAGACATTATTTTATTAAAGCAGGTCACCAATATTCTTTAGCTCCATCAAAGAACAATAACTCGTAAATATTTATCACGCGTTGTAAATGAATATTTTTCAAGGGGCACTAATTATTTCCACAATCTGCTGGTAGAAACACAGCGAACAATTGATTTGACTCAGGTTTTTCACTTTAAAAGCCTTCACCATCGGACGTTAATGGTCATTAAGGTGAAAAATGCTACTTCTTATTTTATTATAAAGAACCTTTTATGATTTTGTATATGCGCTCGTGTTCCCTTTTTTGTTGATGCTTTGACACGATTTTGACGAATGCTCTTTTAAGTTTATTGGCATGCTGTTAAAAATGTTCTGTTGAGTTTATCTTTGAATATTTATTCTTTTAAATAATTATGCTTTCTTCTCACTCGTTGTTTTTCAAAAATCGATAAACTCAAAGACCTGCTTCATAACTGCTACAGTCAGTCACTTGCTTTATTGAATCTGAAGAACCTGTCAGAGAATCAGATTATGATGCCATAGTAAATAAAAGCTTCAACCAATGCATAACTCTTGCACATATAACATATAATAGCCACAAAGTCACAAACCTATCTTTTTCACACTCTATCCTTTACGCTATCAACACAACATCCTTTCCATGCGTCATTATAAGTCACAATTCATTAAAATTATCGTCAAACTGACTTCAATAGGGATGTCGAGTGACTGCTATTGCAAGACATATCGACATTATAATCTCCGATCACTATCGACATTCCTGCACAGTCACTTGACTGGGGTGGCTCCGTCGCTTTGTGTTACTAGTACCATATTAAGCGTCTAATGTATGGAATTTAATTTCTAAAACTCATCCAATACTGTAAAGACAGTTTGTAGAATGTTCGTAATGGCGTTTAAGACGTTTCGTTTAGATCGTATCTTATGACATTGGTCGTAAGTTGAAAGCTAATCAAAATGTTTTAATCGATGACGCGATAACATTAGTGATGCGCTTGTCTTATTTTAGTAGTAGTTTTTGCTATCGATGATTTATTTAATTTTCTTTAGTGAATGATGTATTGGTTGTTAATATTTCATGAGGGTCTTGGGATGTATGATTTAATGTTTGTAGTTTAGATCGGTAATAATAATGGTCATGTTTGATTTTAATTGTTGCAGGCTGGATATACGATATACGTACTAGTATTACTTAAGTTATGTTATTCTGATTGTTTAACTGATTCATAAAAAATAAAAAAATGGTTATGAAAAAATTAATGACAAATGGGTCGTTCTTCTTTTTTACCGACAACACCTCCGTCACACTTTTGAATATTATGTCCTAATTATTTTGTAAAAAGCAGTACTAATAAAAACGGAAGTGTTTAAGATTATTTTAATGGTTGTATTGTCAGAAGATTTTTTTGTAAAAAAAAAAATATTGTGAAACTGAATATTTAGGAAGAAAAACGATTTTTTTTCTGAGGGGATATGTCATTGTCGATAAGAAAGAAGAACGACTCAAATATCAATTTAAGGGTTGCATTTAATAATGGTAATTAAAATGCGCCATTGACTTATTCAAAGTTTCGGTTTGATAAAGTAGTTCTTTTTTTATTTTTATTGATACATAAATAAAGTTCATAAATACAGTAGGTACATAAATAAAGTTCAATGTTGAAACTGTTATAAACAACTACCACTGCCAATAAGCGCCATGCACCTGAGGTTAACCTGAATTGAAAAGAAAAAATAAACCAACATCGATATCGACACTCCCCAAATACTACCAGCACAATCACAGCGCTAAAGGTGAATGAATTCTTTGCATTACTTAATTGATTTGTTAGATATCTCTCGTTGAGTGAGCCGTATTTAATTGAGATTCTAAAACATTATATCGTTCTTTTGGCTGTGGCGAGACCACCTAAATTGATTTCAATTTGTTAAAAAAAACATGACCTGACCCGTCGGGTGAATTAATTCCGATTATTAATCGTCTGTAAATTATGTATGTAGTTGAAGAAAAACCTGTGCTATATCCGCAATTCGTTTTGTCAATCTTATTTCTTCTCTTGTTATGGGATCTTCAAGGATGTTTGCTGAAGCTCGTGTACATAGTTGATTCTACGAGTACGCTGTGATGCGAAAATGTATTTTAAAAAAAAAATTACACCAACTTCAAAAATAAATGAGCTCAAAATTATGAAATAACTTTAATTTCGGAAGTCGGTGTCTTTATTTTAGTTTTTTGCCACCGACTTCCGAAATTAAAGTTATTTCATAAGTTTGAGCTCATTTCTTTATGAAGTCGGTTTGATTTTTTTTAAATTACTTTTTTAATTCCTAATTTTTAGTTTTAAGTAAAAACTAGAATATTTGTTTGTAATAAGCAGTTAATAGTTTGGTTGTAAATATTGCACTAGAATTTTACCAAGGTTTTGAGAAGTTTTCCTTTTGACATCACCACACCTGTAGCTCGTATCAATTGAATGTAGCCAGTGACAATCACGCTACCAAGACAAATCTAAAGACGTATAATTTATCCAAATCCGTTCATTCGTGTAGGAGTTACGAGGGAACAAAGAAGCGGACATACATACATACATACAGGTCAAACACATAACCCTCCTTTTGGGCTGCGCCACAGTCGGCTAAATACAAAGTAAAATGGCGGATTTCGGGTGCTATATTGTGGAGATTCAAATTTTTTTTTCTTCTAATACCATCGAGTGGGATATCAAAATGAAGGGTTTTAAAAGGTGATTACAAAAATATATGCAACTTATATGGTTAAAAGTAATTCATTGGCTATTTTTGTGCACTCGATCCAAAAAAATTACTCTCACGACCAAAACTCCTTGCAAGAACTAAATCGTCTGCGATTTTTTTCAAATTTGTAAACTAAATAGCTGGAAATAAAAAAAAGCAATAAAAAAAACTAAAAAACCCGACTGTGGTAAAAAACTATAAAGCTAAAAATAATCCCATTTTAAATTAAATAAAAGTTGCAAGCAGGCGGGACCCATTCCATTTTTATATTTTTCAACTCAAATGGGTCCCGCCTGCTTCCAACTTTTATTTAATTTAAAATGGGCTTGTTTTCAGCTTTTCAGTTGTTTACCGCAGCCGGGTTTTTCAGTTTTTTTAATTACTTTTTTTTTCACTTTATAGTGTTTGTTTTTGGAAGTCCGTTGTTTTTTTTTTTTTGTAAAAAAGTTTTTATTTTTCACTTTTTAGTGGGTTGGTTTGTAATTTATCTAAGTTAAAATTGCCTAATGCAACTGCTCATCACATTTTACAGAATATTGCTTTTCCCGTTGCAGGGACGTTATTGTGAGGAGTTCGCCTAGTAAGATCAGGAGAACTAGAGCTCATGGCTTGTGACGAGCATACATTGCTTAGCAACCTTATTAAAATACTTAGTTATAGTCGAGTAGTTCCGATGGCTATCTTTGTCTTCATCATCAGTTCCACTTCACCAAATGGTGCTTTTCGAGAGCAAATGCACGAGTTACTATAAAAAATACCTAAATCGCTATAGGTGTGCCTATAAAATTTGAGGGTTTCCCTCGATTTCCATGGGATTTCCTCATCAGATTCTAACTTGGTGACAATGGGACCCCCTCGAAAGCATACCCTTACGAACAAAAAAAGAATTTTCAAAATCAGTCCACAATTAACGGAGAAATCGCGTAACAAACACACAAAAAAAAAAAACAATCGGATCGAGAACCTCTTTTTGGAAGTCAGATAAAAAGGAGTACCTTTGTAAGGATCTGTTTCTGCTTACCCTCATGGAAAGAAAGCATGAGTTGTGTGGCGTGGGCGGCGTATGTATGATCTACAGTTGCTGAGAT
Organism: Cosmia pyralina; assembly: GCA_946251885.1. Lineage (NCBI taxonomy): Eukaryota > Metazoa > Arthropoda > Insecta > Lepidoptera > Noctuidae > Cosmia > Cosmia pyralina. Next base: position 8,218,623 of record OX276347.1, on the reverse strand, counting down.
GCTCATAATCATAACGGTTCTTTAAAGATGAGGTCTAAATCCCGGTAGTTACGTCTGGGCACTTACATGCTACCAACGAGAAATCTGCAAGGCGTATGAGTTTATCAAGTCCAGCAACACTCAGGCCTTCTCTCGAAGTAGTTTAATTTGTTGCAACTATTCAGAACTGGTCTAATCTTATAAATCATGCTTTTATAGTATTTTCAAACATTTGATTAAACTTTAAAAACTATAAAGAGTCGTAATTTGTATTAATTTTCACCGAGTTCCACAAATAGACGTTTTATTGATATTTTACCCGTATTTTATTGGTTTTTCAAGTCTATTAATTCTTGAATTAAGTAGGTAGTACGCAATTATGACTGCATTTTGCAGTAACGGTACGCTATCTTTTATTATTATGTATTTTGTTTATTATTATGTACTTTTTGTCTAATAAAGTGGGCAGATCAAGTTTATTGAAGCCCACACAGCTGTACAGAGAAAATTATTGTTTCTGTAAAACCAACTTGGTACGTCTCAGAATTGCATTAAAGAAAGATGGCCACAGATACATGTTTTTTAATTATGAAACTTGCGACTTTTCTTGATGTTATAAGTGATGTTGTAAGTTCTGGAGTCTTAAACATACCAGGCACGTAAGCAATTGATCAGAAAATGCTGATACAAAAAACCCTGTGGAATACTAGAGCCACTTTTCAGGGTTCCGTATTCGAGGGTCCAAACGGAGCCCTATTGCTGTCACTCGCGTGTCCGTCGGTCCGTCTATCCGTCATCTGTCACACAGGTTTTATAGCTAAAAGGTTAGAGCTACAGTCTTCAAATGTTCACAGTATAGACATCTTGTTGAGCCATACTAATTCGCTAAAAATATTTTCGAGTGAGGTATCGTTGTTTAAAGCTAGTTGAGTAGATAAATTTTGTATTTTTAGTTTTAAAAAATATTGAAAAACAAAGGAATGAGTAGCCACCAAAGTCAGTTTTTTTTTTACAAAATTTTGGTCTGAAGAATTTTTTAACTTCCCATTGACCCATAAACTTGAAATTTGGTGATAATATTTATTATTACTTATATTATACTAAAAAATACAAGTAAAAAAAACCTTCCTTAGTGCTCACTTTCATAAAGGTATGTGGCGGCATCTAGAACGCCACATGCGAACTACGCATTACAGACCTGACGTAACGCAAATCCTGCATCGCGCAAGCAGAGTTTACCGCGTGACTGGCTTATACAAGGTGTAAATTAAATAACGCACAACCTCTTAAGCAGTATTGTACTCAACATTGTGAACAACTTTTACTATGGGACTAAACCTATAATCGCGAAAAAAAAACAGCTATTCCCCACATTTATGTTCGCCAAAATGTAGAAAACAGCTGATATTTTTTCACGATTTTCAGTTTTGGTCCTCTAGTAAAAGTTGTTTATAATGATGAGTACAATGACCCCTTAACTTGTGCGTTAAGAGGTTGTGAGTTATTTAAATTACACCTTGTATACAACGTCCCGACATCAATCGACCAGTAGCTCACCCAGACACAACTACCGTCTGTTTGGAGGACCCTCCCTTTTCTATGGAGGATGGAGTGAACCTCTGTTTCTCATACCTCTACAGGTATACCCAGCCAGTGGTTTAGGCTATGCGTTGTCTGTCAGTGAATTAATGAATTTACGACGAACAAATAGTTCCTCATAGATTAGTACAGTCAGCGTCAATAATATCGGGATGAACAGACTGTTCAAAATTATCTAAACAACTATGAAAACATGACACAATAATGTTTCAGAATGAAGACAGTATACGATAACTGTCATTCTGACAAGAACTTTTCCAATTGAGACAAAGTATAATTTTCTTAGTTGTTGAGATCATTTTGAACAGTGAGCCAGCTGCCAGGTGCCAGCTGTCATTCGTGGATATTTGAAAGTAGTTACGGGTCGTCAGAAGCCCGAAAGTCTGACAACCAGTCTTACCAAGAGGTATCGTATTACCCGGTAACTAAGTTGTGGAAATCAGATAGGCAGTCGCTCCATGTAAACTACTAGTATTCAGCTGCATCTGGTTAGACTGGAAGCCGATCCCAACGTAGTTGGGAAAAGGCTAGGCGGATGATGATACCGTGCTACCTTGTACCTTTTGCAAGTAGGTATCTTTTGCGTAAGATACTGTCCACATTCAAGTATCTCTACAAGTCAACATATAGGTATTGTTTCCACAAGATTGTAAACAGTAGATATATTACTGTTCCACCATCCTTAGGCCACTTTCAAAGAAATAATACCTATTATGCGTGGGAGTAATCAAACAATTCACCAAACCAAACATAAGGGCTTATTCTAACTCAAGGCAATTATACGTCTAGTTGGTCTACTGAAGTCGGGACATCGGAATCGTTTTAAGTCGAGTACACACTTGAAGTGTTTGTGTTTCGAGAGGGCTAGTCCATGCCATGCCGTGACGAGTGAGCCTTGTTGTGTGAATACCGTAGCGATATGCTCGTGTGTTTGATGCCTTATGAACTATGGTAAAGTACGACAACGTTCAAAGGTTCCTTCGTTTATTTTCGCAAAAACCGAACTTTTCCGAATATGTTTGTTCCATGGAAACTTCGCCGCAAGAGAGCGCTGTGTGTTCGTCAATTTTTTTTTTTTTGTGGAGCGGAAGGTCGTGTCAGACTTTTACTGACTAAAACCCACCCATTTTCCATCAGTTGCCCGTGCCAGGGCCACCACGGTATCTCTTTCCAACTACCCGCGACCCCAGCGGCTTATCAAAGTCACCTTAAAGACAAAGCGACCAATCGGCGAAAAGAAAAAACAGCACCATCTCGCGGCAAAGTTTTCAGCAAGGAACTCCATTGACAGTTGAATGAAAGTAATAAAAGTTAGTAATAGTACGTGACGAGTCGTCATCTAGTTAACATAGTTACAAAAAATAGAATTATGCCTTCCTGTGTAGTAAAAACTTGTGAAAACAGTAACAAATCACATAAAAGTCTCATGGAATCACTTTTCACTTAGAAATACTTGACATAACATCGATTTTTTATTATATAAACTATGAGTTTTATGTTACTTGGAACAAGAAACCTCATCGAACGAACGCAGTGACATAAAGTGCGAGGGTTGCCATAATACGATTTAAAATTTCCCCATTCCCACACAATATTATTCCCTAAAATATAGGAATACAATTTAACAAATGACAACCTTTTGACACACATAGATTAAAGGTGGCTTCACTATTGATGATCGCGGCGCTCCATCTTCTTTTTTTTGTTGATCTGGGATGACATTTGAAAGTCACATTGCCACGTATAATATTTTAAAACCACAACCGCTATTTTCCAAAATCCCAAACTATACCAACCGTCCAAAAGTAAGTCCTTCATTAAAACAATTCTCACAAAAAAATCAGTAACAAACACTTAGTAGCGCCTTCTAAGCGGGACGAAGTTGACTGGTGCAATAAGTGGGTGACGGAAATAGTGCGTCAATTATAATAATTTAGGTGGGAATTAAAAATTAATTTCTATTGGTCGATATTCACATGTGGTCACATTTCATTCGCTATATTTCGGTTTTTCCGAAGGCAAACGATGGACGACAACGTACAAAGGTACGTTGTCGTACTGTACGTATGTTTTCACTAGATTATTGGTGCTTGTTTGTGGTTGTAGGAACTATGGTGTATGGCTATTGGATCGAGTAAAAAAAATAGATGTCTGTTTTTGGTAGCTTATTGGTAGTACACCCGGTTTTTCGAAAGCTTTAATTAATCTGTTGTCGACTTATACGTTATACGTGAATAGTTTTGTTTATAAATTGTTAATAAGTACCTACAGCATCTTGAGGAGCTCGTGGATAAGTAAGAACAGCCGCACGGGTATGTTTAAGCTACGCTTGCCGCGGATGGTCCGTGGATGGGTGACCATCTTTATATACCAAGACTCCTCCGTGCCTCAGAAAGCACTTTAAGCAATTGGTCCCGGCTTTCAGTCGTGGATCTTTGACAGTCGTTATATTACCCAGTAACTGGGTTGTGGAGGTCAGATAGGCAGTTGCTTCATGTAAAATACTGGTACTCAGCTGCATCCGGTTAAACTGGAAGCCGACCACAACATAGCTGGGAAAAGGCAGATGAAGTACAGCATCTTAAATTAGATTACATGTTTTGACTCTTGATAGGGCCCCTTGGTCTAGTGGTTGCAAGCGCGACTGCTGAGTGTGAGGTCCTGGGTTCGATTCCCGGAAAGTGTCATTGGGTATTGCCATTAGGAATTTTTTTAATAACACCCTGGAATTTGGAAGTTGGCTGTGTGATACCCCCGTGGCTCGGAAAGCACGTTAAGCCGTTGGTTCTGCGCGTGATCTCTCTTCGGTCGTGTCCGATCGCTGTCCCATCGGACTATGAGAGTGAGGGAAAAGAGAGTGCACATGTGTCTGCGCACACACTTGTGCACTATAATATCTCCCGCGCCGAAGGCTGGTCTCCACTGGGTACCATGGCCGAAATTCAGTCTAGAGGACTGTTATTAGGCTTCAAGAAACAGTACAGAACAGGCAAAGATAAATACATACTATTAATAATGTTATAACGAAAGTCTGTCTGTTACCTTTTCACACCTTAACAGCTGAACGGATTTGGATGAAATTTAAACACACGGCTAGACTATGACCTGGGTTAGGACATAGGATTTTATCCCAGTAGTACGTTCCAATGGGATAATTTCTGAACACCACGCGGCGAACTCGCGGGCTAAAGCAAGTACCTAATAAATCAATCAATCTGCCTAGCCTTTCTCCAACTATGTAGGGGTCGGCTTCCAGTCTAACCGGATGCAGCTGAATACCAGTATTTTACATAGAGCGACTGCCTACCTGACCTCCACTAACTAACAGTAACTGCGTAATACGATACCCCTTGGTAAGACTGGTTGCCAGACTTTCGGGCTTCTGACGACCCGTAACGACTATCAAAAATCCACGAACGACAGCCGGGACCAACGGCTACGGAGGAGCCTCTTTATGTAAAGATGGTCACCCATCTACTGATCAACTCCGGCAAGCGTAGCTTAACCTGATGGATCGATCCGTGCGGCTGTTATTACTTAGCCACGAGTTTTATTGATGAATATTAGCAGGATATTTTAGCCAACCTGGCGGCGACGTCGTTAAAAGATGCCCTTCTATTAATAAATGTCACCCGTCTCTCCACAATTTCATAGCTTGCTACGAGTATAGGGTGCATAATATACTTGGTAGGCTCTTTATCTCCTCCATATCCAAAGGACACGTCTTTCCTACCATTATCGCGCCCCCCGGTCTACTGCTTGTTATGCAATGGTCTCTGTTGCACCATGTAACATGAGGCTACAGTGGCTAGTGTGAATCCTTGGGGTCATTCGAGTAATTCAAACTCAAACTCAAACTCAAAGCATTTATTTCAAATAAACCAATTACAGGCACTTTTGAATTGTCAATGGGTCGGTCAGTCAGAAAGATGAAGCTAGTTGCCCATTCCAAAGCGTAGTAGATCCCTATGGAGAAGAACGGGCAAGAAACTCCACGGACACTCTTTTAAATCATAATATTTTTACAAAATATTGGTTACATCGTTCAAGTTGAAAATATACATGTGAGAACAATGTAGAAAGACGTGCACGTTAAAAAGCGTCCGTAATAAAAAGCTAATAACTAAAACAACTAAATTAAATATTAAAATTAAAAATAAGCCATGGCAGCTAAGAGACGACCAGTCCCAACTGACGGCGCCCGTTCACGAACATGACGCATGGATCAGCACCAATTAGCTCAACCATTTTGAAGGGAACTTAATGATCCAACACACACGCCACCATCAGCGAGACATTTGAGTGAGCATGACATACTCTCAACCGCCAGGGCACACTCAAGTCAGTGAAAGACGTACCCAGTAAAAGGTAGCTTAATAGTAGCTACATAGTGCTCACACGTGCTATGCAATTATATAATACTAAGAGATTGAATCTAAACAATACAAAGAAAGTTTTCTCTCATCTTAATCTTCAGCAGGTCCAACAATATATCCGAATGCTAATCAATTAATTAATGCGTCCTTGTGGAGCAGGACAAGCATTCAGCCAAGCATTTTTGTCAGCGATGTAATCCCCCAACTTATAATATGCCTGGCTGCATAGTGTGCGTTTTATACAAGATTTAAATTTCCTTTCATTCAGCTGGAGTATGTGGGGAGGTATTTTATTATAACATTTTAAACAGTACCCCATGAAGGATGAGTCTACTTTAGCCAGTCTGAAACCTGGTTGAACTAATTGGTCCCTATTTCTAGTCCTATAATTGTGTCCTTCACCTCTTTTACCGAAAAGATTTAGATTTTTCCTTACGTACATGATGTTTTCGTAGATATATTGACAAGGTACCGTCATGATGTTAATATCTTTAAACAGTTCCCTTAGAGAATCGCGCCTGCGGAGGCCATATATTGCTCTGATGGCTCTTTTCTGCAGAATAAAAATAGACTCTATGTCTGCAGCCCGTCCCAATAGTAAAATACCGTAAGACATAATACTATGAAAGTAACTGAAATAGACCAGCCTTGCGGTGTCTACATCAGTGAATTGACGGATTTTTCTCACCGCATATGCTGCTGAACTTAGCCGTCCTGCAAGAGATGTTAAATGCGGACCCCATTGCAGCCTTGAGTCGAGCGTGATCCCCAGGAAAACAGTTTTATCGACGAATTCTAGTTTCTCTTTATTCAATACTATGTCACAATCAGTACTTTTAACATTTGGTAAAGCAAATCTTATACATTTAGTCTTTTTCCCATTTAATACTAAATTATTAGCAGTGAACCAATTATGGATCTGCAGTAGGGCGTTATTTACGTCGTAAAGATTTGATGCACGTCTATTTATCTTAAAAATTAAGGATGTATTGTCAGCAAATAACACCATTTGTGGTTGGTTTTTTAATAAATGGGGTAGATCATTAATATATACTAAAAAGAGGAAAGGACCCAATATCGAACCCTGTGGAACACCCATTTGTACTTTTAGATCGAGTGAATTGACACCATTTATTTGAACTTGTTGCTGTCTATCATTTAAATAAGATTTTACTAAACTGAGCGCAAGTTTACCTAGTCCGTAATGCTCAAGTTTCAAGAGTAAGATTTCGTGATTTACGCAGTCAAATGCCTTGGAGAGGTCACAAAAGATTCCTATGGCATCTTGGGCCTCCTCCCACGCTGAAAATATGTGTTTTAATAAAGTGGCACCCGCGTCAGTCGTGCAACGTCCTTTGGTGAAACCAAATTGCTGATCGTGCAAGATTTGGTTGGTGTTAAAATGATTAAGCATTTGATCGAGCATTACCTTTTCGAATACCTTGCTGAATACCGGCAACACGGATATTGGTCTATAATTGTTGGTGTGTTTACTGTCCCCAGATTTAAAAAGTGGTATAACCTTACTAAATTTCACTAAATCCGGGAAGACTCCTTCATCCACACACAAATCGAGTCTGAACAGTAGTGCCTATGCATTGTACTTGTTGTCACGAAATGTAAATAGGGAGGCGTTATTAACAGCTTACTACGGTCTGGCTGAATCCGTGCTCAGATATGGTGTTATCTTTTGGGGTAACTCGACTAACAGAGAAGTAGCATTTAAAGCACAGAAGAGATGCCTTAGAGCAATGTTTCATTTGCAAACCATGGACAGCTGCAAACCCTATTTTATAATGCATAAAATTTTAACATTGCCATCCATATATATTGTTGAAACCGTTATGTTTGTCAGGAACAATCCTAAATTATTTCAGCGCATAGCAGATCAATTTCCGAGTAACAGGCGTGTCCAAACCCAACTATGTGTACCTCCCTGTAGGACTGCACTTATGCGTAAAAGTGTTTTTCATATGGCTCCAATTCTTTATAATAAGTTGCCTAAAAGTTGGAAGGAGCTTAATAATGTACTCATGAAAAGAAAACTGAAGACATATTTAGTAAATAAAGCCTACTATAACATCAACGAGTTCTTAGAGGAAAGATTTGTATTGACATAGTAGCTTATTTGATTTGATTATTTAATTTTTTGTGTTTGTTAATTGACAATGGAATAGTTTAATAATTTTTTTGGATCTAATTTTATTAAAATATTATTAATTGTATTATTGCTTACTTAATTTATTGTTATTATAGGAGAATGTTTTAATTAATAATATTTCTTGATATTTGCACGTCACATCATGTGGCAAACATGCCTGTACCTAATAATGTTGTTACCATCTTGCATGCATGTTTTTTCTTGTATGAATGACACATGTTTAAGCAAATAAATATTATCTTATCTTATCTTATCTTTACAAATCACCCTGGAGTGATTCAAAGCAAGTAATACATATTAAAGTAATTAAGTTCTAAATCATCATCCTGTAGCCCTCATAAAGTATTATGTTTACCTAAGTTTGTGATATTCAAAACGGATTAAAATTATCGCCAGTATCTCATGCATAAATATCAAACGGAGATAATAATCTATAGGTAACAAATAAATGTCACAAGTGTTTTGTCAATGTATAAACTTGTATACTATGCAAGCAATTGAAAAGTACAGCGGTATGTACAGTCAACAAAAGAGATATCTAGGCAGGACACACCAACACATTTGTATGTGAATTGCTTCATGCTGTTCAATTTTATATATATTACATTGTTTTTGCAATATTCCTACATTGTAACACATCAACACAAAATTGTATATTTTCACGAAATTGAACATGAAGCAATTCACACATAAATATGTTAGTACACCCTGCCCAGATATCTCTTTTGTTGACTGTACATAAAATTGCTGCGTTTAGCGGCTAATTGTAGACCCACTTTTACCCCCCGGATTTTAGGGTTCCGTACTAAATAGGTAGGGACACAGGGTTATTAGTAATACGTCGGCAATCCATTAAAGGGATGTAGGAGAGGTCATTTGCAACCAAATGACCCCTTATAATAATAAAGAAACCCGCAGGGCAGCATGTGGCGAGCTGTTGGGCAGTAGCGACCCCACGGACCCTATCTCCCGGGAGAAGTCTTGTTCCTCATCTCTGGCTTGCCTTTATTGACCGGCTGGAGTGAATACTGATGGGAACAGAGCTCCCACCTCATTCTTGCCTTTATTGGCTGGCTTGAGTGGAGATTCGCAAGAGCAAACGTGCTCGGAGGAAGGAAGTATTCCAGTAAGTGCTTGTAGGGATCTTGACCATCTTCCGGGCTCTGGGATTGTTCTGAGAGCCGTGGAATACCTCTCCACTCCTCAAGCACCTCGTGACATGTTGCCCCCTTGTCGCTACGTCACTAAGTGCTAGCGACAGTTTCCGGGGGCCCATTATTGAGTGTGCAAGTTACCCCCTGCCAATTTTTCCGTGTAATAAAACATTGATTAGGCAGGGGCCATAGTCCTTTCATAGTTCTAGTTAACCAGTCCACTTTAGCCACCCAAATCCATAGTCCAATATCTTTGTTTCCATATCCTGCAATAGTCCTACACCAACCGGGGATTGTCCTTGGGTGCACTTGCTTAGAGCGTATAGGGATAATCGTCGGTTGGTGCCTCATTTCATTGAAAGCGCCTGACAGGCCTCTGCCAGTTGGCTTCGGCCCCTCGTATGCCTTCCAAAGGTCCGGGACCCCAGAGTCCCGAGATATGTAAACATATCAAAAATAATAATAATAATAATACATTTATTTCAGACCATAAGTCCATAAACAACACCCAATACAATTTTATACACAAAAAACATACATAAATACATGAACACACATAACTACACTAAAAATACACTAAAACAATTTACTTAAAATATTGGAATGACGCACGATGAGTGGTCATCCATTGCCACATCAATGGACTGTCTGTCCTGTCGGCTAGTGTAGCCACCAAGCTGTTGGAGCTGTCGCGCACTCGCCGCATCAGGGATGCTATCCGAGTCCGCATCAGTGCGTAAAAATCTGGCACGCCATTTTCCGCGAACATCCCCGATGCACTGCAAAAGCGCGGCAGCCCCAACATAACTCTAAAGGCGTTATTGTACTGGACTCGCAGAGCATTGTACGAGCTTTTTGTATAGCTGACCCATAGGGCACACGTGTACATAGATTGGCAATACGCTCTAAAGAGTGTAATTTTCACCTCCCTAGTACAACGTGCAAACCTACGAGCCAGCATGTTACATCGAACTGCCAATGCTCTGCGTTCCCTCTCTATGTCCACATCGTCGGACAGACTATCGGTGACCCAATGCCCCAGGTACTTGAACTTCGTGACCCTGCAAAGCTGAGTGCCCCCCAAGGTGACTGGTGGGACAGTATCATAATATTTGTTACCCGCTTTGAAAACCAGTAACTCGCTCCTTATGACTCCTATGCAAATTCAATTGAATTCAATTTATTTATACAAGTAACCATGACTCATTTGTTAGTAAAAAACTTATCCTATGCTAGTAATTAAGACAATTTTCATCTACAAATTCCTGTTTAATATACTCGGCGGCAGTACTGTCCGACGCTTCACCGCGGCTGCACCATTCCATGGGAAATGGCGCAGCAGCGATTCACGTACGGACGGACGGGAAATTAGAGACAGGATACAATTGCTGCTGCCCCACACCCCACGCACCAGGGACGCACAGCGCTTACGCATTGTGGCAAAAAAACAATCCACATGTGCGTCCGCGAACATCCCTGATGCGCTACAGTAGCGGGACAACCTCAACTGTACCCTGAACGCGTTGTTGTATTGCACGCGGAGGGCAATGTACGATTTTTGAGTATACCTAGCCCACAGGCTGCTTGTGTAAAACGTAGTGCAGTACCACGGAATAGATAAATATGGTTGCAGTACGCTCTGAAAAGAGTAATTTTAACGCTTACTGAACAACGAGCAATCCTGCGAGCCAGCATGTTCGCTCTAACCGACAAGGCCCTCCGCGCCCACTCAATGTCGTCATAGTCCCTGAGAGCAGGGGTAAGTATGTGGCCAAGATATTTAAACTTGTATGCCCTCTCTAATGGCATACCATTAAGGTAAACTGGTCGTACATAAACAGGATACCTAGCCCTGGCCCCAAATGTAAACCATTTTTTTTTGCAGAAATCGACCATTTTAGTAAAAAACCTGCTCAAAATTATGAAAATTGTAACGATTTGTAGCTCTGATTTAAAAATTATTAAAAATAAAATCTATTAAAGGTAGATAGGTAGGTTAGCAAGCAGATATCAATAATAACAAAATATTTCATGCATTGGTTTTTTTTTTTATAAATTTTCAAAGTTGTACAAGTACCGCAAATATCTTCAAAAAAATATAAAATGTCAAATTACAGACAAATGATAAATGTCGAAAATGATTCATTGGGCCCACCACCCTTCATTGGGTAGGTAAATAACTCTACACAGTTTCTATTTAAATAATATCTGAACGTTATAGTCATAATTTTCTAAATAAAAATTGTAACAGCATTATGTGAGTATATTCAGAACTATGTTTCCCAACCATGTTGGGACCAGCTTCCAGTCTATCCGGATGCAGCTGGATACCAGTATTTTTACATGGAGCGACTGCCTATCTGACCTCCACAACCCAGTGACTGGGTAATACTGTCGTAGGGGTGTGGAGCATGGGTGGGTTTTAGTCAGTAAAAGTCTGACACGCCCTCCCGCTCTGCCCAGAGCGGGAGAAGTCATTTGATGATTTCCCATCCACAAAAAAAAAAAAAAAAAAAAAAAAGGGTTGTCCCCCTTGGTAAGATTTGTTGTCAGACTTTCTGGCTTCTGACGACCCGTAGCGACTGTCAAAGATCCACGAACGACAGCCGGGACCCAGCGGCTTAACGTGCTTTCCGAGGCACGGAGGAGTCTCGATATGTAAAGATGGTCACCCATCCACGGACCAACCTCGGCAATCGTGGCTTAACCTGACGGATCGACCCGTGAGGCTGTTATTATAGCCACGAGCTCATCTGTAGAATATGCCCTGCAACAATGAAACGATATTTACTAAGTCTTCTAACTAGAATAATTATGTCCAGGGGTATATCAAGCGTAGGTATATTATACAAAGTAATTGTGAACTAGGTCTCTCTTCTTAGCGTGTCGACGGCAATCTAAATGGACTTGGCCTAGAATTCGGCTACGTGTTTGGCGCCATCACTAGCGTCCATCAGTTCCTGTATCGTGCATACGAAGGACACGCAGGACACGATAAGTTTTCCACCGTTTGTGGAACAGCACCACTATAACACTCCAAGGCGGAGTCGACTATGAATCTCCACCTGAACAGGTTTTCCTTGCTTCAGCTAACCTGGGTCCGGAGTCTGTTTAAAGACTTCCAGGTTAGCCAAGGCAACTCGTGTTCAGGTGGGAGGTATGAAAGTCACACTCAGTCATAGAACAAAGCTTTCATGTCCCCATCATAAATAACCCACGCGTTGTGCTTAGTGGCTTGTACTCACTCCTCAATATGCGCTAACCTTTTCAAAGACCACTTTACATTTTCGTTTCATCTGTCACGAAAATCGGATATAGTTGCACTTCAGACGTTGTTTTCATCAAAATCTTTACGGAACCCAAACAAAACTCAATCAAGTTTGTAAATATCAGACTTTTTTGCTCCACAGCCCAGCTTGTTGATTCTAAAATATTACGCGAATTAGCAAAACGCTTCTAACAACAGTAATTACTATGGCTATTAACGCGATACGACAGCGGTACTCAACATGTTAACAGGGAGAAACATGTTAAAAGAGAAAGTTTGAGAAAGGTCCGTTTATTTCCTCGACAGTGCAATGTATCACTTTAATGCACTGTAGAGCAATTCTGTGCTTGTGAAACTGCAATTTGGTTTATGGTTTTGAACTGATAAAAGATAAAAGTAAGAGGTTTTAATTGAGATACTTTTATAGGTCGAGATACTTAATTCAATATACTCATTTTAACGCGGTAAGTAGGTAGCTACCGCGTGTTACGGTGTTCATGTAGATGAGCGAAGCTAAACGAACTTAGTTTCGTTCCCAGTGTGGTCTGCGCTTTAGTCGTGTTGGTGGATCAAATTATCTTCTACCAAAACATTGTCACGTCGATTTTATTGCTTTTGGCCTCTTAAAGATCAGAGTTAGGACTCAGTGGATAGTTCGCAGGTGAGGCAACGTTTGCGGTATAACATCAAATACAATAACATCGAATATAATCGAACTAAGTAGGTTATTTGTGTTAGGTTCACAAAACATTCCAATAGCATTTTTTAAATAGTCAGCCGGAAATAAAACACTACAACTTACAGAACAATATCTATCCCTATCTATCCCTATACTATTAAATGAGCAATATTTGTATGTATATATAGGAGATGTTTTATAAACTTAACAAAAGACCAAAGAGTTTTTAATGATGTATATATGTAAAAACTTTGTCTTCTGATAAATCTCGATTAGTTTTTCCAGGCGTTTTCTATTGATGTGAATACTAAATATCAACTGTCATATTCTAGAAAAGCCTCATTGCTGTCTCCCGTTCAATTATTTACAGAAGTTAAACTTAAACACTTAAGTATTCGTTTTTAAAAGGTTAATGAGGATTTGTACACTTGGTGGTTTGATGAGAAATTAGAACTGATGACAAACATAAATGGTTTTACAAATTCGACAAGGCTGTTTGGGCATCGTTCTTTTGCCTCTCCATTGACATGAACCGGGCCAACGTTTTTGGCGCCAACAAAAACGTTAACGTATTGACAATTATTACTAACAGATATAAGTATTCTTTTTGTTCGTAATTTATTTATTTATTTATTATTACAAAATCCACAGCTCTTTAACAATTTTACTTAAATAGATAAAACCAATCTTACAGCCAATTATGGATTTACAATTTATAGCAACACTGATTACATGCATCAGAAACAACAGGATGACACGACAACGACGACACGCGCGACGAGTTTAAGCAGTATAAAAACAGTTATTGCTGATATATGTATATTTTTTTTTAAAGTAGATACCTTATACAAAATAGATCTACCTACCTACGAGTATGTCTCATTTCTGGAAAAATCGTTTTCTCTATTTTCACCCCAGCAGAGCTCGGTCGCCCAGGTACTATAAATAAAAAGAGAAGTCCTGACTGACTAACTGACTTATCAACGCCCAGCCCAAACTCTTGAAACTAGAAAGCTGAAATTTTACACAGAGGTTCCTTTTATAATATTGACAAGGACTAAGGAAGAATTTCTCGGTAGTAGGTACGTTCCCTTGGGATATTTTCCGAACTCCACGCGGGCGAAGTCATGGGCAAAAGCTAGTAAATAAAAATATTGATTTTTATTTCGGAACAAAGAATACGTAGAGTATTAACTTATTATCTGGTGTTGGTATCGATCACCCTCCGCACAAACTGCTTTACAATTTCATGAGCTGAAGTTCTCCACTGCAGTTCTCAGGATGCTGTTGCGACTGTCTCTCACTCTCCTTAGCAGTAAAGCTGTTTTCTTGGGAACAATCGCGTAACATCCTTCGGTTCGAGCAAGCATTTCCGATGCATTGCATTAGCGAGGAGGTCCCAATGTGGCGGTATCTACATCGCCACATACGAACTACGCATCACAATGACATGACGTCACGCAAAAATTCTGCATTGCGCAATTACCGTCTTATTACAAAACAAGGTTCATCTTCAAACCCAGGTTTAAACCATGGACCCTTTTTTGAATTTCGAGCTTTATTCTGACACGTTAAGATGTCAGTTTTACAAAACTGACAACTTAGTACCGGATTATGTTGTCAGTTTTGTATAAAGAACTGTATTTCTATCAAAGCTAGGTTCATATTACAAAAACTGGCTCGATGGTTTAAACCATGACGAAGAAAAACCTCGTTTTGTAATAAGACCGTTAGAGTTTACCGCGCCACTAGCATATACAACATTATTTTTAGTATATGCGAAACCTGAATAGAGTTTGCTCAGAATAAATGAATCAATTCCAATAATTTTTATATCGTGTTATATTTGGCCCCAAAAATCTTTAAAAAGGTTACAATATGGACACCGAGCGACGAACTCAAGTCACAGCAAGTCATAGCGGCACTAGGCACGGGCGCACAGCGGCCGCCGCGTGGTGATCATGTTTTTGTACGGACAACCAGGTAACATAACATGCTTATAACTTTGTGATTTTTAACCGAGGAAAAAAGGAGGAGGTTCTCAATTCGACACGTATATATATTTTTTACAGAGTCGTCCGATTTAAAAAAAAATTGTTTTATTCGAGAGGGTATACATCAAAGTTGGTCCCATATATAATTGATTAACTTTGCTTGGGTAGTTTTTGAGTTAGCTTCAATAATACGTATGTTTTCGCCACTTTTATATGGATGATGTTCTAGTTTGTTTTGCAGGTAGTGGTATTAGAATTTGTGTGGGGTACCACAACTAAAAAGTGAAAAATAAAAACTTTTTTACAAAAAAATACAACCGACTTCCAAAAACAACACTACAAAGTGAAAAATAACTTTAATTTCGGAAGTCGGTGGCAAAAAACCAAAATACATTTAACCAGACACCAACTTCCGAAATTAAAGTTATTTTTCACTTTGTAGTGTGGTTTTTGGAAGTCGGTTGTATTTTTTTGTAAAAAAGTTTTTATTCACGATACAGTTTTGAAATTTTTACATAGATTCTTTACATAAAAATAACTCATGTTTCGGGTTTTGCATATACTAAAACTAATGTTGTATACAACGTCCCGACATCAACCGTTGCCTAACAGACCCAAAACCGTTTCGTCGGATGTTCCTCCCTTTTGAATAGAGGATGAGTGAACTTTACACCCTGTTCCTCATGCCTTTATACCTACCAACAACATTCTCCATTGTTGTACTGGATGCGCAGGATCTTTTGGTGTATTTGACCCATAGATTACTCGTGTACAGACTGTGGCAGCAAGCCTTGAAAATAGTGATTTTTACTAGATCTGTACACCGAGCAAATCTACGGGCACAATCTATTGCACTGGACGGCGAGTGCTCTACGCTTCCTCTCTATAATTATCTACATAAACCAGTTAAAATCCAAATAAAATTAGTCTCACACGACACCAAATAACGCTAGTCAAACACACAATTTTACATAACAAACATATTGATCACTTTGACCCAAGCAGACAGACATGGCAAATATTTATAAAGCAAAAAAGGTGTCAATTGAAAAAAGTTTGAGACACACATATAGGGGGCATACGCCTACCGTTGGCCACAAGTATGGTCGTGATAATTGAGTACTATTTACATAATTGGCGCATTTGTAGTTGTGGGCACAGGTATTAAGTTGCCAGACGAATATGACAGTTTGTGGTCTTGTAATATTTTAGTTATGTTGGTCTGTGGTGCGGTGGTAAGCCACATTTGTAACGAAATAGATTATAGTTTTAGAATATTTTTATTAGGAAAATTATACTATTTAGGGGAGCCAAGATTTTCAGGACCTTTTTAAACATTGATTGCATATTTTCCAAAAAAAAAAAGAAAATTTCATTAACTTTTCTAGGGCTGTTTTACCTATAGCCTAATTTTTAAAGTGACAAGTAATGGATTTTTGACCATAAGCTTTGTCATAATACACGGTTTGGTATAAAATGACAAAACAAATGACATAAATGGAATAGATCTATTCCTTAAAAGTCATTTGTTTTGTCATTACTTATCACTTTGGAAACACGCGTTGTATGGCAATGCTGATTCTTTGGCCAAAAAATAGGCCAGCTCTCTCGTCACGTGAGGAGTCAACCAATAGCTTAGCGATGTCTTGAAAAATAGATTATGTTTTATGTATTAACAATACATATTTTATTTGCGGTTCTTCCTCCCTATGTAAATACACATGAAAGCTCAGTTTATGGCAACTTAATTTTTGCCATCCATGAGAAAAAACTATTAGAAATGCAGCCTCTAGTCACGTTAACCCTCAACTGTACACACAGGCACCAAAAAAAAAAAAAAAATAAAAAAAAAAAAAATCATAAAATTATATTTTACAATGATACTGGTAACAAAACTCTTACTTCGCAGGTACGTTTACTTTTACGGCCCTTTCAAATTTTCCTTCTTACGAGCTGATGGCTCATAACAATGATGCCATGCATGAGCACATGCTATCAGCCTCATGTTCAGCTAGATTCACACGTACGTATCTCTGTGAATAAAACTTACCCGAGTTATTAGGTCACACAGGGGGGACGTCATTGCGTCATTGGATAGGTAGTTGCTGAAAATTAGCGCCGCTGACGATAGGCTCGTCCGTCGTCACGGCATTTTGCTGAGCAACGACCTTTTCTTGGACAGATACGACGCACGGATTAATTTGTTCTTGTTGTTTTTGTTATAAAAGTATTATTTTTCCACTTTTGTTTTGGTTGTTTGTTGCATGTTTGTTTTCATTTCCTAGTGGTCACAACACAGAGCAGAGGCAATGTGGAGTTGTAAACTGTACATTGTTTTTGGTCTCATATCAATCAAACTTGAATATGAGGCTTTTGTTTTCATTGCTATTGAGTGTATTTTGTAAAAAAAAAAAAATGTGCGTTTTATTTGTGCAGAATAAACAAGTTTTCTTTCTTTTTCTTATTACCAGCTTCTTCCTGAGAAATTCTTTCTCCAATGCTTCGTTAAAATGATATGTAAGTATACTAATAGTTTATAGCCTCAGCACACCTCCGCCGCGAAACTATAGCAGCGAAACCGCAGTAGTCCAACTCAACTGACTCGCATGATGTTCCGCTACTCGAGTAGTGGAACATCATGCAGTTTCGCGGTTTCGCGGCGGCGGTGTGCTAAAGCCCTTAAAATTTATAAACTTTTCTACAGACAAATGGTAATCTTACAAATTATCATCTTATGGTGCGACTATTCTGAGCATGAGGTTCTGGTTGTTCTGGTTCGGGCGAAGTGTATTTGGTATTTTCCAGCGGCCCAGAGTCTGAATTTTTACATAGGGTTTAAACACGTCTGGGGCGTAATTTGGGTGTACTGTTAATACACCTCTGCCTACCCGTTCGGGAATTACAGTCGTGATTGTATGTTATGTCAAATAATAATACGTTATCATCATAAAGGCCAGTCTCTATACCAAATGGAGTCCAACTCTATACTCGACTTGTCAGCAGTCGTATGTTTTCCTTCACAACCAACTGCCTAGCTTTTTTCCAAGTTGTTGGGGTCGGCTTCCAGTCTAACCGGTTGCAGCTGAAAACCAGCAATTTACATGGAGCGACTGCGTATATGACCTCCACAACCCAGTAACTGGACAATACGATACTCCTTGGTAAGACTGGTTGTCAGAATTTCGGGCTTCTAACGACTGTCAAAGATCCACGAATGACAGCCGGGACCAACGGCTTTACGGAGGAGTCTCGGTATGTAAAGATGGTCATCCATCCATGGACCAACCCCGGCAAGTTAGCTAAAGCGTAGATCGACTCGTGTGACTGTTATTACTTAGCCACAAGCTCTTTTCCATCACAACCAGTTCCCAAAAAGTTGAGCAACGGTTTCTGACAACGTCGAAGAACGGAAGCGAATATTATAGGCAATTAGCTACCCAAACAAAGTCTATTAGAATTGTGAAGTGTTTACTTTAAAACTACGCTTCAAAAGAATAATTCCACAAAACGTCGGTGTATCTAAACTTCAAAGAAACCGAAAGCATTGCATTTTTGTTTGACACCGTTTTACTAAAGGATATTTTCGTTTTGCGATGGATATTAATACGGGTTTTTCAACAGTCAACACCTTTGATATTCACTTTGTTTAATTTTCTTAGGTGAAGATCTGCGGCTGGTTCTGAAAAACCGATTAAGTTTATGATATTCTAGAGAAACGATATTTGTATAATGGATAATAGAAATAGGAGATATGAGCCACCTAACGTCGTCTGAAGCAAAGTGGACTCGGGAACAATGCGTAATTCACTATTAAAGTTTGAGCACCTCTTGTTTTAGAATTGCCAGTTTACAAAATAACCGTTTTTACTGAAATATTTTAACACAACAGGTGAGCTTACTTTATACCTGTTTAATCTATACTATATGATAATATTCTAGAGAGGTAAAATTTGTATTTTATTTTATTTTTTGTTTGTGTTGTAAGTTTGTATGTAGGGGTTAATCTCTGGATCTACCAGTCGAATTTCAAAAAATATTTTTACATTTAATAGCCCAAGTCTTGAGGAAGGTTATATGGCTGTCGACACCACGCTATGATCCTTAGGAGCCGAGCAAAAAGAAAAAAAGTCAGAAAGAACGCTAAGCAAAAACGAAGTAATACGGTGGGCGGGCGATGCGATGCGAGGGGGGATTTCCCGCGGACGAAGACGCGGACAGAAGCTAGTTCATAATAAAATGTCAATAATATAAAAAAAAAAGTTTTTACAGCTTTTTACTAACACAATCTCGGTGAAAACACTCTTAAATTTATCGTAAAGTCAATAAAGCGCCACGATGTGAAATGTGAGTACCGTAATAAATACACAATTGTTTATAATTAGGTGCGCTTCTTACTTTAATGGTGTAATAAAGACGCAAATTGCGATCCGATTGTTTTTCTAGAGTAAACTTTCGATGATCTACTACTAATGACGTCATTCGTTGAGGAAACTTTAATTTAAAGCTTCGCCTGAATACAAACGTACATTATTATCCACATATGGGCAGCACATCAAATAATATAACGTGTTATTATCTCATAATAATACGCTTTATTATACCTGTTTAAGTATATTTTTCCGTATCGTATAAAATGTATGTCACGTAGGTAAAATTTATTACATTTTATTAATGTCATATCAAGAAGACGCATAGAAACGCCAGGTGTAGGTACACGAGATTGTTTGTTTAACACAATTAGAGTTTCGCACGTGTATTCTAATTATAGAATGTGTTCCGAACGCTTCTCACTGTCCATCACTCAGAATCAGGCAATGTCTGGTTCGTATTAGTGCTGCCCTATGGAAAGTTAAACAGCTGAGCACCGCTGTGAAAAATATGCACTTCCTTTTTTAATTTATTTATTTGTCTATAAATGCAACTGTAAAATCTATCGAAGAAGCCATTAAAACCAACATTGACTGCATTAATAGCTGTAAAACTGGATTATTAAGAGGTTCATAATTTAATTAATGCAGCAGAAGAGATAATTTAGCGGCTCGCCCACACGCATCGTTAATATAACAAATTCATATCCCCACCTTCATATCTCTAATCACGCGAAGCCTAATCTGCTAAAATCTTAGCCAAAATAGCGCGAAAATCGTTTGGGTGTGCGCGTGCGGCGGGGTGGGCTCAGGTGAGCGTCAGTCCGCGCCGCGATCTCCCACCGACAGGGATCCACGCACGACACGCCGCGAAATTTCGGAACTGTTTAGAAAAATCGAACGCATTTCGTTCTCTACACTAAAAAATATCATAAAAACAAATCGAGTCGTTTAGAGAATGGAAATGGGGCTAGTTTTGAAGTAAAGGGTTTTTTGGGTGTTTTTTTGGGTGACGAGACATGGTTACAGCCGAGGTGTCGGGGCAGTGATGTCCGTCGAGCGATGCGGCCTGTTGTCATCGCCGCCTGCTTGCTGCTGCTCGCGCCCATCACCGATTCTTGGTGGTGAGTACATGAAAAGCTCTATGAAAGTCAAATCGATGCATATAAAAATCATTCTCCTAAAGTAAACAGTCCCAAACTGACAGATCAACAAAATCTAATAAGAATCGTGAGCCTAAACAGCTGATTTGTGTTTATTAGAAGTTTTTGTCGAGTCTCAGTTCTGTTGAACTTCTCCGTCGCGGAGTTTTGTTTGTGGAAACTTTTGATTTTAGATTTGCTTTAGTATAATTCAATATAATTTTATAAACAAATGGGTTTATTTTGCTGATAAATCAGTGTTTAGTAATCAATTTTTGTGTTTAATCAGTAATTTGTCTTGTCGTGTTTAGTTTCGGTTAACAAAGAACTCTTGCGCATTCGATTTTTTATTTTTCCTCGGAATCGAACAAAGACATTTTATAAGTTCCTTAATTAACTAAGGCGTAATTTAATATTTGAAAAGTGATTAGTATTATATATACCTATACTTATCGATTTCATTTATTAAATCTTTATAGATTTTAATAACCTAATTTTAAAAGCTCTATAGAAAGTGAAAATATCTTAACAGCTGTTGCCAATGCATTCATATTATGTTTTTAAGCCTTTTGAATTATATTTTTAAAGCACAAAATAAGTTTTCATTAATTAATAGTTCATGTATTCACATAATTACTACCTGTAGGTTAGGTACCTAAACTAATGGGTACTTGTTACTCCATTACATATAATGTACATGTATGTGCTGCAATAACATGAACATAAATCTGATATATTAATGGCTCTAAAACATTATTTAATGTTCTACATATTAATAACCGTTGTCATTTCACTAATAGGTACTTTTGTTGGTAATTAAAATAGTGGATGGAACGATTTTGATTTTTTAAATGCAATCTTATTCATGTCAGTTTGTTGTCCTACACTGCAGAGCAAAAGTCAAAAGGCAAATAAAGCAATTCTAAATATTATATATTTTTAATTAAATTTTTTAAGGTTTTGTGGATATTTTTCATGTTTTTAAGGAAATAAAATTTTAGAAGCCTGGCAACTTTGATGGTAGATTGGATTATAAGAAAGAAATTAACTAAATTGCTCAATAAAGCTTTGGTTTCGTAAGACAATGGTGGACGGTTACACATCAATAACGGCTCTCCAAATACAAAGCATTATTGATACCTTCATGTCAAATTCTGATGAAAATGGAAGATTTTCATGACGGCCACCGCTCTTCCGTAGCTTTAGAGTCGCCAACCTTCCAATGATGTTTATAGCAGCTAAGGATAATGATTGGTGACTGCTGCGTTCGAAAATTAGAAGCATTTTTCAATTTCTGTGAATGTGAGTACCATGGGGCCGTTTATTATTGTATTAGGACGTAGGTAAGTTTGACTTGAAAGAGCAGTTTGGAGTTTATCATTCTCACTTAAATGTCTCGCTGACGGTGGCACGTGTGTTGGATCATTTGGTTCCCTACAAAATGGTTGAGCTGGATGGTGCTGATCCACGCGTCATGTCCGTGAACGGGCAGTTGAGACTGGTCATCTCTTATCTGCCAGGGCTTATTTTTAATTTTATATTTTGACTTGTTTTTAAGTATTTTTTTATTTTTTTACATTGTTCTCACGTGTAGAAGCAACAAAAATAATGTACCCAGGATGTTGTATTACTTATCTTGATTTAAAAGCGCGGAGTTTCTTGGCCGTTCTTCTCCATTGAGATCTACGTTTTGAAATGGACATCTAGCTTCAACTTTCTGACTAACTGACCGACTCTTTGACAATTCAAAAGTGTCTGTAATTGGTTTGATTGAAATAAATGGTTTGAGTTTGAGCTTTGCCAAAATAATTACCTACCTACATGAAGAAAGATATCAGACAAAGATCAGTGTTCCTAAATAATAACTACCTATAAATTACAGTTCAAACCAAACGTCAAGATTTTTTTTTTTTAATAAGCTTGTCTTCTTTTACTTGTACTAATTAAGTAAGTCTGTACCACCGTTTTGTACCTGTTTTATGGGTGTCGTTAAAGGCTGAAGAGTAAAGGAAAAAATCTATGAAAACTTAATTAAAATTGTTCTACCGGAGTCAAGTCACGCAGTCTCGTTGCGCCTGCGGGAACCTTAAAGTTACAGGGATGTGAAACCTCTGAATTTGGATTCTTCTCAACGCATTTGACATAAATAACAATCATTGAAGGATGTTGGTGTGGGGCTGCCTTTAAAGTGTTACGTCAATTTCATTCGAATTATGATTTGAGTTTGAAAGAAGAAGACAAAACTATATTTTAACTAAAATAGGTTTGTAGAGCGTTTTAGTTTTTTACACGACTGCCCCAAAAAGGAGTGTAATGTTTTTTTATGAAAACTATTTGAGCAGTTATTAATCACATTATGAACACATGAATACTTTTACTTTCTACTGTAATAAAAAAAAAGCTGGCTGCAGAGCTGCAGTCGCTCCAATGATTTGACATGTCCAAGATAAATGACCCTTTCTCTGTCTCTCATCAACACATCACATCATTTCAGCCTGGAACCACCCACTGCTAGGTTCTCCTCCCTTTTTCTGCCATACTTCCCGGTTCCGTGCGTCCCTCATCCAGGTGTTTCCCGCGACTTTTACGATATCATCAACCCAACGCGCGTTTGAACGACCTTTTCTGTCTTTAGACATTGAATGAATGAAATGCCCCGACCCCAGGGTGATTTGTTCAGACTAGATTACTCGAATGACCCCAAGGATTCACACTAGCCACTGTTGGCTCATGTTACATGGTGCAACAGAGACCATTGCATATCAAGGAGTAGACATTATCGCGCATAATGGTAGGGAAGACGTGTCCTTAGGATATGGAGGGTATAAAGAGCCTAACGATTATATTATGCACCCTATAGCAAGCTATGAAATTGTGGAGAGACGGGTGAGATTTATTAATAGAAGGGCATCTTTTAACGACGTCGCCGCCAGGTTGGCTAAAATATCCTGCTAATATTCATCAATAAAACTCGTGGCTAAGTAATAACAGCCGCATGGGTCGATCCATCAGGTTAAGCTACGCTTGCCGGGTCGGTCCGTGGATGGGTGACCATCTTTACATACCGAGACTCCTCCGTGCCTCGGAAAGCACGTTAAGCCGTTGGTCCCGGCTGTCATTCGTGGATCTTCGACAGTCGTTACGGGTCGTCAGAAGCCCGAAAGTCTGACAACCAGCCTTACCAAGGGGTATCGTATCGGATTACTCAGTTAATGCGTTGTGGAGGTCAGATAGGCAGTCGCTCCATGTAAAATACTGGTATTCAGCTGCATCTCGTTAAACTGGAAGCCGACCCCAACATAATTGGGAAAAAGGCTAGGCAGATTGATTAATTCATCAATAAAACATTTAGTAGCTTTCATGGATAAACTCACAGAACAGATATTATCTTTTCTGTGGATAAACTGACCAAGTTTATCCATAAGAAGAAAGAAAGCTAATAGATGTTTTCTGTATTATAACGAAATGAATAGAGGCAGGTGTCAACAGATTTGTTCCAAGACCAAAAATATGATAGCAAAATTAAATACCCATACTCTCACCAGAAATGTTCTACTCTTAAGAATTTATGTTCAATAAGTTTTGATAAACGTCTATTGCTTATAGACAACTTTCTTAAAGCAACCTTTGTCATAACAATAAATAATAACGACTTTTAACGGCTTTAAAGCTCACGTTTGAAGCATTACCTACTTATTTTACAAGATCGATAGCGAATGTACGTTGTTTGAAGTTAGAAAAGATAGTATATGGCACTAGAGAAAATAATTGCTTTTATTGGGTGTAATTTTTATCACCCTTATCCTCCTAAGCGGTCATTGTACTCATCATTATGAACAACTTTTACTATGGGACTAAACTTGAAATCGCGATAAAAATAAGCTGTTCCCTACATTTGGAGGAGTTATGCGAACATAATTAATGTAGAGAACAGCTGTATTTTTTTCGCAATTTCAGATTTGGTCCCATAGTAATAGTTGTCCATAATGATGAGCACAATGACCCCTTAAGAGGACAACGGTGATTAAAATGACACTTTGTATTTTTCTTTGCCTCTGCTTCTTCGTCGTGTCAATGGCTCGACAGTGTATTCAATTTAACCCCCCCCCCCCCCCCCTTTTGGCCTTAACTTCGTAACTTTTACGGCATCGTCGGCAACATTTTTTGGGGCACAGAGGGCAGGATAGGTAGGACATAGTTTATGCCATAGTTCCTCATGTTTTCTTTAGTAAACAATATTTTCTGTAAGTTTTTTTTTACATTGCAGGCTTTGTGGCAATTTTACCAAATAGGAAGTAAAACCGAGTAGGAAGGACCATTAGCTTCATTCATTTTTTTTTTTTTTACGTTGGCTTCAGTTGATAATTAGTTTTTGTCTAATAAATCTTAGTGATGGCTTAGAGGTTCGTGGCTATAAATAATAACAGCCGCACAGGTCGATCGAAGGTTAGGTAAGCTACGCTTGCCGCGGTCAGTTCTTGGATGGGTGACCATCTTTACATAACGAGACTCTTCTGTGCCTCGGAAAGCACGTTAAGCCGTTGGTCCCGGCTGTCATTCGTGGATCTTTGACAGTCGTTACGGGTCGTCAGAAGCCCCAGTCTGACAATCAGTCTTACCAAGGGGTATCGTATTACCCAGTTACTGGGCTGTGGTCAGATAGGCAGTCGCTCCATGTAAAATACTGATATGCAGCTGCATCCGGTTAGACTGGAAGCCGACCCCAACATGGATTGGAAAAGGCTAGGCAGATTTCCGTGCTAAACAATATTTTCTTGAGACTGCAAGCTTCTTCAAATCTATTGATTTCTTTATGAGCCATAACGACGATGACGTCATCAATACATTGATGACGTCTTCAAGCGTCAATTGTTATTTAGTTTTTGTCTAAAGCCGCTGATAAACTTGAGCTGAGTCACTTGTAATGAGAATTCTAGCGAATGTTCAAATGGAGCGTTTTAGCGAGCGTTGTAGCGAGCATTCTAGCGAAACGACAGTTTTTCTTTGAGCTTTTTTGCCGAGCCGAGTAATTTTCAAGTCGAGTCTGACATCTTCATGAAGAATATATTTTTAACGAGCATTTACTAGAGCGTTCGCTAGAATGATGGTGAAAACATTCGTAGCTATGATTGGCTCTATGCTTGGCTCTGTTCGTTGTTCAGTTCGACAAATTTAAAAACTGCGAATGCTCGATATTCTGTTGTTACAAGTGATGTTCAAGTCTATTAGCGGCAAAGGGTTTGACAGAGATGTAATGTAAGATAAATAATAGTACATGACCTACATTTCACCAGGGGTAGCTCGTGGCTAAGTCGCAGACAGCCGCATGGGTCGAACGACCAGGTTTAGCTACGCTTGCCGGGGTTGGTCCGTGGATGGGTGACCATCTTTACATACCGAGACTCCTCCGTGCCTCGGAAAGCACGTTAAGCCTTTGGTCCCGGCTGTCATTCGTGGATCTTTGACAGTCGTTACGGGTCGTCAGAAGCCCGAAAGTCTGACAACCAGTCTTACCAAGGGGTATCGTATTACCCAGTGACTGGGTTGTGGAGGTCAGATAGGCAGTTGCTCCATGTAAAATACTGGTATTCAGCTGCATCCGGTTAGACTGGAAGCCGACCCCAACATAGTTAGGAAAAGTCTAGGCAGATGACCTACATTTCACCAGATAAGTTAAAGTCACATGTCGCAGGGGACGCGTCTATTGCTATCAACCCGGCACAAATCCAAACTCAGGGCTGCTACTGGGAAATTCCTGTTGGAAAAACCTAATAACACTTTGACCAACCTGGGAATCGAACCCAGGAACTCATTGCTCAGAAGTAGCGCTTGCAATCAATAGGCCAACGAGGCATATAAATACGAGGTATTAGGTATGACGGAATTCAGGGGAGATGTATGCCTGACGTGTGCTATGTAAATCAGAATAATAACGATTTATTATTACAAGTCTTTATTTTTATTTGTCTTTATTTTTATTATTTTTTTTGTTCTTTATTTGTCTTTTTTTTTTGTTTTTTTTTTTTAAGTTTTTTTATTTGGATTTACATCTGGAATAAAAAGATTTCATTTCATTTCATTTTTACAATTAAAAAGAAATAGCGCCTGAGCGCAGTATGATTTCATTTGATTAATTGATGCGCGTATTTCTGTGACATATTATTTTTCTTTCTTTCTTTTACCTAGCTATGTTCACCACACAAATATTCGCATTGTTGCCTGTTTCTTTATAGATGATGGAAAAGCCTTACCTAACCAAATACCATCCAATGTGGTTTTGTCGACCAACAATAACCACTGCTGTAGATTAATGCTCTACAAGAGCTTTTAATCTGACTAACCATTTCAAGCCGTGATAAATTTGCCGACATTACATCCCATAGTTGGGCAGAAGCCTCCCCCAAATTCTCCCAAGTTTTTATTCCTGCATCGCAGAAATTATCTAATGCCAAGACACCACAACATACAGGATACTTAATTAGCCAGTACAACATACGAATTGAGCAGGAACAATCCACAGAACTCCGGTTTCAAATCACCAACCCCCAACTACGCAGGACAAGATTTACTTCAATAAGGAAATTAACTTTTTGATGGACACGGCTGAATAAAGAGATACATCAAGAAGGCTGCTAGAGATATACAAAAAACAGGAAACGGATAGCAGCGAGACCTCAGACGATGATTTTGGTAATAACAACGTATAATACAGCATAGCTGTGACATAAAGAATCAAAAACGAAGTTTAATCGGCAAAAGATTCACCGGAGAAGCTGGACTTGAAGCAACACGGCAGCAACGTCATAAAAAAGCCCATCCATATTATATCACCCGTCTCTCCACTATTCCAAGGCTTACTTTACGGTGCATACTGGGCATGGCTCTTTATCCCCTCCATATCCCAAGGCCATGTCTTCCCTACCATTACCGCGCCCCCCGGTCTACTCACTGATATACAATGGTCTCTGTTGCACCATGTAACATGAGGCAACAGGGTCTAGTGTGAATCTCTGGGTTGATTCGAGCAATCCAGTCTGGTAAAACCACGCTGGGATTGGTGCAATTCATTCATTCATTCATTCATGCATGGGCCACCCCTGTTAGCCTTTAGCTTCATCGTTGCATGCCTGCATGGCCTTTTTCCAACTATGGTGGAGTCGGCTTCCAATCTAAACAGGTGCAGCTGAATACCAATATTGTATATGGAGTTGTCCCATAGCTTTGCAAAAGCCTCCCCAAAAATCTCCCAAGTTTTTTTTTCCTGCATGGGCCTCCCCTAATCCTTAATCCAGCTTCAACTTCATCATCGCCTGCCTGGCCTTTGCCCAAGATTGTTGGGGTCGGCTTCCTATCTAACCGGATGCAGCTGAATACCAGTATTTTATATGGAGCGACTGCCTATCAGACCTCGATAGCCTTAGTCTATTTTATACAAAAAAAAATTGTTTCTTTCGGCGCTGCCATGCTTTGTGAGTTGTCGCCTATCTTTCAAATACCTCGTATATCTAGGTACCTATCCAACTTCCACAGTTTTCTGCCCAATGTTGCACATCTAAACTTAACTAAGAAAAGCTAGCTGATGGCCAGGTGTGTTCAATTCAGGTCAATAAGACCAATAGCTTTTTTGTTCACGAAATAGAGTAATTACACTACTAGATTTATAACAAGGAAGCGCAATAAAGATGATTTTCAATGGTCTAATACACGTCCACCTTTATGATTCAGTGTCAAATAAATATTGTAAGATGTTAATATGACTTATTATTATTTATGTTGTGATCCGTATACCTACATTATTAATTATAATGCCTTAGAGCAATGCTAAGGTAAATTTTTCTTTAGTAGTAAAATAATAGAGTTCATAATTGATGGGTTTGTGGTCTGCCGAATGGTTGCCCAAAAAAATTTAAACTATGCTGTCTATATATAAAATGTTAAGATATAAAATGTAGGTGTCGTTTAGTTTCCATAAAATTAAGTGTTAATTAAGTTATATTTTAAGATTGCCATTCACGTTATATCCAGAGATATCTTTTTATAATAATGTTTTTAAATTCCAATAGATTTGTATGAATTTGTGACAACAATAATGGGTATTTTTTTTTCAATTGTAAACCTGGCATATAAACATTTTGCTTCATAATACTTTCGCTTTCATGAAAAGCTCTGGAGAAGCACTGAGGCGGTTTCCCTTTCACTTATGAACATAAAAATTTTATTTTAAAATTTTTAGTTAACTGTTATCCTCCTTTGTAAGGGCATGCATGTGATGCGGAGGAATGAGGAAAATGTCATCAGGAAAGTTTTGAGTATGAATATGGATGACTCTATGTGAGTAGGGGAAGAACAAACGAAACGATGAATGGACTGTGTGAAAGACGATATGACTAAAAAGGGAGTGACTACAGAGATGACGACTAATAGAGAAGTATGGAAGAAAAAGACATGTTGCGCCGACCCCAAATAAATTGAGATAAGAGCAGCAGAATGATGATGTTATCCTGACTTGATAAACACATCCCTATATTATTTTAAGAAGAAACAGTCTTACTGTTTCTTCGAAGAATTGAAGAATTGGAAACAAAGTCAGTAGTTTTTTTTTCTGTACTTTGAAAACTTAGTTTCATGCGGAAGCTTTGAAAAGACTTCTTAAAAATATGATGTTGCAGAAAATGAACTACACTTTTAGGTGTCCGCAGGCAGACCTTTAAAAGATCCAGGTCATCAATGATTACATAAATCACAGCTAAAATCTCCTTTCAAAATCCATTTGACATTTCCTTTCACCAGCCCCAGTAGAAAGTGATCCCATCGACCACCAATCATCGGGCTGTAACTGAAAAACTTGTCCTATCCGTAACCACAGACCACACGGCAGAACAGTTACAACAATAACATTAAATAACAAACCTTATCGCTATAATAATAAATTTGTTATTGGCACATTAATCACTTCCCATGAAATTCAATAAAGTCATATTCGACAGGCACCACCGAGCTTGGGACTTTAATTTGCAATTAATCAAGGCAAGAGTTAAATTAGGAGTTTCGTGCACGATCAACAAAAATGGATGCGCGTACGCAACGCTGCGTCCATAATGCGGGATACATATTATTATTTGTTGGCATTATTCGGGTAATAAATGTTCGAATAATAATTTATTTATTGGATGTAATCATATGGTGGAGGACTAAATTTAATAAAGTCATAGCTGGTGTGAAGATTAAGATTTATGATTTGAGTTGGTTTTTTGCTAGGTTGTATTAGTTTTATGGATTTAAAAGGTTTTATGTTACTGGTTTTGGTTAATCTATAAAGTATAGGGTCACCTCTGGCGCTGTCAATAACATCGTCAATCAATATTCAGATTTTTAAATCAAAATTAGAATAAGTCTCAAATGCCAACTCCCGCGCACTCTACACGCATCTTTACCACACTTTATGGTGGGCAGTAAGTCAATGGGGTCTGATGGGATGTCCAAACCTCGATGGTCACTGAACGCGCCATAATTGAGAGGAATGACTCAATTTTAGCAATTTGAAAGTCCCCCGGCAGTTTGATGGATTGATGTTAATGTTCCTACGGAGAAAATATTGACTTCGTAAATGATTTTTTGCTGCCACGAACATCGATTATTTTCAAATAAATTGGTAGGTAGCGTTAATTCAAGTTTCAAAGGTTATAAATGGATTTTGCACGGGATTAACTTAATTATCGTAATTGAGTGCAGTTGAAGTGTTTTATACTGTAGCTGCAGTTGGTTAACACAAATTGAAATGGACTGATTTTTCTACCGTTAGTTAGTTTATAATAGTTTATTCAGCATGCTTTATTACTTAGTTGGGAGTTTTAGGTAGTGTAGCCTGCGTTGAATCCTGTTAAAGCTGTGTTTGTACTATTTTTAACACGCTTGTATTAGCCTCACCTGTATGTATGTTTATATGTTTGTATGTAACTGAATCTTTGAACTCGATTTTTACCCACTTTAAGTGGTCAGATTAATTCGAAATTTTACACACTTATCAGGGCCCGATGACAATACAATAATTTAAAAATGTTGTTCCATTATCCTGATCAGGATCAAGAGGATTAACGATTTATCTCTAAAAAAATGAAAAATAAATTATAGTTTAAAAATACTAACAAACACGCTTTAATACCATTACACTGAACTAAAAAGTAAAAAAAAAAAAAATTTCAATATAAGAATAAAGTGATTAACGAGAAAATTAATGTCATTGTAAAAAAAAGCGTGGGGTGCTTTCGAATTACAGAGTTAGTGTAAGAATGTCGTATAAAGCACCCCACGATTTTTTTACAATGACATTAATTTTCTCGTAAATCACTTTAATATTGAAAATAATTTTTTTTACTTTTTAGTTCAGTTTAATGGTATTAAAACGTGTTCGTTAGTTTTTTAAACTATAGTTTTTAGGGTTCCGTAGATCAAAAGGAAAAAAATAAAATCCTTACCTATAGGATCACTTCGTTGTCCGTCTGTCTGTCCTTGCCTGCACTTTTTCTCAAGAACGCGTAGAAGTATCAAGATGAAATTAATATTAAATACGTAGGAATATGGTCCCTTAGAGCTCTAAAAAAATCAAGCTTCTAAGTCAACGCAATAAAAAAATACGGCCATTTATGCGACATATTTTGATACTCGCAAGTAAATCAAAACCTAGGTATATGAAACCGTTGACCTAGAATCATGAAATTTTGCAAGAACCAAGGTCACACAGTCAATTCTCCGGCTGAAAATTTAAGTTTGTATTCCCAAAAAACCTTTTTTATTTGATAAAATAACAAATGCTAACTATTTTCGGACTTTTTCCTTTACTTGTGCTGTGAGACCCAAAAACAAGCTAAACATTGTAGTTGTACATGACGTACATCAACTACAATATTAAGTTTGTTTTTGGATAAATTCTTTTCAACTACGCAACGGAATAAGGGGCTATAAAGCTGAGCGTCCACTGGTCCGCGCCGGTCGCAACACACGCACGGAACGCAACGGATTTTGGTTTGTTTGTATGAAGAAATGAAAATGCGGGCGGTACCGGTAGTGGACGCAGTGCTATATGAATTCACAAAGCAATCCGAAATCCGTTGCGTGCCGTGCGTGCATTGCGGCCGGCGCGGACCAGTGGATGCTCAGCTTTATAGCCAAGGGGCTACGCGTTCTTGAGAAAAAGGGCAGGCAATTACATACAGATGGACAACGAAGTGATCCTATAAGGATTTAATTTTTTCCTTTTAATTTACGGAACCCTTTTTTTTTGTGGATGAGAAATCATCAAATGACTTCTCCCGTTCTGGGCCGTTGCGTGCCGTGCGTGCGTTGCGGCTGGCGCGGACCAGTGGACGCTCACCTTTTATCTTTCATCATTGATTTTGGATTATCTTTGGCAAGGAAGGTGCTAACTTAATATATTTAATTTTTGGCGTTGACCGCAAGAGTAAACCTTTGTATTACAGCCTATTTGAAATAAGCCAGATTTTTAAATCGTTAGAGTTACCTTGCATGAGCACCTAGCTTTAGATAAACTTATCTATATCCTTAAGATATCCATCTATTTAACGCTTAATAAAGCTTGTTAAGTCCAATAATTTATCTCTCTAATAAGTTTAAAGTTAATATTACGGTTGCAATCCAAGTGTTACGTGTTTCTACTTACTGGTAATAAATTTGTTGTTAAGCTATGTCCGCAATGACTGAATTGAATATAGATAAATATACTAATAAGTGGTTTGTATATAAATTATCTTGTTGGTACTGATTTCGATTATCCGGTCTATTCTGTAAAAATAAAACTTGGGCAGCTGAAGGAACATGGGTGGGTTTTAGTCAGTAAAAGTCTGACACGCCCTCCCGCTCTGCCCAGAGCGGGAGAAGTCATTTGATGATTTCCCATCCACAAAAAAAAAAAAAAAAAAAAAAAAAGGTGATATGAGCCTCTGAGTAAATAAAAACCAAGCCATAGCGCTGTCGACAGTGACGTGAGGCCGCACGTTTCGGGTTTCGTTGACATGTGTGCACGTAATGAGGTGTAGTTTAATTGTAGTTTGGTGTAAATGTGTGCGTGTGAGCGTGTATGCACAGAATGAGTTGAGTTTTGAGCATGCTTCACAGTATTGTTCGCAACGATTTTTATTTAGTCTGAGATGTGACCTTGTACTGACTTGTTATTCCACCAGACGTTAGGGATTGACACTATTGACAGATCATATCATCTCAGTTCTCACGGTGAGATTTTCACACGAACCCATAGAGGATCACTTCGTTGTCCGCAGGAACGCGTAGAGATATCAAGTTGAAATTAATGTCAAATAATTAATAAAATGAAGTAATTTAAATTAAGTAAAATTAGTAATTAGTAAAATTAGGTCTACGGTCCCTTGAAGCCCTACAAAAATCAAGCTTCTAAGTCAACTCAATAAAAAAATACGGCCATTTATGCGCCATATACTCGCAAATAAATCAAAACCTATAAGGGTACTTCCCGTTGGCTAAATTTGTAGTTTATCACATAATTTTTTTTTGCGATTACATATATAATTTGCAACTGGATAATTGATCGTGACGTATATCGGTGTATGGGAGAACATGTTTTACAGTTACAGTTTTTTTTTTAAATTTAATTAAAATAATAGCATTGTGCAGGATGAAATTAAATATTTGCATACCATTTATGTAATCATACTAAAGGGGCCATTACAGTTTTAAGATCACCCATTGTAAACCTTTATATATTCTGGCAAATAAATAAATTTGAATTTAGTGATCTACTTCACAAACTGTTTCTTTTCGTAGTCACCAAAATAACGTCGTAGACACCAAAGAACGGGTTTCAGAGATGGTTTCCAAACGCTCATTCTGAATGACATGTGCCAACAAAACTCCGGAAGCCAAGAAAACCCGTGGGCAATACCACAGTATGATAATGTTACAGTAGTTCATCTTCATGGAAAACAGCTGAAACGACGCGTTTCGAAATCTCAGTATATACCAGTATGCAACAGTTCAGTGCGCGGCAGTTACAATACGCGCCACGAAAAATGAGACTTGACCGCGCTTCCCGCGCTCTTTCCGCCGCCCCGATGACGCCCGGTCCCTTCCCGCACCTCAGACCTCATACCACTAAAGAGACCTAAAATCGTCTACTGCGTAAGTCAAACCACGTGATGTGTCAAGTCTCATCTTTCGTGGCGCGTATCGCGTATTATACGCACGGATGAACGCGTATTTATCTACCGAGCGGCTGTAGGTAATTAACTCAAGGTCACTGCCCATATAAACTACTGTAGCTTTATTATTCTGTGGCTAAACCTAGTTTCACAACCCGCTACAATTTACTTAATGATGCGTTAAATTAGATACACTACTTAACTATACAAGTCGATATCTATTAGTTTCGTATGTAGGTGTCCGGATTTCATTCGCCCACGGATTCCATACTAAACGGGATGTTATCGTTAATTGCATTTTTTGTTCGTGTTAATGTTGATCAATGTGTTGCGAGATTAAAATAGGTGTTATTACATTCTACTTATAGGATACTTAGTTTTGTAATGGATCTAATCTATGGGTATGGCGTTGCATGCCAATTAGATGTTACAGCTTGTCAGCCTCTGCGTATGATCACAGTATAATAAAATACGCAGTATTACATCTTCCTAAAAAAACACAGTATATTCCAGTACGCAACAGTTCGAGCGCGCGGCAGTTACGCACGGACGGACGCGGATTTATCTACCGAGCGGCCGTAGGTAATTAATTCTAGGTCACTGCCCAGATGAAATACTGTAGCGTTATTATTCTGTGGTATGATCAAGAATCCATGAAGTAAAGGTAGCGCTTTTGCCAAATCCATTCGCAATCTTAAAAGTTAGTACATTAACTGCTGCAAAAAAGTTCTGTGACTGTCTAGGACAATTTTATAGTAAACAATTACCTTAGGTGATTATAGGGATTCGTGGCTTAATAATGACAGCAGACTGGTCGATCGCAGGTTAAGGCTACGCTTGCCGAGGTCATTCCGTAGAAGTGTGACCCTCCATTAGATACCGATACCCCTCCGTGCCTCGGAAAGCAAGTTAAACCGTTGTTGGTTCCAGCTATCATTTGTAGATCTTTGACAGTCGTTACGGGTAGACAGAAGCTCGAAAGTCTGACAACCAGTACCCAGTAACTGGATTGTGGAGGTCAGATAGGCAGTCACTAAGTAAAATGCTAATATTCAGCTGCATCCGGTTAGACTGGAAGCCGACCCCAACATAGTTGGGAAAAGGCTAGGCATATGACCTTATGTGTGATTACTATTGAGACACAGTGTTGTGTGATAGAAGTCCATGCGTTTTAACTTCTTCATTTGTATATGAACTTCTTCATTTGTATTCTTCGTTTGAACTTCTTCATTTGCAACGGCTATCATTGTATTTGTCAAACAATCATTTGATGGTTCAGTTACTGTCCAATTTAGTGGTCCAATTCCTATCGTAAAAGTTGATTTCGATATTTAGTTGAGTTCTCTTTTCAACCGAAAATCTCGAGATCTCCTAACGCGAGGTGAACGTACATCTAATCCGTCATCGGCCGAACTGTGCTTGTACGTCGTCGGCCGAACTCAGCCGATCAAACCAAACATACCTATGTAAAAGAAAGTGAGTACGTACACCTAGTTATCGGACGTCATCGGACGATGTAAGTTGAAAAGTAGTGTACGTACATACGAACTGACTTTCTTTTACATAAACTTTTGGTTCGATCGGCCGATTTCGGTCGACGACGTATGAGCGTAGTTCGGCCAATGACTGATCAGATTAGGTGTACGCAAGCAGCTATCTTGCCCATGTTTAAAGTTGCAACAAAAACTTCTGGTTTCCCTTAAAACCAATTAAACATGTACAGAGCGTTCATATCTATCAGCGGGTTATCTATCACGTTTTATTGTCATTAGGTAACCGGTATCCGAATGTTTTGACCGCAGCGCGGTTACAAAAGCGGATATTACCGTGTTTATTATATCACTTAAGGGTTAGTGTTCTGACTTTTTTCTTTGTTTTATTAAGTTTTTGTGGTTAAGAGGAATAGGGATGATGACTAAAAAATTTCTTTGGTTACCGTCATGTAGATTATTAAAAAAATTTGGACACGTATTTTTTCTTTTTTTACGTAATCAAAAGATTACGGCGATACATTGAAGTAAAATGTGGCATGACGTCACTACATGCTAGATCGTAGTTTGATATAGTTGTGACGTAGCGACCCCCAACTCCCTAACTTTAATTAGTTTTTTTTCGTAATTTATTAGTAATATGATAAAGCAAAAAAATACGTGTCTAATATTTTTTTATTTTACCCGGCTTCATCTCTATTTAGGAGTTACATTTGTTTTTGTTATTATCTTTATTATTTGAAGCTTTCTTGCTTCTTGCTACTGAGAAACGTCTTTCCTGATTTGTTTAACATAACTTTAATCTATTATTCTGTATCAGCACCCAGGATTGTTTGCGACCAAGTTATGCGTAGCGCTGTCACTTTTCATAAGGTAGGAAGGAAGTCACTGTGCCTGCCAAACCATACAATGCTATATGCATTGTTGGACGAAATGACTGTCAAACGCTTTTATTTTACGCGGATTAACCTCTTGAGTGTCGTATAATACCGCCTTCAAACACTGTACCAATATGACAGACATGGATTATTATTGCCAGACGCTGTTCAAACGATTACATTGTCAATCGATCCTTTTAATTTTATATATTAAAACTGGGATTACAATAACGTGCATACAAATCCGACCAATTATTTCCGGCTGTCAAAATTCAAGCAAATGTGTATAGCGGAACCTTGACATTGTTGTCACAAACAGCTTGTCTGTCAATCTATTGTGTAAACACCTTTGATATCGAACGTTCTGCCCCTTAACAGTTTGATAGTAGCCAGTTTAATGTGAAGTAAATAAATTAATTACGTTATAAATCTAGTTGCGATGTCGGATAAAACCACCTGTCAGTAAACCGTTCTCTGTTACTATAATCATAGCAAAACTGTATTAGTTTAATGTATTAATCCAATTTTATTGTTTATTTATGGTCATTATACTGCTCGTGGAGTAAGCAGAGCACGGTAAATGGATTTGGTGTCAATGGGGGAGGTCGGGCAAAGCTAATTGTAGATGCCGTGATCATAGCTAGGTCACTACGGCCTACAATAAATTTGACATTTCGTTCATTCTTGAGTTTGGTTTTATTTCACTATTTCGTTATTTTCAGTTATTTCAATATTTTTTATTAAGTATTTGACATGGAGGAGCTCGTGGCTAAGTAATAACAGCCGCACGGGTCGATCCATCAGGTTAAGCTACGCTAGCCGGGATTGATCAGTGGATTGGTGACCATCTTTACATACCGAGACTCCTCCGTGCCTCGGAAAGCACGTTAAGCCGTTGGTCCCGGCTGCCATTCGTGGATCTTGGACAGTCGTTACGGGTTGTCAGAAGCCCGAAAGTCTAACCAGTCTTACCAAGGGGTATCGTATTACCTAGTTACTGGGTTGTGTTCAGCTTGTCGGGTTGTTGTTGTACTCAGCTGCATCCGGTTAGACTGGAAGCCGAACCCAACATAGTTGGGAAAAGGCTAGGCAGATTGATTTTGACATGGAAAGTGTAATCACTTTCTTCCAAATGTTTCAAACTCTGTTTATTATTTTTAAATCTTTACGAATAGCTTTAATCTACAATTTTCTAATTTTAGGGTCTCTCGGGAAACGGTGGATTGTATTTAGGAACACAACAAAACATAATTTTCGCAAAAATAAAATAAAACCACCTCACGCCTTGTATTATTAGCTTGTGTTGGGAACTAGCTACGACTGCGCCATATTGATAGTTGCTTTCCCCATGCGGTGAACAGGAGAAGAAGAAATATTGCACGGTGAAACTTTTTGGTAAATATTTTGTGGTATTTAAAGCAGAATACTAAGCTACCGAAATATAAATTAAGAATATGGAAATCAGTCCTCAAATGACGATAGGATTCCATTCCACAAAACGACATTGTCTTGTAAATACTTAAATCATGATCAACGCAGAAACAGGAATGAGATCTTTTCTGACCAATATTTCGGACTATTTGTCACAAAACTTACTTTCATCAGTCATCGCATGATGAACTTCTAACAGACCCTTGTTGTTAACATATAAGAATTAGAAGATGGTTAAGAGCAACTCCAAGACCCTGTCAAGAGAAAGAAGTCATGATGAATGACGCCCGCCACCCTGGAAATTGTCAAGCTTCTAACGGTTTATCAAAATCAGATCATGTCTGTCTACAAGTGTTAGACTGATTTTCAATTTATTTATACTTCTAAAAACTGTCAAATTATATAGGGGGTAATCTTCGGAACTACTGATCAGATTCAAAAAGTTCTTTCACTAATGGGAAACTACAGTAGCTGTGCCAAGTGACATAGGACATATTTTATGATATAACAAGAAATTTCACGCGGTTGAGGTTTGGGTAGAAGTTAGTCAAACAATAAACTCAGCTTACCCCAGTCCATTGCTGGACCTCACCCAAGTCTCTAGGGATCTCTGTCTTACGCATCCAGTATGTCCCAGGCGCCTTTTCAAGTCCCACTTTGCTGGGGGCATCCCACGCTATGTTTCCTTCAGATAAAAAGAATAACCTATTCTAGGAAAGCAATATAATTTTCAGCGAAAAATATAATTAATTAGCTGTTGCCCGCGACTTCGTCTGCGATCCAGAACGAAATGTAGCCTATGTCCTTTTCCAGGTCATGATCTACCCATGTGCAAAATTTCATCCAAATCTGTTTAGCCGTTTTAGCGTGAAAGCGTAAGAAACAAACTCATTTTCGCATTTATAATGTTAGTTAGGATTTCTTAATACATTTCCTATATCTATCTTCACGGGTTCATCAGAATTCATCTGACGTAACAATTTGTGATACAAAACAGATTTATTCATCATACTCTGTGGTAGTTTTAGCTGAAGTTAGTTTTAATTGGCGCATTGTTTATTATTTAACTTTCAATCAAATATTGCGGGACTCAGTCTAAGGATAGACTTGTCTGCATTATTTTAGGCTGATTCTTATTGTGTCTGGAAATAATAACTGACTGTGGTGTTATTAATAGGCATATCTGGTGATTCCTTGTCTTTTTCTTTTGTTTTGTTATAAATGTATCTGTTTTCTTTTCATTTTTAGGGTTAAGTACCTTAAAAGAAAAAAACGGAACCCTTATAGGATCACTTGTGTGTCTGTCTGTCTGTCCGTCTGTCACAGCCAATTTGCTCCGAATCTAATAGAGCAATTAAGTTGAAATTTGGCACACATATGAATTTCTGTGACCCAAACACGGACGGGTGAAGTAAATAAATGAATTTTGAATATAGAGGTCACTTTTGGGGGGCAAATAAGAAAATTTAAAAAAAAGTTTTGCAAACTACACCATGTGGCATTTCAAATGAAAGGGCTTACTATGAGGGTCTCAAATATATATTTTTTTATAATTTTAAAATAAATTGTTTTAAAGTTATTTAAGAAAATAGACGGAAATTGACCATTCCCCCCCCCCTTATCTTTATCTTATCTCCGAAACTACTGACCCTAAAGTTTAGAAAAAAAAACAGAAAATAGATCTTTACCTGCAAATTACAGGAAAACCTATAAGAAGTCTGTGGTCTTAAAATAACATGGTAAATCTATCAATATTGTGAGTACAAACTTACATTTACAGTTGGAATGTATGGGAGAACATGTTTTTCAACTACAATGTTAAGTTTGTTCTTAAGATAAATTCATTCCAACTACGGAACCCTTCATTGTGCGTGGTCCGACATGCACTTTATATATTTCACACTGCTATATAATAGGTTGGGGAAAAAGTTTATTCGCATTTTTTAAGAAAATTCAAAACATTTTTTTATATACATTATTTACATTTATCTAAAGTATGTAGGTACCATTTTGTTCGATAACTTTTTGCCATCTTGTAGGTAGGGACATGATCCCATTGCTATAGAAATTTTGGGACTTCTGATCAAAATATCGCGACAAGTAGTTTTGGCAGTCCTCTCGTGATGTTAACCCGACTCTGCCCAAAGAATTCTGAAAACACCGAAACAGGTGGAAATCTGAAGGTGCAAGGTCAGGACTATACGGCGGATGCATTAACACCTCCCAGCCAAACTCTCTTAATTTTTGCTGAGTGGCTAAGATGTGTGAGGTCTAGCGTTATTTATCATGATGAAAAACCACACCCCTTCTGGTGATTAATTCCGGCCGCTTTCTCTCAACTTCTTGCTTTAATCTCATCAGTTATTCGCAGTAGAGTTCAAAATCGATGGTCCTGCCTGGTGGTAATAGCTCATAATGAATAATGCCCTTCCAATCCCACCACAAACACAGCATCACCTTGTTGCGAGTTAACCCGGGTTTCGCCACAGTCTATGAAGCCTGACCGGCCTTTGACCACGACCCTTTTTCGCACGTTCTTGTCGTACGTGGTCCACTTTTCATCACCAGTTATCAGCTTCTTCAAAAATGGTTCGGTTTCATTACGTCGTAATAAAAAATCACAAATGAGTACACGGTTCATTACGTTTCTTTCAGTGAGCTCGTGAGGTACCCAAATATCGAGCTTTTTTGTGTACCCAGTTTATTTTCAAATGCGCCAAAACTGTTTTGTGGTCAATTCCCAGTTCTTCAGATACGTCGTAACTACTGATATACCGATCTTGCTCCATTTTTTCAAAAATGGCATCCATTTTATCCGTAATAGGGCGACCAGAGCGACGTGCATCTTTGACATCAAAATTTCCGGATTGAAAACGCTTAAACCAAATTTGTGCTACACTCACTGACACTGCATTGGGTCCATAATTATCGCAATTTGTTTTCGCGGCTTGCATTGCATTTTTACCTTTTTTGTAGTAAAATTTTAAAATGTATCGAATTTCTTCATTAGATTCACCCATCTTGACAGTACGAAAAATAAATGAAAGTCACACATTTTCCTAATTTGAATTTGGAATTATGTTTTCTAAAATTTAAACTTTCAATGATACCAAAACCAGCCAGATACAAATAGTATAGCCAAAGAGATTTTATGTTAAGTTCATACATACTATAATGCGAAAAGACTTTTTCCCCAACCTAATATTTCAGAAAACATCAATAATTTTCAATGTAATAATCCTTATGCTACAACTCGTGCTGCACTCTGGCTACAGATACTGTCACCGACAAACGCTAGCATCACATCAGAAAATGACATTAACAACTTGATAACAAAGTCTGTTGAAAAGGTATCAACAAAGTACATATTACCTTTATGAGGGAGGAATGACCAGGAACAAGTTCTCTGTACGATTAACCAAGGCGAGGT
This sequence comes from Cosmia pyralina, assembly GCA_946251885.1. Lineage (NCBI taxonomy): Eukaryota > Metazoa > Arthropoda > Insecta > Lepidoptera > Noctuidae > Cosmia > Cosmia pyralina. The sequence continues at coordinate 8,177,488 of OX276347.1, read as the reverse complement.
CTACCAGAAAAGTTACCAATCTCCAACTAGCATTGCTTTTCTTTTTAACCGAGTGCCAAAAAGGAGGAGGTTCTCTATTTGACTGTATGTTTTTTTTGGTGTGTGTTTGTTATTCGATTCCTCCGCCAATTATGAATTGATTTTGATAATTGTTTTTTTGTTTGGTAGGTCATACTTCAGAGGTGGTCCCATATGAATTGTATTAAATTTGTTTGGCTAGTTTTTGAGTTCGATTCGATAATACGTATGTAGTCCACTTTGTGTATCTAGATGATGTTCTAATAGTTCTTGTCGTCAATGTTGTTTACATAGCAAGTAGTGTATACGAATTGGTGTGGGGCAGGTGCCATAAAAAAGTGAAAAATAAAAAACCTTTAAAAAAAAAAACATCCGTCTTCCAATTTTTTGGAAGTCGGTTCAAAGACATTTTTCACTTTGCAGTGTACACTACAAAGTGAAAAACATCTTTAATTTCCGAAGTCGTTGACAAAATACTAAAATACAGATCAAAATACACCGACTTCCGAAACTATAGTTATTTTTCACTTTGTAGTGTTTATTTTTTGGAAGTCGGTTGTTGTTTTTGTAAAAAAGCTTTTTTTTTTAATCATAAGGCAATGCTCGCGACAGACAGCCTAGACCAAAACACCAAAAAAAAGACACGACAGCCCATTCAAAGCACCACCCAATTTTACATACATGATAAAAAAAACCGAAGCGGCATACCGGTGCGTATGAAACTAGTTCATTTAGCACTCGGTGCGATGCCCTGTCGCACTGCCACCCGCACACGTTTACCGTCCGCTTAGCGGTGCGTCGCTAACTATCTGTAGCTTGTAGCTTAGGCACGGAGGACAGATGCGAATGTAGGTAGAATTGATGGTGATTTGACGGAGCTGGTGGAAATTATAAGTAGTGAAGATTTTCTTGGAATCACTAGGAAAAGTCAAACTTCTGACGTCTTAATTATAACAACAGTACCTTTTGCCCGCGGCTTCACCTGCGTGGGGGCCGGAAATTTTCCCACGGGAACGTACCTACTACCTGGATAAAAAGTAGTCTATGTCTTCTAAATCCGTTCTGCCATTTTAGCTGAAAGCGTAACATACAAACAAACTCACCTTTGCATTTGTAATATAGTTAGGATGGCATTTATCACTTTAATGGCTGAAAATGTAATATTATAATCAAGAATTTTAACATTATTGTAAGCAAGTGCTATGTTGGTCTAGAACTTTTTGGATTAAGTTGCGTAGAAATGCCAGTTTTTGGGTTCTTGGAAGGATCGCGTACTATTTCATCTGGAGGTTTACAGTCCTTACCTTGTAATAATGTTCTAAGTTTCATGTCATATGAGATAAGATAGTCCATTACAAAAGCTTCTAACCATTTAATAATCCTCTCTATCTACACAATTATCTGCCTCAAAGTGCAAGTTATCATAAATTCCTACTGAAGTCACATCTGTATCATTTTCATAGTCTATGCCGCTGAACATTCAAAAGATGGGCGTGCGTCATTGTGCGTAGTATTTCACCAATTATCGCATCCAGGCCATTATGGATTGACACAAACTACTGTGGCACTAAATCCACATGGATGACGAATTGGCTTCAATATGGGTTGCATACGAAGAATGAGAGTTCTTGGCGAAGCCTTGAGTAACTGCGTATAGGTTTTGGTCCTTGTAAGATATTCGAAAACATTCTTTTTTATAAAGTTTGAGATTAAGAATGAAAGTTACTTACAGGGAGAGGTCAAATTATTCGATTGTAAACACTGACCGAAGACTGCCAGTTGCACTGTTTTGCGCTGTCAGTTGCGGACAAACTCTATTTTCAAAGGCCACAGAAGTTATGTTCAGTTTTAGTTCACTTTTTACAGAACAACAATCATTGCAAACAGTATCATATTAGCCTGTGACTTCCTATTGTAGATATTGCTGTGGATACATAGGACAGAACAAAAATATTTTGTATCACCTTTCGCCAATCTATGAATTGAAAAGTGAAACTTACAAACCAACATCAAATGACAAAATATCGAAAGCTAACACACGACTTTCGAAAGCGTAAAGCGACGTAACAATACGTACGGGACGGTCTCAGACCCAATTTTAACGACATGTCAAACAGGACCATAGCCGCTACATGCCATAGCCGCCATGAGAGTTCATGATGCGGCCGCTAAAACGTACAGACAACATTGCTCATAGGCACATAAACTTTTAAAAGTGTTTACTTGCTTACAGTGACAGAGCAATCTAGTATGACGATTGCGGATTGTTGACTGATGGCTCTAGTACTGTTCCAACCACCTTTCCTGCTTACAAAATAAAGTTCATTTTGAGTAAAGTATTTTTAAATTGTATTTGTGTATAGTAATGGTAATAATGTTTACAGTTAAGTCGTCATGCAGCCGCTAATCGCGTCGAAGTCGCGCGTTAGCGCCTCGCCCGGTGTCCGCAAACAGTGTCATTCATTGTCACCCTAGTTGAATAGAGGCCGTTCCTGATGGATGGTTAAAAGGCTTTCAGTTTGTTATTAACGTTTTGAAAACAGATTTTTGGTAAAGGATGTTAAAATTATATGTCACGTATGTGAGGTAGGTATGTAGATTTCAGTCGGTATTCATTTTCATGGAAAATTCTTTAATTTCAAGCTAAATCTTCAATGTAAGGAAAACAAAAGAAAAAGCTCTGAAGTTGACGGATTTTTATAAGATTTTATTATCTATTTACACATCTCACACACACAGCGCACACACTCAGATACTCTCGCGCACAAACATACAAATATACCCTCGCGCAAAATTAGAAATTATAATAGTTTTTATGTATCATAAAACCTTGTGTGCTTTTTTATTACGGGAGGACACTGGCTCCTGCAACACAGTTTTAACTAGTGCAGGAGTCAGAGAATTCCATATCTGATGTAACATCTGTTTTATGACAATAAATAATTTTTTTTTTTTTTTTTTTTTTATTTTTTTTTTTATTTAACTTGCAATGTTCGTATGTAACTTGTCTTCAAAATTTGCAAGTTAAATTTTACCCACTTCCCAGTGTTCGATTGAGCTGAAATTTGGCAAATGCTGGAAGCTGGAAGGTGGCTACAGGGACTCAGTAATAAAACGACGCAACTCTATAAAGTTTGGGCTCGATTGATTCGTCTTCACTAGGACTCTGGTCCTAGATTATAATATCCAGAATAATAAAAGCTTGTTTTAAAAAAATTAAATTAATACACTTGTTGTAAGTAAAAATCAATCTTCATTTGCTTTTCCATTTTCACAGTTTATAATATTTTCTATGCAAATCGACACATATCCAACGAATTTTGGTATGTAAGTATATACACAATAATCTTCACATTAATATTAACAAAACAAAAATTATGCAATTCCAGACATATAACAGTACGCGTCCACGGCGTAAAATACAATATGGAAATGAGACAATAGAAGAGGTCCATTACGCAAAATTCTTGGGGATAATAATTGACAAAAACTGTAACTGGAAATCTCATATTGATGATCTATTTAAGAAAATAGATAGATTTGTATTCGTTTTACTAACACGTGTGGCTAGTGTTAACGCGGCACTGTGTGCATACCATGGCTATGTGTCATCAATTTTGCGCTATGGCATTGTAATATGGGGTAATTCGGTTGAACTTGAAAAAGTGTTTCGAGCTCAGAAAAAATGCGTACGCTCAATTTGTGGAGCGCACCCACTGGACAGTTGTGTTCCATTATTTAAAAAACTTAAAATACTGCCACTTCCAGCATTAACTATTTTTAAAATTGATATCTTTGTACACCAAAATAGACATGAATTTGACTTATTTAATGATGTTTGTATCCAGACCCAGCCGCAAAGTGCATATGCTTAATGTTCCTAGGCGTAGAATTAAATTGTTTTCTAATAATGTATACTGCATGTCCATTACTATTTATAACAAATTACCTGATGGCTTCAAAACTCTCAGCCTCAAAACATTTAAATGCAAACTATTTAACTTTCTTTTAAGCAAACGTTATTACTTGACTGAAGATTTTATTACTGAAAAATTTACCTAAGCATTTGAACATTATTGCCTACAAATCATATTTTATCTACTTGACTTCATTGAATTTTGACTTCTGTAATTAATCTCTTTTACTTTATTTTACTTTAATTGTCCAATTTATTTAAGTTATTTGTAATTATAATTCTAATGATTAATAATTTATTAATAATGTAATGATGACCCATAATTTTACAAACTATATTTGTATGCCGGAAGCGGCAGAATATTTATGATCATAATACTCCACTTAACAGCTTTGTATAATATTCTGACAAATAAATGCATTCTATTCTATAATATATAGGTGCAGAAATAAATAGAGTATTTCGATTACTCTCCTTAGTTTAGATATTCCTTGACCATGATAGGCTATCATCAATATATACGCCATTCAAAAGTCAGTCAAACCCAAATCAATTTCGCTTTCTAACCACACGAGGTATTTCAGCCAGTTACATATAAATCTCGGGCCCGTTAGCCACAAATATCTTTCGTCGCTCTAAACGACAGGATCGCGTGCCAACTCCATTGTTGTCATAGGTCAGGGTTAAACTAACGCTTCGTCAGTGCGTCACCACCACTTGTGACAACTGACGGATGGAGCGTCAAACCGTAGCGATGAAATAAGCTAATGCGTTCAATATCGCAATACCATACGCGCCACGAAATAAAAGACTTGACCGCACCCCCCGCGTTCTTTTCGCCGTCCGTATGACGCCCGGTCCCTTCCCGCGCCTCAGACCTCATACCACTAAAGAGACCTAAAATCGTCTACTGCGCATGTCAAACCACGTGGTGTGTCAAGTCTTCTTTCGTGGCGCGTATTGTAATTCCGTACAATTTCGAGACTATGATACTTTTAACCGGTCAGACTTACACTGTTCGTCCACCGCACCAGGAACGTGACATCAACGAGAAAACAGATGACTGCGCCGAAGTAGCGACAGTATATTATTTACTATGGCATCGTCATCTGTTTTCTTGTTGATGTCCCGATTGAAGGTGTTCAAATCGCGCTATTACTCAGCACCTTCGTACGATATGCCCGTTCCGATTCTATGCTAAATAATAGGTCTTTACCTATGAAATTGCCGTTTTGTATGAAAAAATTTAAACGAATTTTTTTCATGCATTTTTTATTTGTATTAATCGAAGTAATCACCCATGCAATCAATGCATCTTTGCCAACGCAGTGGCAGTTTATTGATGCCCTTCTTAAAGAAATCAGCTGGACGGGAGGCAACAAATTCTTCAAAGGCATTTTTGACTGCCTCTCGGGTATTGAATTTTTTTCCCGCCAAGAAGTTATCCAACTTCTGGAAAAAGTAGTAGTCTGTAGGCGCAAGGTCTGGTGAGTAGGGCGGATGACGGAGAGCTTCCAAGCCCAGTTCTTGCAACTTGGAGACCGTCTGCTGTGCAGTATGAGGTCGCGCGTTGTCGTGCAGGAGCAGCGGAGACGAGCGATTGACCAATGCTGGTTGGAGATGTGCTAGCTTCTCCATCATTGTGTTCAGTTCTTCACAGTACACATCTGAAGTAATGCTCACCCCGTTTGGTAAGAAGCTGTGATGAATCACACCGGCGCTAGACCACCAAACAGTGACCATCACTTTTCTAGGGGTAAGTTTTCGTTTAGGGCATTGTTTAGGTGCTGAACCAGGATCCAACCAACTTGCTGAGCGCTTGCGGTTATCAAACAGAATCCATTTTTCATCGCAGGTAACAATGCGGTTCAAAATTCCTTCATTTGTGTGTCTGTTGAGCAGTGCAAGGCATGTCTCGACGCGTACTTCGCGCTGTCGCCAGCGCGAAGTGCGCGTCGAGACGTGCCTTGAGTTCGTGGGGCACCCATTTGTCAAGCTTTTTTACCTTGCCAATTTGACGCAAATGGACCAATATTGTTTTGACGCTAACGTCGAAAGCTGCTGCTAATTCAGCCGTAGATTGTGTATCATCAGCTTCCACAATCGCCTTTAATTCGTCATTGTCGACCAAAGTCTTCGGACGACCGCGAGGTTCATTTTTCAGGTCGAAATTTCCAGAACGGAAGCGAGCAAACCAATAACAAGTGGTGCGTTGGTTTGTAGTGTTAGCTCCGTAAACGTCGTTGATGTTGCGTGCCGCTTGTGCCGCGTTGCTGCCACGACGGTACTCATATTCCATAATTACTCGAATTTTTAACGTATCCATGATGACGAAAAAGATTGAAATGCGATGAAAATGTAACACTAATCAATAAACAAATGACTACTTTTGGAAAAAAAAATCCATGTTTTTAAAATAAAATTAATTTGAAATTAGAATTCTTAGCCAAACAAAAATTATTTTGATTTGAAATGGCCAGTACTGCAGAACGGCAATTTCATAGGTAAAGACCTAATAATTTATAATTTTATAATATCTGGGTGCCTGCCGTTTTGCCGAACAGATTTTGACAAAATTTCATTACCCAAACCAATTTTAGCAACCTTTTTTTATACCATTGCAATATTTCGAATGATTTTAGTACGCATATTTTCATTTGGTCAAATTTTTACTTGGCAAAATATTACCAAGTATAATGTCATTATGGAATTTGGTCTTTAATCAAATGATTTACTTACTTCTTTACGTACTTCTTTGTAAGTTTTTGTGTTTGAATTTGTCTGAAACAAGTCAAATTTATGGTTACTTGATATTAGTTTATTTATGGAAGTAGTTAGAGTAGGTTAATTATTAAAAAAAAAATGGTTAGGTTAGGTTAGGTTAAAACTGTGACCTCCTACGCACGAGCCGAGCGAGCGAAGCGAGCGGTGCCGCGGTTGCGGCCGGCGAGTGCCAGACACGACTTGCATTAATAGAAAAAAAGATATTGTTTTTAGTAGGTTATCCGGAACTCAACAATTTAGATTAGGTTAATTTCTTCTTTAAAAAAAAATGGGTAGGTTAGGTTAGGTTAAAACTGTGACCTCCTACGCACGAGCCGAGCGAGCGAAGCGAGCGGTGCCGCGGTAGCGGCCGGCGAGTACCAGACACGACTTGCATTAATAGAAAAAAAGATATTGTTTTAGTAGGTTATCCGGAACTCAACAATTTAGATTAGGTTCATTTCTTCTTTAAAAAAATTGGTAGGTTAGGTTAGGCTAAAACTGTGACCTCCTACGCACGAGCCGAGCGAGCGAAGTGAGCGGTGTCGTGGCAGCGGCCGGCGAGTGCCAGAAACGACTTGCATTAATAGAAACAAGAGATTGTTTTTAGTAGGTTACACGGAACTGAATTATTTAGATTAGGTTAGTTACTTATTTAAAAAAAAAATGGTTAGGTTAGGTAAGGTTAAAACTGTGACCTCCTACGCCAGGAACGACTATATTATATAGAAAAAAAAGAGCACACATTGAGCGCCATTTATGATTTACCTCCTACCCACTTAGTAGTTCACATTTTTGTCATTGAAGCATTTGACTGAATAGGAAAGGGTGAATTGAAAACTGACGATACTAAATAAGTATTTGGCTTATTTGATTTTGCATAAAAACTGTTATTCCAACTGAAATATTTGACAAAATAAAAAATGTTAAAAGTACTAGTTGGGGAACAAGTTATAGTTTAAACATTCATTTGCCAAACATTAGGTTTGCGTTACAATTTTTTGTGAATAGATTTTTTGCTAAGTAATAATTTGGCAAATGAAATTATGCGAAAAATTTTTTGGGAAGTGAAAATTTGTCAAATTCCTTTCGGTCAAACAAGGGAGACCCTAAATATCTACTATCTTTTCTATTCTGATACAGATGTCTGGTCTCTTCGAGTGGCGTTACAGGGAAAAGGCGTGCTTTCTGTAGTGAGTGAAAGATAACATGTCCAGACTCATATTTAAAACATATTAATTATGTAGTTCAAATGCTAGGGGTCCAGCATGATGTACAGACTCAAAATGCTTGATTTTATTTGGTGACACGTAAAATATGTCTAGTGGATACGACACCCTAATTGCGTAATACACTATCAATCGAAATTTGAATCATTTTGAAGCAAATTATTAATCCATTGCTTCATATGTTCGAAAACTTTGTCTTCTCAACAGCGTAAATAACGCAATGAATCTTGTTGAACTGTCAAAATTAAATTGATTCCGGTTGATAGTGTGATACGCAATTTGGGTGTAGGTCTGGTCGAGAGAGAGGCATTTATACATATAATGTGGCTCAAATGATCTTGAAGAGTGATGACAAATGTACCGTTAATGGTAATTTAATTGAAAAACCAATTTTTACGTTTGACGCTTGTTCAGAGACGTAAAAAGTCGCGATACCTGAAAAGATTTATGATCCAGTCCAACACAGTTTCAAAAAGAACTAGGTTTATAAAGTTTTAGTAGGTTGCAATGAGTCGACGAGAACAGAGGGGTAATTCCCGTATTCAACAACGTTCGTAATCTCATCTCAATCTCAATCTGTCAAAAATTGTATAGCGTTTACCTAAATTTTTGACATTTGAACGTTTTTAGGTACGAGAATTGGGCTTCTGATTTACGTAGATTTGATTACTTATCCAAAGTTGGGTCATGCAAAAGCTGTCGTAAATAACTACCTACTGATTAAATAAGACTAGCTTTTGCCCACGGCTTCGCCCGCGTGGATGTTGCAGCGGAATAAAAGTTTTCTATGTTTTAATATTAATTCGGGTTACAAAATATCTTTGTGCCAAATTTAATCCAAATCAGTTCAGCCGTTTTTGCGTGATTGAGTAGCAAAAATCCAAACAAACCTTCACATTTATATATACTAGGACTAGCTGCGCTCCACAGTTTCACCCGCATAGTCCGGGATAAAAAGTAGCCTATGTATAAATCCAGGGTGTCAGCTACCTCCTTGTCAAATTTCATCAAAATCTGTCCGGACGTTTAAGCGTGAAGTAGTAACAAACATACAAACAAACACACTCACAAACTTTCGCCTTTATAATATTAGTGTGATTTATAACGTACTTAATAATGCAAAGGATGAGTCTGACTTCCTTATGATTAAATCAAAGACTGCTCTTTGGTACCATCATCATCCATTACACATTACCTTCTAACCAACCACACAGTTGATTGTTTAATAATTTCTTAGCTCACTTCTATGCGGCAAGTACTTACAGTTAGCTAGTATTGGTGTCATTATATCTAACCACTTCCTCGCCTTCAGACCAGATGGGACTTTGAAGAATAATTAATTGACATACAACTTATCACAGCTAATTTATTCGTCTGAGTATACAGAGGTGTGTCGCCACTTTGGCAAAACTCCATTTTTCGGCACCCCATTGGAAATGAAACTCTAATTTAATTCCGATAAAGTTGATTTTTAGTTTTCTGGTCTCTGGGTTTGGATGATAGAATCTTGGTGTTAGAAACACCTAAAGTTTAGCCAAAATAAATTCGGATCCGTTCTGTGACGTCATCGTAGCTGTACTAGTTTGACGTATTTATAAATTATGTAGTTAGTATTGAAGGGCCTAAAATTGGATACGACGCTGTCTGCGTGGTAAAACGTATTGAATAACTATTAATTTGATATTGCAAAGATGACTACTACATACGGTTTTTCTTTATCTTAAGGACACGCTAGTTGCCATAGAAATAGCAGTTTGTCATTTCATTCATTAGCCCTGTAAGGAAGCAGAATTATAAAAAATATTGGTTTAGAAGTTATGAGCGTCGAAACTTCCATATTTCAACACTAATTTTAACATATCTTTGGGCGTAAATAAATAGCTCCCGGAGTTCATACACCATTCCACTTCCATTTTCCATTGCGGTTCTATCCCACGGTAACAATTTTCCCATTTTCATAAATGGCAAAATTGTTACCGCACAGGGATGGATAATTTATTCAAGAATTCATATAACTTTATTTTGAATAAATCAAAATCATCAAAAAAAAAAAAATTCAAAACTTTATTTTAATTTTTCAAAATATCGATACGCCCAAAGGTCTGTTCATGAAAACATTATGCGCTCGATTTCATTATAAATCATCGTCTGTTCACTAAATACATAAAAACTAAATAAATACTAAATAAACAAATAAATTAACTAAATAGCATGCATATTATTAGCCACGCCACCAACGAGTTCGAGCCGCCGACTAGTGACTCCTTAACAGCTACTAACTATGGCTAAGCCGCCTTGTTTTAAAATTCAGAAGTTCACATGGGAGTTATTCGTTTTCCTTACTTTTCTCAAATACTATAACTATCTACCTAGCTGGTGAAATTAATAATACAAAAAAAACTGACTTCCAAAAAAAAAATACTAAGTACAAATTGAGAAATAACTTTAATTTCGAAAGTCGGTGTCTTTGAATCTCTATTTTAGTTTTTTGCCACCAACTTCCGAAATTAAAGTTATTTTTCAATTTGCAGTGTTTTTTCGGAAGTCGATTGTGTTTTTTTGTAAAAACCTTTTTTATTTTTCACTTTTTAGTGGGTCTGTTTGTAATTTATCTAACATAGCTTACAATAGCCTAATATCAACTACATAGCAACCTTTACAAAATATTTCTTTTCCCGATCCAGGGATGTTCACTGTTGAGGGATTCTCCTAGTAAAAAACCAGGAGAACTGTGGCCATCAGCTCCACTTCATCATATACATTGTTACGAGCATAAATTGCTTAGCAACTATGTTAAATTAATCGAATCGCAACCCGTGAAATACTTATTATTGAGTAGTTCCGATGGCCATCTGTGGTCTTCATCATCAGTTCCACGTCACCAAATGGTGCTTTCCGAAAGCAAATGCACGAGTTACTATAAAAAAATACCCAAATTGCTATAGGTGTGCCAATAAAATTTGAGGGTTTCCCTCGATTTCCGTGAGATTCCCTCATCAGATTCCGACTTGGTGACAATGGAACCACCTCAAGAGCAGACCCTTTCAAACAAAATAAGAATTTTCTAAATCGGTCTACAATTCACGGAGCAATCGGTAAACGTACCTAAAAAAAATACATAAAGTCGAACATATAACCTCCTCCATTTTGGAAGTCGGTTAAAAAGTGACAGAACGTGATAATAATTATCAGATGTGTGTGCATAGGAATGTGCCTTAAAAGTTTTACCTTTTCTTAAACTGATAATTTAAGATAACCTACTCATTTTGAAGTAAGATATCAATTAACACCTTATAAAAGTGATAAGCAAAATTATACTTTACGTTTTAGGTCAACCAGCAAATAAATATTATCATATTAAATATTGAATTCTAAACTTCACATAGACCTGCTAATTTTATTAGTTATAGGGAAGCAGTAAATCAATTTGATATTTTATTGATATTGATATTTAAAACGACAGATTATTCGCCCACCGTTTTATTCTCGTGAGAACTAAAAGTGGATTAAGATAATTTGTTTTTGTGTTTATTGTTATCTAAATTATTAAGGTATTCAGCTGCATCTGGTTAGACTGGAAGCTGACCCCAACATAGCTGGGAAAAGGCTAGGCAGATTATTGTTATTTAAGTTGCTGACAATTTTTCATATTTAATATAATATCATATTTACGCACTGGACACTCTGCTGACAACTCATCAGAACGAAGAAGAAAAGAGTCGAGAAAGTAGTTTAACCCCGCCAAAAGATTCACCGGTGAAGTTGGACCTGAGCCAACCTGGCGGCGACGTCATTAAAAGAAGCCCATCCATCGATAAATATCATCGTCTCTCCACAATTCCATTGCCTACTTTAGGATGCATATTCGGTACGGCTCTAATATTCCTTCCATATCCTAAGAACACGTCTTCCTACCATTATAGCGCCCCCGGTCTACTCCTTGATAAGCAATGGTAATGTAGTCCCATGAAACATGAGGCTCCAGTGGCTAGTGTGAATCTTTGGGTTAATTGTTGGGTCGGTGCATTTCATTCATTCATTCATTCATATTTTAATCTAATTTAAATATGCTAAATATTTATTAATAGGGTATATTTCCTTAGTAAAAAAAAAGAAATCATATTTAGTCCATCATGCAGTCAGACAATAAAAAAAAAATATTGGACACGTATTTTTTGCTTTATCATGTTAATAAACAATTAGATAAAACGCATTAAAGTTGGGGAGTTGAGGCTGGCTACGTCACAACTATAAAAAAACTACGTATAAAATCTGGCATGGAGTGACGTCATGCCACATTTTAACTCAATGTATAGCCCTAATCTTTTGATTACGTAAAAAAAGAAAAAATACGTGTCCAATATGTTTTAGTAACCTACATCAATCAATCTGCCTAGCCTTTTCCCAACTCTGTTGGGGTCGGCTTCCAGTCTATCCGGATGCAGCTGAATAAAAAAGATTTTAGTCAACATCCTATTATGTTATTTCCCCCACGATTGGCAGTTGACTGACAAAATAGTCCTCCGTTGTGTTCCGATTGCCTGGTGATATTATCATAAACAGTTTGAGTTTATGATAATGGCATTTATTTTAATTAAACCATTTACAGGCAATTTTTAACTGTCATTCCAAAACATAGTAGGTTCCTATAGAAGAATGGGCAAGAAACTCCATGGACATTTTTAATCAAAATATTGTATACACTATTAATGTTGAAATTATAGGTAGGTACCATCGAAGAAACTTACATTTGACCAATTTGAAAACAAAATCCCGTGCACGCGATTACAACATCTGTTAGTAAGCGTTTCTATAGCAGCCGAGCGCAAGAATAATTCTTACGGTGTAGAGATGTTCGTTTCTTTGATAGTACATAAGTACTACCTTTATGAGCTCCTTTAAATTTCCCTTTCAGCTTAGCCCTACAGCGTTACGTTATCATTACCACCAATTCCTTAGATGCATTAATATATGGTTCTATACTCCAAACCCAAAGAAAGCAAAACCTAATTTACCTCAGTAGAAAATCATTTTACCTTTATGAAACTAACAGTAACTTGAAAAGGGCTCTAAAACAAAACAATCATATTGCACACATTTATTACGGCCCACTCCGTCTCACACAAAGGAGGCACAAAGGGGACAGTAGTCGGAACTTAGAAGATGATGTTCCTTATCATAATTTGACCTGAATCAAGTAAATGATTCATAACATAAACTACCATCTTCCTTTTGTTCTGAACAAAACAGCTACACCTTCACTCAATGCTTGATTCTCTGCCTATTCTATAAGACATAAAGCACGTTTCTCCATTGGACATACATCGCCAACTGTCAGCGCGTGCGCATTGAGATGCCATTCGTGCGCACCGATTGATTCAGCTAATATAAGCGATCGTAATGATGATTTTCTAACTTGAAATGCGTTAAGTAGTTTAGAGATGAGAAACTGTTTGGTTTACTTACAAGATGCATTGAAAGAGGTTCCACAAGCTATGATAGGTATTACTATCGCGGACACTGGCGGTCAACCTCTTTTCAACCTTATTACTAAGGTAACAAATATCCGCGATTGTATACGTATTCTGCTGGTCGATCGCGATTCGCGCCCTAACCAACCTTGATGGAATGGATTTCCACTAAAACATGAGCTATGAACAACTAATTCGTTCTTATGAGAGAGATGAAAATAATAAGAAAATTGAGTGTTTTCCATTTATTTTCGTGGCTACTGAAGAAAATGGCTAAAATTGATAGACTAATTTCATAAATGGGGAAAACCTGTTTTACGGCTTATGTCAACAAACAGTATCTTCTCTAATAGGTATATAAAAATTGATGTATGTATGTATGTTCCCTAAGACTCCAAAACTGCTCAAGTGATTTTGATGAAATTGTCAGGCAATCTTCAGATGATTTTCATCGGGTAATCGTGTGGTATTTTTTATTTACAATCGGGCTGCCCATGCGAATCCTGGGCGGGTCGCTAGTATCTAATATTAACGACACCTTTAGTCTTTGACATATTGTTAGATCTCAAATACAATAGCAGTATTGGTCCCATAAAAAATAATTAAGTAGGTACTATCAACATAGCCGATGACCCAATTACACTTGTTATCTTGCCAACTATTGACAAGTTTCCTTACGAAAACCGTTCAAATATTAACTTCATTCTCAGAATACGGGACTGCGTCCAGGCAGTCATTTTATGATTTGTGACTTACAATAGGCCTACCTAGCCTATTAAAAAAATAACTCGATAATCACGATTTACAAACTGATTGATGATTGAAGTATCGTTAGCACAGACGCTGCTGCCAACCTACAGTCAACAGACAGTCTCCTAACTACCCTTCATGGAAAATTTAAAATAGTTTATTTCACATCAACAGAAGCTAGGTGCACGGCTCCAATGAGGGTTTTCATGAAAATTCACGCCACTGATTGGCGCCATTTTAAAATATATGATGGATGACGTTCATCATTCGTTTCATTATCATTAGTTTCATTAATTCGTTCATCATTCAGTCACGACTAAAGAAAATAAAGGCGGTTTGACACTTTTGACAGATATCCGGACCTGAAGCCTAGTGAACGTCATTTCAGAAAACCCTTTGGTTTCCTATGAGGAAGAGCCGGCAAGAAATTCCACGGTTCTTTACTCTTATAAAAATAATTGGATTTAATTTATTTTTTTTCAATTTAGTTGCTCCATGTAAAATACTGGTATGCAGCTGCATCCGGTTAGACTGGAAGCTAACCCCAACATAGTTGGGAAAAGACTAGGCAGATTGATTGAGTGTTAATAGGCTTAGGAGGACAGTGTTGGCCTGTCAACAATTAAACTAACCAAGGTACGGTCAGCAACAGAAGTCGGTTAACACAGCTACTTTTTGACATCATCAAAATTAACACAAAATAATATGATAACCTGCTTTTTAACATTTCATTTATTAGATAAGAGTTAATTTTCTTTAAAATTTACATTTGTTACGATTTTAATTAAGTATTTTTCTCAATAATTAAGATTTAGAAAACTCAACTGTTAATCGACTTTTGTTGCTGTACTTCACAAAACAGGAAAAGCCAAGAAATTTAATCAAAAACAAAATAGTTTACAAGGCATAAAGACAGTTATTACTCTTAGAACCATACAACATTCTTCAGTTACATCACCTGCCCTAATCCTGTCGCCCATAACCATCCTCAAACTACGCATGCGTGGGAAGACCTCGGAAAACCATTCAGCTAACGTAAGCATTGTTAATGATTATCAAACATGTGACGCAAATCATGATTTTAATAGGTTTATTTTTAACCATCTTTCAACGGGTTTTGTTGTAGCTGACAAATCAACTTCCTATTAACGTGTTGTAAGATTTGCTATGTAAATATGGTTTTTGGAAGAAATTTTATTTGGGCGAGGTCATTTACCTTTTTTTAAGGCCTCAGCAGTGATCCATTTACCTAAATTCGAGATAGATGTCTCTAACATATTCTCTGCCAAAATAAACTTTTACCTACGTAAAAACTGACGCTCCAAGAAAATTTTCCACTTCAAATTTTGAACGCGACATCAAATTAAGGTCACTTTCTTGATCAAAATATAATAGGTTTAAGAAAACTTCTTTAAGAACCAAATTTATATAATTCTTTATAGATTATCAAAAAACTGTATAAATCCCTCCAATGTTTTCTTTCGACCTCCCCTGATTCAAATTTCTGAAACTTGGAATTTGTTTAGTTTAAACTCATCATTCACAAGACAGAGAGGTTAGGAAAGAAAAAGCTGGCAAAGTCTTACCCCGCCTTTGCCCAGTAGTAAAACACAATATACCTAATTAGGTAAGCAAAAAAAAAAACTCATCATAATAGTTGTTCCAAGAATTGAAACTATATTCTCACGTCTATACTATGCAATCCACGAGTATAGTGGCAACAAGCGAAAGTACGCGCGCTAATCGACGCTCGAGGACTCTCCGTTAGATGCAATAGCTACTTGATTATCGTTCTGGTCACCGTTAACTGTTTAATGTTAACCTGATACTGATCAGTCTAGGTTTCTTTCAACTTCGTTAGGATTAGAGCCAGTTTCATTTGATGCGACTGCATCAAAATTTGATGCGAATCAACTGCTATGCTTATTACTGAAGATCACCCAAAAGTTATACAAAACGTCAGACATTGGGCTTTCCATCTGTCATCAGAATACAGCGACATATTTACGGGAAGACATCCAAACATTGCTCTCAGAACGGTGAAGGAAAACATTGTGAGGAAACCGGCTTATCCTAGAACCAAAAAATTCGAAAACATCTGACATCTAACATCATCATCTTTCTCGATGAAAGGAGGTCGGTGTCCCAGCAGTGGGAACATAACAATTAGGCTGATTATTGATCCAGGCATTAGATCAGTCTATAAAGCTTCTGTTGTAGATTCTTGAAACAAATATTAGCCATCGCTAATATTTGTTTCAAGCATCGCATCGCATCACGACCTACGACTACAATACCGAAAGGTACGAGATCAAGCCTTAACTAAAGAAAACTATTAGTAGGCGCAGCACACCGAAATAAATCACGAAAAAAAGCATCAGCCATAATCTGGCTCGAAGTAAAAACACCCGAACATATTCCGAATACCGCCGACATTACGTTTACCGCTATCATCGTTGCATGAAGTATTATGAAACACCAGTTCTACAAATGTAAACACAACTAATACCGTGGGGGTTAATAAAATCATTTTGTAAACCAACCTGTAATTCACAGATCTGTTTTGGTCGTAACTTACGTACTCCTTGACTTTTACTGTTGTACTTGGCGTTCATTTTTACTGTAGTAGTAACAAGGCCGTCTAGTATACCATGAATACAGAATTATTTCTGTTAATCTCGAATATTCTGTAGAATAGAAGTTGGAATGAGTGTGTTTCCTGTTTTTCCTAGTGATTTTACTTTTCTAAAATTAGATAAAATGTTTAGCAGAAATTTACGTTTAAAATCACGTAATTATCGACGAAAATATGTGATGTTATTGGATGATACTACTGTAATATTACATACATTAAAAAAAAACATATTTTTGACCGTAAATTAAAGAAACATTCACGTTTTTGTGTAAACTGACGCACGTGCGGCGGTTAAAGACTATCACAACAATACTGAAAAAGTTGATCGCTATGGTAACTATAAATGTTTCAACATGGAAACAGAAAAAATAGAACACTCCAGAATTTACTGTATCACTTCAATTTAAATATAACACTTTTAATTATAGCTAAAACAAGAATCACGTGCTAAATATTTTGTTTTCGCGAAAACATGAATGGAATTAAAAAATAGAGACGCTAAGAATTTGTATTAGTTACATTAAACTATTAAACGTAAAACATTCAAGGAAGAAAAGATTTGAAAAATGTGCAGCATAAACATTTCTACTTGAAATAATGAAGACCGATTGCTATCAAATCTCGGTTGATTGAACAGTGTCAGATAGACGGATGATATTGTAACTAGCTCTTACTTACTTTTAACGGGATCGACTTTCTACGAGAATCGATTCCGGGAAGCAGACGGGTCTAAATTTATTCGAGCTAGCTTCGCACTCGATACTCTGACAATGAACTCTAATCGAGTAAACAAAGGATCTGTCGGCGCGACCTGGCGCTCGCTTGTCGACGCTTGCGTGGCGGATCGTAAATTGATACCTACGAGTAGTTAGAAGAACAACACTAGTCGTATTGAGTGAGTCGACTTTTATGACTGATTCTGTTATTATGAAACTTTTTGACTTGGGTATCCGTTGATAGGTATATAGTAGCTTAGTAGGTGAATCAATACTAGTAAATTTATGTGTTTAGCTTACTACGTAGGTATCTACTACTACCAGCCACTGTGATTAGCAAGAAAAATAAATATTAGATGCTTTTAGTGGAAATAGTTTGGTCTTATAAATATTCCATGCTGTTCAAAGATTTTTTAAAGCAAAGTAATGCAATATCTATATTTTGAGTACAAATATGGATGGTTATATTAGAACACTATGCAGAGGAAGACCAAAGAAACGATAAATAGATTATGTGAAAGATTTATTTGTTATTTATTTATTTATCCAATCTTACATTATCTTAACAGGTCCACACCCAATGCGATAATATGATTACAGATTATCACTTATTACTTAATAAATCGAGAGTCACCCTCACGAATTTCGCCAATGTACAGTTAAAGATATCAATCCTTTGTGAAGCGCTGTTTATTAACCGTATGGCTCTTGTAATCGGTGCGAATTTGCCTACGTTAGTGCGAGCCACCGGGACGTCGAAAAGCCGTGCCCTCGGCGCCTGCCGCAACCTGGTGTTTGGAACAAGCAGCCTCAACGAGTCTAATATATTAGGGTTATTTAATCTACCACGAAACACTTCAAATATATATTTGGCTAACGCTAAGTTACGCCTTACCTTCAACTTATAGTATCCAACCATCCCTATAACAAAGAGGGTTGGATACATAAGCGGATAATAAGGGTAAACACCATATTGTCTAAAGTACAAAACCGGGTAAATTTGTTCTGCATTTTATGATAAGATGATAGTTATGGCTAGAAAGGACTTAGTCAGGATAGATTGGAGATGAGATAGGCAGTAGTAAATGTAAAATTCTAGTATTCAGCTGCATCCGGTTAGACTGGAACTGATTCCTATATAGTTGGGAAAAAGCCAGGCAGGTGATGATAGCTAGAAAGAACTTACCAAAAATTCGAGTCCATCATTTCTCCGAAATGGCCGTTAAATGATTGAATCCTACGAGTACTTATTAAAATCTTCATTTGTTTCAGGGCGTCTGGCAGCGCAGTGATATTGGACCCTCGTATGATCTGCAAGAAGAACCGACGGACGAGGGGCCGACTGGCTCAAATCTGCAGGAACGAGACAGGACTACTGAAGGAGATCACCAGGGGAGTGACTCTGGGCGCCACGGAGTGCGCACACCAGTTCAGGAATAGAAGGTGGAATTGTACCACACAGAGACGGAGTATGAGGAAGATACTCATGAGAGGTAAGATGAAAGAAATCGAATAATAAACTTCAATAAAACTGTTATAATTAATCATAATAATAATCATAAATCTTTATGATTTTCTTTTTTTTTTCTTATTTTCTTTCTGAAATAAATTAAATTATTATATATCTCAACATCGTATTGTATATATTAATTTTAATCACCGCTATCCTATATGGATTGTACTCATCATTATGACCAACTTTTACTACGGGACCAAACCTAAAATCGCAAAAAAAACCCAGCTCTTCCCTACATTTTGATAAGATATGCGAACATAAATGTAGGGAACAGCTGATTTCATTTCGCGATTTCAGAGGGGCAATTCCCGTATTTTTATAACAACGTTCGCAATCTCATCTCAGTCTCAATCTGTCAAAATTGTATAGAGTTTGCCTACATTTTTGACATTTTGATTGTCG
The DNA here is from genome assembly GCA_946251885.1 of Cosmia pyralina. Taxonomy (NCBI): domain Eukaryota; kingdom Metazoa; phylum Arthropoda; class Insecta; order Lepidoptera; family Noctuidae; genus Cosmia; species Cosmia pyralina. The sequence goes on along the minus strand of OX276347.1, from coordinate 8,158,072 downwards.
CTGGCTGACATTGTGACTTGAATTTGAACGTTTTTAATTACGAGAATTGGCCCTCTGGTTTGGTCCCATAGTAAAAGTTTGTCATAATGATGAGTAGGTACCATCGGCAAACTTTCCGGTGAACCACTTTTCGACCTTATTACTAACGCAATAAGGTTGAAAAGTTTTTCACCGGAAAGTTTGCCGATGGTACAATAACCCCTTAAGGCGAGTAGAGCTGCTAACTAGCGCCACCATTGAGAAAAAAATAATAAAAACGGCCGTTTTTGGCATAAACTGCTATAACCTAGAACCTAGGAGGTTTAGTGTTTATTTTTTTGATACAAAAAATTCTACCTCATCTGACTAAAAATGTGAGCTTAGGAAATTTCAAAATGTTCCATATCTCCAGACTTGTTATTTTTTCCTCAATGGTGGCACTAGTTAGCACTATACTCACCTTAAGAGGAATTACACTCAGCATAATTGTTCAGTAAACAGAAGTTTAGCGGCAGACCATTATCTTCATCTGCCTAGCCTTTTCCCAACTACGTTGGGGTCGGCTTCCAGTCTAACCGGATGCAGCTGAATACCAGTATTTTACATAGAGCCAATGCCTATCTAACCTCCACAACCCAGTTACTGGGCAATACGATACCCCTTTGATAAGACTGGTTGTCAGACTTTCGTGCTTCTGACGAGCCGTAACGACTGTTAAAGATCCACGAGTCAGCGGGAGCAACGTGCTTTCAAGGGCGAATTTTACCATTGAAACTGAACACGATAAAGTAGAAGATAACCGTCACATTTGACTTGGAACAACCACAAATAGTACCTACCTGTAGGTACTGTGAGGGCTCGAACCTCACAGTCGGAGATTTACTAAATAAATAATGAAACTAGAGGGACTCTATTTAAATGGGGCTGAAGCCCTCTATATTTTAAGCTTCATATAAATTCACATTCACACTCCTACTAAATTAGTTCTACGCGGAGCCCCTCCCCAGATTCTATGTCATCCTACATCCTATCAAAAAAACCAGGATCGTTTTCTTGACAGAAGATATTCCATATTTGAATGATTGAACGTCAGCCAGTATTATATTAACGAGGTTTGATCAAAGCATCAATCCTTCATAGTACCTACTTAAGAGTTTAGAAAATCAGTAGTATACAATATACGCAATATACCAATTTACGTAATTTAAAACCATTACTAATTATACATCGTGAAGGAGCTCGTGGCTAAGTAATAACAACCGCACGGGTGGATCCATCAGGTTAAGCTACGCTTGCCGGGGTTGGTCCGTGAATGGGTGACCATCTTTACATACCGAGACTCCTTCGTGCCTCGGAAAGCACGTTAAGCCGTTGGTCCCAGCTGTGATTCGTGGCTTCTTTGACAGTCGTTACGGGTCGTCAAAAGCCCGAAACTCTGACAACCAGTCTTACCAACGGGTATCGTGTTACCCAGTTACTGGTTTGTGGAGGTCAGATAGTCAGTCGCTCCATGTAAAATACTGGTATTCAGCTGCATCCGGTTAGACTGGAAGCTGACCCCAACGTAGTTGGGAAAAGGGTAGGCAGATGATGATATTAATGAAACATCGTGAATGTTAAAGTTGTTGAATATTATAATAGTTACGAAAGGTATAAATATCTACTTACACATCACAAAGGTTTAAGGCTTTGAGTATCTACAAAATGTCACACTGCTCCTCACGTTTTGCTAATAAATATCTGGTTATAAACTTACTGCTTGCACGAATACATGTCTTGAAAAACTTGCCAAGTGCGTATCGGACCACGCACAATGAAGGGTTCCGTAGTTGGGATGAATTTATCCCAAGAACAAACTTAACACTGTAGTTGAAAATTTGGTCTCCCATACATTCCAACTGGAAAGTAAGTTGGTTGACTCGTAAACTTGAAAAGCCTACTTAGCCGTGATAGTTTTCCTTTTAGCTTCGTATTATATATTACTATCGTATTTTTTCACCCATCCAAAACTAACCGTTTAGCTGGCAGGAGGGGACACTTGACTCTAACAAAAATTAGAATATTTCAAAAACAGATCCCTAAATCGAAAAATTGTTTTAACAAACCCACAATATTTTTGAAAAACCCATCCAACAACACCCCACACCATGAGGTAGACGAGAAAAAAAACATCCCCACTTTACGTGTACAGAAGGGAGCCTAAAAAAAATTTTTTTTCATGATTTATTTTTACCACTTTGTCGGCGTGATGAATATGTATATCCATGCTAAATTATAGCTTTCTAGTACTAAGAGTCTTTGAGCTAAGCTGCGGACGGAGAGACGGACGGACATAGCGAAACTATAAGGGTTCCTTGTGGACTACGGAACCCTGAAAATTGAGGGCTTAATCTGTTAGTCATGGCTTGTTTATATTTAGTCTGTATTTATAGTCAATTAGGGGGCTTGTGGCTTGTAGCTAGGTAATAACAGCTGCACGAGTCGATCGATCACGTTAAGCTACGCTTGCCGCAGTTGGTCCGTGGATGGGTGACCATCTTTACATACCAAAGACGCCTCCGGACTTCGCAAATCACGTTAAGCCGTTAGTCTCAACTGTCATTCGTGGATCTTTGACAGTCGTTACGGGTCGTCAGAAGCCCGAAAGTCTGACAACCAGTCTTAGCAAGGGGTATCGCATTACCCAGTTACTGGATTGTGGAGGTCAGATAGTCAGTCGCTCCATGTAAAATACTGGTATTCAGCTGCATCCGGTTAGACTGGAAGCTAACCCCAACATAGTTTGGAAAAGGCTAGGTAGATTGACAGGCTTTGTACTCACAAAGTTGATGGAAGATTTTAGAGAATATATCGATCGGGCAGTTCCATAGCATCCCCTAATATCGTCCATCATTTCTGAAACCCAATAACCCCTACCTACCCCCCTAATTACAAATCCAAGTTCCATAAAACAAACCTAAACAAAACGTCTCGATCCAAATCGATTCAAAAAGCATCGTCAAATAGATATATAAATTATCGATATCGCCTTCGATGAGTTCACCAACATTTAAGATATTGTAGGATGAGGATGGCTACCTGCTACCTTTATTAGTCGATGGACAAAAGAATGCAAAACGTGTTAAATCGTACTGATGGATATCGGGACCTAATTCGATTAGGCCAAAGGAGTTGATTTTTATGCGACCGGTCGTTTATCTATACGAATGGTTTGGGGATGTGGCTAATGTCGATGTGATGATGATTTAGTTTTGAAATATATTTTGAAGATATCGATTTTTGTTGTGGTCATCTCGGCTACAACAAAATGCTCCATTGTGTTGTAGCCTAGATTTAGATAAAGCTCTTCCATTCGTCTTAACCTATACCTATGTCATGAAAGATAATCTGATTTTATTATAATTATACATTGTAACATATTTTTTAGAATCCATTGAAAAACATGACAATTTTATTTCGTTTTATCAAATTATTGGACGTTGTAAAATCGTATCGAACCGTCCTAATTTGTTTTAGAGTCACTCATAATTTAGTAATGAATTCCAGTTAGCAGGAAATTTTAAATAAAGACAGCTCGAAAGGTTATCGGGAACATTAATTCCACACCTACACAATATCGATAGAGTGACAACACTACGTTCCGACCATTCGTCGTCAACATGCATTCATTTCGGATTCATTAACGTAAATTAAGTGGTATTTGTCAAAATTTTGGGCGCACACAAAATATTTATAAAATATACTACCCTGAGGCTTTTATAACATTCTTCAATAACTTATCTGCGATTGTGCCCACACCTTTTTTGGTCAGATTAACCAAAAAAATTATACTCCTAAATTGTTTATTGCATATAGGTGGTGCCTATAAAATATAAAATACGCGTGGATATTAAAAGTCAACGCTTGTTTTTACGACTTTGTTGGGTATCGACAGCCATTTTGCTAATGTAAAATACATTAATTAGATACTTTATTGCTGGGCATGATAGCTTAATTTGGTGCTTTTGTTTCTCATAAAAGATCATCTTTTTTTTAGCGAAACGGGATCATCGTTATCTTATTAATTGAATTCTCGAGCTTCTAAATCCAGGATTAAAATCCATTTTGGAGAGATAAGGGGGAACGTCATCAATACTAAATTAATTATTAAAAAAGTAAAACAAAGATGGCAGTCGCGTGGGCGGTGGGTCTGGACGGGTGTCGAGGAGAGAAGGGCGGGGAGGGGGGAGGGGGGGGTACGGTCAACAAATTAGGTTAAAAGCCTATAAATTGATGCGAACAGCGATGGGTGGCGCGGGCGCAGCGGCCTACAGAGCTGAATTAGTCCCGTATTTTTTTTTCACTTGGTGACAAGAAAAAATAACGCGTACAGGTTGATGTGTTCGAATGTTATAATTGCTGGGAATTTGGAAAGTTTCATTATGTGTTCGTTATGGTGGTAGTACCTATACTTTAAAACATTGATGTGTGCTGGTTTACAAAAAAATATAGAATTACCTTTCGACGCTCTGCTTAGTTATTAAGTTGATTGAAAGTAATAGACATCCCTTAAGGTAGAAACAACAATTGGGAAACTATAAGTTTGACACACACACTTAAGTTTGTACACACTTTTGAGTTCATTTTACAAAGTTATGTCTAAAAAACGAGTTATCCATTCATAATTCACATCTGCAGCTTACCTATTACACCAACCAGTAGACAAAACAGTAGTGATTTCAACAACACTACTATAATGACAGCTGTACAACCGCGGACATTCGCGGTGAACCACTTTTCGACCTTATTACTAAGGTGATACGGTTGAAAAGAGGTTCACCGCAAATTTCCGCGATAAACAACGCCGCCATCTTGTTTTTTCGATACAATTTCACAAAACACTATCACAAATGTTTACTGACAGTGCCTTCCTGTCAATGTCAGTCAAGCGCCAAAAGATACTTGTACGGTAAAATGGGGTTACTTTAATAACAACTTTCGTCTTATAAAAACATCCATAGGTATAGATTGTTAGAAGCATCAAAAGAGGCGTTTTTCTTACCTTAAAAATGCCCAGCAACCGGTAGGTACTTACTCGTACACTAACAAAACCTTATTCACACACACGCCGAATAAAGTTTTTCTTAAGTCGAAAGTTGTTATTATATTAAACCCGTAGTATCAAAGTAGGTAACCCCATCTGACGGCAGTATTTTATAACCTTCAACACCGCCATTTATCTGCATCAAATTCGGGCCCTTATACAGTTCCACTCAAAATTAATTCCCAAATCCCCCTGTATAATGCAGCAGTACTCATGAGAAAAAAATAATCATCGTTAATTGGTTCCTTTCATTAGTAAGTCCGTGGTCGTTGCATTCCAGCTACACTTCTTTTTTCTGTGTCAAATCTTTATCAATGAAAAAAGGATTTCATTCTTATTTTAAATTTCTTTATCAGCTGTCTGATGACCGCGGAACGTTTAAATAATGTTTCACTTACCCACTTAATATTGGTACCGTTAATTTATCATTAATTATTTTTAATGTGTTGTAGAGGTTAATTTTTGAGAATTATAAGTCGGTAATTAGTATGAATATCTGCAACACCACGATCATTTAGAAGTAGAACCGTAGAACCTAGGTATGTACTTGTAATTTGCAATTTTGTCAATATAATATTTAATTATGAATTACAACCAAGAATGAGGAGCTCGTGGCTAAGTAACACAGCCGCACGGGTCGATCCATCAGGTTAAGCTACGCTTCCCGGGGTCGGTCCGTGGATGGGTGACCATCTTTCTATACCGAGACTCCTCCGTGCCTCGGAAAGCACGTTAAGCCGTTGGTCCCGGCTGTCATTCGTGGGTCTTTGACAGTCGTTGCGGGTCGTCAGAAGCCCGAAAGTTTGCAACCAGCCTTACCAAGGGGTATCGTATTACCCAGTTAATTGGTTGTGGAAGTCAGATAGGCAGTCGCTCCATGTAAAATACTGGTATTCAGCTGCATCTGGTTAGACTGGAAGCCGACCCCAACATAATTGGGAAAAGGCTAGGCAGATTGATTGAATTTCGACCAAGAATAATCCTTTTTCAAACCACCCGTAGCTTTCCACGGAAAGTACAGTTAAAATTAAAAAAAAAAAAACAATCACCTACAATAGCTTTTAGAACCTCCATCGCGAGTAGGCACAGCATTTAAAGACAAGCCACTTTTATACTCAACAACAAGAAAGCCAATCAAAACAACGAACACTATAAAACGGCATCACGATATCAAATCGTAAATACCGCGACACCTTATCTCGCTAGAGCTGACGCCGAACCCAATCCCGATTCCCACTCAAACAAAATAGCCTAATTAAGTTATAAACAAACCCACAAACACGGACTCTGTATATACTCAACGAAGGGACCATACAGACTAATCTCTTGCGACCATTAACTGTCGACAGCTCCCAGCAAGGAGTCCCCAAGAAACTCGTAAAGATTACCACACGATAACCTGACTACTGAACCCTCAAGACCTCACACATGCCCCGAGAACCCAACATAAATACCCAAGAATGACTTCATATCGACAAAAAAAAGGCAGCGATAAATTTGGCGCCCTCTAACACGTAAATGTTCTTAATTATAGTGTAATATCCGGGCTGCATTTGGTATCTAATCTCAACTCTTATGCGCATACGATCCGGGCGGCTGTCGTTTGTTTTATCGATATCGATTATTGGCTTAAGCGCAGCACTTACGCGATCATAAACCGTCTTATTTATAAAAATGTTTTGCCTTATTTTGTGTGAAAGAAGCAATTTATACAATCGTCCGTAATATTTACTAATGAAGTCTATTAAGTTTTATAGAAAGAAAAAACAAAAAAATAAAACCATAACGTTATAAATGTTGAAACGCACATTCTTCACTAAAGATGAGTCCTATCTATAACAAAGAACCAACTTGAATAAGGTTACAAGAATTTTACTTTCAAAAGCCTATAAACCAAAACTCTCCATTTTATTAGAAGCCTCAACGTGTCTGACAAACGATAGCAGATCTCCAAATTTAATAAAGCTCGACTAAATATTTATAAGTGGTCGATACAACGGATGTCAGCCTGTTGCCTTGTGGTGGAATAAACAATAGCCTCACCGAGCTATTTGAAAGTCAAACATCGCCTCGCGACCAGTAATCGACGTCTCAAGCACGAAATTGTCGGTAGACTCAACCCCATCACTACTGACCAAGGAACTCACAGGAATCGAGCCATTTGACATTCCGACCTCTCTTTCCGACTTCAACATGCAGGAATATGGCTATCTCTCTCACAACTTAATGCTGAGCAGCACTTTATTTTTTCTCCACAACGTCGACCTGTCCGTCACTGTGACAGGCCGCACTTGTCACCATCGTCGCCCCTTGCCAAATTAAACGAAAGACCCAACTACGACATAGGCGCTGGAAACCACGGCGATAACTTACTTTTTTCAAAACGTTACCTTTAAGGAATTATAATACCGTTTCGCAGATAACTTTGTGTTAAAGTGTTCTTTCGCTCGATTTTAATGAGGGGAAAATGAGGGAAGTCGTTTGTTGCCGCGGTATTCAGGTTCGTCGATGTGCTGCCGTCAACGTGAGAAATGCGTTTACGACCCGCTATGACGCGTAACAAGTTGACTGATTGCGAAGTGTCGCTGCCTGCGCTTATTACACGATACGGCCGAGCGTGCCCTCGCATATCACCCACAATAGTAATGCTCCTTCAATGTGACGCAACACCGCCTAGAGCAACCACTGTGTTAATTAAGCGTTAACTGGTAAAACAAAAGTTAACAGCACGAAGTACACACACGATCTAACAGAGATATTCCACCGGACCGACCGGCGCGCGCATTAACAGAGCTAATTATTCCCATTAAACGGGCACAATCCATTCAAATTAGCCATCGGACGTCGTTGAATAAAGTATTCGCGTTTTGTGCGCGGCTGAATGACGCTCGGCCCCTTCCGGTGGGTGGTTGCTGTCACAACACGCAATGCGCGTCGCGGACGCACCGCACCGCATAATGAGACGCTTACTCGCATTAGCTAAAGAAATTGACAAGTGAACAATAGCGGGCCGAGGGAAAAAACAAACGCGAAAACTGCAGAAAGAGCCGGACAGTGTCGTATCGTATTACCCGACGTAAAATATCTGGGGGAAAGGAATGAGAAACGATCGTTCTATTTAAATACGGGGTACGAGACGGGTGAGTTCGCGTGCGTTCAGTAGCGTGAGAATGCGCTTTATTCGGCGGCGACAGCGCGTCCCTGGCCGGGCCAGCGCGGGACGTCGATAAATCAGGTGCGCGGCCGCAGCGGGCTCGCCACGCTCGTATATCGGCCACAGCGGCCACAATGGCCCTCCGGTGACACGCTGACACTGACGCAATTGCTCGCATGCGCCGTCCGCCGTCACGCCGACAGCCGCGGACGTCACCGGCCGCCCCGCAACCCCTCGCCGCACCCCCGCCAACCCGTATTTATTGCGCTAAATATTTGAATTAATCAGATGAGATAAAATGGTCGCGTTCGTTTAAACATTCCGATGCGGTCGCGGTGACAACTCGATGTATTGTCTTCGCATTACGCTGATCCACGCTTAAACAAGCTATCGGACTCTTTTTATGCGACGATTTACTTTGTCTGCTCATGTCTCTGTGAATTTATAGACAGTGTAATCACCGAGAATCTTGGCTAATCAATTTGCAGAATTTTATTAATCTGTGCTTTCCATCTTTGTAAGATACTAAATGGTAATAAAGGTTGTTATGATCGTTTTACGAGCGGGCCGCGGTTGGCGCACGTAGGTAGTGAGTATGACATACATGTTTACGACACCAGAGTTTGCCCGACACACGATACTTGACATCTCGGCAAGGAAACATCGCGCCGCGCGACGCATGTTTCATTCGAGCCAGTAAGAAATGGGGATGAAGATATTACGTGTAGGAATTTCGCAAGGAAGGGACCTGCGATAAATCATAGTAAATTATTAAACAAACCTAGTGAAGCGATTTTATCTGAAGTGTAAGCCGATGAGCAAAGTCAACACGTTCTGTGATTGAAAGACGTAAACACAGAAATTTGTATAAGAGAATGCACATGCCAACAGACGAAAAGCGGTATATTGAAGAAGATGGTACAAAAGACCATCAAACGTGAAGTAAGTGGACAATGGAAAGGCCGTTAATAGCTATATCTAACTATATATAAAAATGAATCCCTATTTCTCTTGGTCATCGCATCACGCGTGAACGAGTGGAACAATTTCGCTAATTCTTTTTTTGTTGTGATTATGATTGTCAGGAGAAAGTTCTTATGAAAAATAAAATAGGAAAATTCGCAGAAAATTGGAAAATTTCAGAAAAAACATTTTAACTTCACGCGTTTACATTAGAATATTCATAGCCAAGACAGGACAACGTATGTCGGGTCAGCTAGTAGCATATAAATATATAGCATAATATAAGCGAACAATAGAATAGAATAGAGTACTCTTTATTATGTACACCATTTAAATTACAGGTTACAATGTTACAATGTTGAAATTTTACATAGTGACCCAATGGGCGGTCTTATCGCTAAAAGCGATCTTTTACAGACAACCTTTGGATGGAGTACAACAATCACTAGAATGTAGTGATGGCAAATAAGGAAGATCAACAGAATGGATGAAGAGGGCAAGGGTTGGTTAACCACTGACCAGACAGAAGAGCAGAACACTTTCTAGAAATCTCTAAGCAAGCACGGTGACGCAAACATATATATATATATACATATCAATATCAATATATTTATATAAAATTAACACAGAGTAAGATCGAACAATGACTTCTGATGACACAGCGAGAAACAAGCGATATAAAATCTATTTCTCATAAAATAATCCCACACATACATCAAAAAATAATGCACAAATAAATTATTCACATAGCGTCTGCCGTAATATAATCAGCTGTTTATTAACCCTCGGATGCGAGCAACAAGTGTCCCGATCTCCGCTTGCATCCATCTCAAATCTAAAATTCCTGAACGGGAGTGCGTGAACGGTTAATTTAAAGTGGCCTGTGAGCGAATGCGACTGCGATCTGTATCGGGGAGCGAGTTTCAGTTTATCAGTTTCTAGCGGGAACGTCCGGCCGATTTGTGCAACGGTCCCTGGAGTAGGCTGTAGCGGGTAGAGGGTTAAGGATTCCGAATATACGGCGATAATCGTGCAAACGTTCCCAAAATGATGAAATAAATATTTTGACACGGGAAATTATTAATCGCACATCAGAAAAATATTCTTACATCAAATACTTTACATCTAATAATCTGCATGTACATCAAATCAATGATTGTACTGCTAATTAACTAATTGAATATCAAAACTTGTATAAACAATAATCATTATATAGACATAATTATAATCATTTGTCGAAAGTCACAACAAAAATATTAATTATATATCAAAAATACCAATTGTTCATCAAAAATAACAAATCCGCATCTAATAAACTTATTATTGCACTATTAGTTAACTAATTGAATATTAAAACTTGTACAAATTATAGTTACTGGGCACCCCGAAGTTCGGTTTGGTTAGGTTCCTTTAAACCCCGCAGTTACAAATAGGAGCCCCCACGCGGGGCTCCGTCGACCTGACGTTTAATTTAATTTATTTAGACATACAAATTTTAATGTGCAAACAGTATTTTTTGTACGTGTTCTGTTGAGAAAAATTGGTAATTTTTGATGTGCGTTTAGTAGCCTTTTAACACAAAGCAGATCATCCAGATTTTGTGCTTTCCTCAATGAGGGCTGACGATAAAGCAAAAAAAAAAACGAGCGAGCCTTACAGTAGTCGCATATCATGTGTAACATCTGACATCTCACCTTGGCAATAAGCGACATTAACATTAAATACAACTCTAGCACCGCGCGCGCTCATTGGTCAAATCAAATAGCGCGCGCTTCCCCGGCTTCCTGTTACACACTTCCGTCCCTTTTCACGAAATAACAGTGTGGGGTAAAGCGATTGGTTCTACCATCACTAAAACACCAAAATATTCTAAGGCCTAGTGCCTTAGAATATTTTGTGTACTGAATAAGTAGAAGAAGCTTTATTGTCTTAGTATTCCCCGCTGTAATTCTCTTATTTACCTATAAATGTTATTATTGACAAAGTAACATACTGTCTCTTGTAATTCTGTACCAACTTCACGCTATAATCTCATAACTTCCACTCTCTCGTTATAAATAAAATTAAAATTGCAAAATTCTCAGCAATTTCACATATGGGCCGAGTCCAAGATCATCTTGAGACGTCTTTCCTCGCGTTATCTGGTCAATTTGACGTTACCCCAAGGCATTCAATGTTCTATATCAACATAATTTATGTTGTTATTACCAGTGATTAATGTTGTAATTTGCGATTTATTATACACAGAAGATTATATGTTAGGTTTGTAATTATCCGTTTAAAAACGTGGTAAAAAATTGGTTTTTGTGAGTTTGTGAGCAAATGTCAAATGTCAAAGTTCAGGGTTCAAAATATGGTGCATTTGATTCTATTTGATTATAGGTTAGGTTAGGTTAGGTTTTGGTTTGGTTTGGTTAGGTTCGATTCAAACAATCAAATACTTGTTACCTTGTAATTTTATTTGTTTAGTATTTATAAAATATTATGTTCCATTTTCTTCTTTCTTCAGTGGGGATCATGAATCTTCTTCTTATACTCCTTTCTCAAGGTTTGCATCTCGCTATCTTCCGTAGTTTCCAAACAAAATAACAATTTCAAGATTTTAGGGTCATGCTCTTGTCATGCTAAAATGAACATACATCGTGTACACAACAGTTGCAAAAGTTATGTAATGTACTATCAAAGCTATGTGCATACCCCTATATTATATTGTAGTGTTTGGTACTACTAGGTACTGCCTAATAGATGCATTGCACTTTGCAGTGTAATTAATTCATGATTAATTCTTATGATGTTATTGAAATTGAGTAAGTGAAGAAGTGAAGATATCAAACGTCATATGGCGTTGACAGCCCTGACAGCCATTAGTGATCTATGGCGACTAACTAGCAAGAAGGATTATGTTGCTGCTAAAACAAGTTCCCAGTCATATTAATTACACATTTCCTTCTAGAACAGGTTGTGCACTCGTATTTAAAGTAGACATGTGATCATACAAAGCTGGTTCCCAATTATCCAGGAGCAGAAACTCATTCCAGTATTATGATGAGCGAGCACTCACGCACGTGCGACTGATTGACTCGAAGTGAATGGCGGAACGACTTCCAAGTATTTTGAAGTTGCAAAAACTCGCGATATTGAAGCCATACAACCTTCAAGTGTGAATCAATTTGATTCCATCGGTTTTATTGATCGATCGACAATTTCACTGAATTATTCAATGGACACAAATACCGACATTCCGCGGCCGCTCGTGGCAGACCAGGCAAAAACACACCTCGCGAGCCACCCGAATATAATCGGCGGCGGACGTCGTGGGAGTGGTTCGGCGCTGGACATATTTCGAAGCCGGAGACGCTTGAAAAAAGGCAGCATTTGGTGATGAGAATGTCATGTCCCCCGTTCCCAACGACATATTTGCGAGTCGGGCCCGCGTTTTGTGATAATTACAGCGCATAACGCGGGCGGTGCGCGTGGAATGCGCGGCTCTGAGCTCACCGCCACGGATTTATAATGACGAGCGAGTGTCGCAGCCGCGCTGCCCTATCGACAGCGCAGCGCGCGGCAGAAAAACCGTGGCGTCCACGGCATCCGCGCGGGGCGGAGCGGTTCCCATGCGCGCCTGCACCCCACCGCCCCCGGGCACCGCACCGCCAAGACGCACCTTTTTTACCCGCTGCTAAACGACTAGCGAAATATCTGGAAATTGACATTCCTCTCATAATTCCAGAGGACGCATCCTTGGTCCGTCGAAATTTAATCAAGAATACCTATGAAAATCGAGCGTCGACAGGGAGTGACGGGGCGTAATTACGTTCGAATTCTGCATCGGATGGGTGTGCACTCTCGCTTTTTTGTCGCACGTCAATTATATAAATTGTTGGTGCAATAAATTTCGCTGTATCTCTGGGGACGGGTGGCGGGACGGGAATGCGGCGACGATACGGCTCGTCCCGTCGTCCCGCACTGGGCCCAATTAGCATGGGATCGATAGGCGCGCCTGATGCCGATCTGCTGTCAACTGTACCGCATTGCGCAAGCACCGCGGTTATCTAATCTGAACTTAATGAATGCCACAATACTATCGCCGAACTGAAGCTAGTGGTGAAATCACGTGAATGTGCGTATTCGCTTGTGTTGCAAGGAACTGCCAGAACTTATTCTGAAATATTCATTGCGAGAGTTAACAATAATAATTTCAATAGCGATGATCATGACAGCCTCAACCTCAAGCATACTTACTCCTGATTGCATAGCAAGCACATTACACGTATCACAAATCATCACAACATGACATTCTGTTTTACCACGGAGCGGTTACTGGCAACCCCGCTGTCTTACACGGTTAAAATCCCAGCGGTCCTCGAAAAAGTTATATGTGACACATTTCAGGACAATGAAAAACACATTGCTAACAATTTACAAAGTAAAGTGATTGTAAAGTTTTAGCAATAAAAAATATCAGAAAACTCTAAACTATCGAACAAGAACTACAACTTCCCACATCCCACTTTCTAAATCACATCAATAACTAACGATATACCACAATGTAAGTGTAAAGAAAAACCTATTTCTAACATAAACCTCCAATATTCAACTTTAATTAAGTATTCAACTCATACGAAATCATCTCATCAGACTGAATGCAAAATGACAATATTGTGCAGCATAATAGGCTATAGAAACTGACGCTTTGTCCGCTAATGGCTAATAGCCTTTAGCCGTTGTATCGCCGCAGCGGTTGCAATTATCATGGCCTCCGTACCGTGAAGCGGTAACAATCGGAACTAGATTATTAACATGCTGTATGACTGATGCAATTATAAGTTAGATAGAGTTTAGATTAGTTCAATAATTTGTATTAGACTCATGTACTGGAAAATATATTTGAATTATGCGTTGAATGGTAGTTTGTGAGAGTTGAGTGATGATGTCCCCTTAAAGTTGTATTCAGAGATGGACTACATAAAAAGATGTAGATAGGGAAGAAGAATTCATCCTGCGCTGATCATTAAATTGGGCTGAGATGATATTGTTCATCATCTCGCATGATCGACTCCAGCCAATATATTCTGTAAAAATCTCTCCGAGAAAACATTGGTGAAATGACCTTGAACTGAGTTGTCATTCCACCTGATGCTAGGGATTGCCACTATTAACAGCTCACTTCACATAAGTTTTCAACGTGAGATTTTTACAGAATAGATCGGCTGAAGTCTGACTTCTCTCGATCCGTTACAGTCGTAACTAACGCAGATAATCAAGAAGGCCACCTATCTTTAAATTTATTTTAGATACTCTTGAAAACAAGTACTTTTCTGCGTTTATCTTAATTTACCATTTCCATGGAGTTACGAAAACACGATATTTTTTTCTTCTTGCCCCTTAAAGCTGAGAACACCAAAAAAATTTGCGAAAAATTATAATTTCATTAAAAAGTTTCAACACAATCGTTACCGTTTTATCAAATAAGAAAGTTGCATTTAAATTACAAACGCGACATTAAACTTTAATAAAAATTCTCCAATATGCCAACACAATACTAAAACAGTGTAGTATACATTCAATCTATATGCAATGAATCCCGTAGCATATCCTACAATGAAACTACGTCCATTACAAAGTCTATCAAGAAGAACCCAATCTTATTGCAGTTTCAACACCTGAACAAAAACATTGGTATTCTGTTGATGTCCAACGAATATTCAATGGATGTCTGCCGCAGCGATTTTCACATTATTCATGCTGACTGAATATTCATCCGACACAGGTTGACCTGGACATTAATTGTTATAGCCAAGCCTGTTAGCATGAGACACACTGATGATGAAATTGACAAACTGCTGAGAGGTAAAAGCTTGGAAAGTAGAACAGTGGTTGGTTTTCCAGCATTTTCAATATCAGATACATCAAAATCCTTATTGCTTTCTCTATCAAAATCTTAATCACTATTTGAATAATTAGTATCATCAATGTTAACTATGTTAAATTTAGGCACGACTAGAAAAAATAGTCCAATAAATCATTAATATTTTTCACTTGAATCTTGTCGCTCGCAACTTAGTGTACCTGTCAATTTTTTTCAAACGCACCCTTTGTGTTACAGATACTAACACAAAGGGTGCTTAACTTTGTGTTTGTGTTTTTGTTACAGATATTTATCTTATCATTTTAAAAAGAAAAGCTACACTTGCATTTCTTTTTACAATTTTCATATTCTTTGTTCAATAAAATTTTCCATATCCAGCGAGCAAGTTGGTTCTAAAACCCGCAGAAACAATCTCTCATTGTATCCCACCCAAATGTTTTATGGATGGGACCTTCGATTTGTGAAGCTCATCGCCTTTTATTACATGACTCTTGTGAATATTGATTTTTGGGTCAACAGCTTCACTTTGTATCATTTGTTCGCCTTTATGTCGTTTAGCATTTTATTTCTATGCTCTACGATGACCAAGACTAATGTGTTCGGCGATAAAACGACGGCAAACGCGAAAATGACTAGTATTGTTTCGCAATGTGTGTGTCATATTAAATATGCATTGTTTATGTTGATAAAGTCTGTTATTACAATACAGTGTTTGTTTTCATTATTGACTAAGAGTTGTAGGGTGTAAAGCTAATAGTCTGTTGTGATCAATGTTCATTTAGAATTTACAAGATAATGTTTGAGTTTGTACTTATCAATCTATTATGATGTCTGGTATAAGTTTATTGATAATTTAAGCCCGAACCTAAATATTTATTGGTTGGTCTTCTTACGACATGTAACAGTGTTTGCTTTGTTAACAGACACCAGGGAGACTGGGTTCGTGAATGCGATCACGGCGGCTGGCGTGACGTACTCCATCACCCGAGCATGCACTGCGGGATCCCTGCTCGAATGTTCCTGCGAAAAGGTTTGACATATTTTGTTTTCATTAACATGCCTAATGAATACAGGACCTAAGTCCTGTATTCATAGGAAACAAAGTCGAACAACAGTTGAAGTTTCCATATCAAAATAATGTTCTATAAATTATTGTTTCGCAACTTTTGTCCACCAAGACATACTCGTACATTAAAGTAATCAAAAACCGTGTATTCACCATTTCTAAAACAGAAATATTATTTTTTGTTTTTTCTATCCTGAGTTCGAATATAAGTACATTTTTTACCGTTTAGTTTCGGAGTAATAATTCAACATATGTGACAAACAGACGGACGAACGGACGAGCAGACGACGTAGGCTTAGTAAGGAAGTTCTTTTGGGTACGGACCAGATGGGTCAAAAAAGTAATTTACCTATCTAATAAAGCAATTTTTCTCAGGGAGCACCAAAACCGCGTCGTGGACGTGAATCAGTCACGCTCCCTCCCTCCCAAGTGCCAACAGAGAGGTGGCAGTGGGGGGGATGCAGTGACAACGTGCGATTTGGCCTCAAGAAGTCTAGGGAATTCATGGACAGCCGCTACAGAAAACGAAGCGACATCAAAACTCTCATCAAACTACACAACCATAATGCTGGGAGGTTGGTTAGTAAGAATTTTCTACTGAAAGTCAAGTTATGAGTTCGTAAATTATACTGTAAGAAGTACCGAAGTGAAAATTTTTACTGCAGTTCATTTATTGACAAACTGAACCTATCTAAAATGATATCTAAACAATTCATCGAAAAAACATTTTAAGAATGCAAAGCATTTTAATTAATAAACAAACTTTTGTTTAAAAAAGTAATGATTTGACTACCCACTCCTAAATGCGTTCTTTACTCAGTAGTCCAAGTATAACTTCACAAATAAACTTTAGCAACACCTTTTACAGTGACCCTATATAGAATTTCTTTTGTCGATAGGCAATCAAGAATAATATGAAAATGGAATGCAAGTGCCACGGGCTGTCGGGCTCTTGCACGCTCAGGACATGCTGGTGGAGGATGCCGACCTTCAGAGAGGTCGGCGATAGACTGCGGGACAGATTCGAAGGTGCTGCGAAGGTGAGCTGATATAATAATCATCATTTAGCTGATATAACTTCCACTACATATGCGTCCCCCAAACATTGCCACATTGACTGGTTCTAGTGTATTCCCGTGACCTTCACCATGTCCTTGCTCCACCTTATCAAGCTGACAGACAAAATATTTAGGATTTTACAATGAGATAGCGAAAACAGATTGTCATTTTACTCCATTACTGAGTAGAGAGAGTAGTTCATGTTGTAGTAGTAGTATTGGTGATGTTTTCAGAAAGGGCAGGTGCGTAATAATCGCAACCGGTGTGTGTGTATGACCGGAGGCCTTAGTGCGAGTTTTTATACTTACTCGATCGTGTTAACGTAAACTTCAATTTGTACTGAAACTGAATAAGCGCCGTCTGGTGACTATAATGGGAAACACAATTATTCCATACAAATTGACGTAAGGTAACGTGAACGTAAACGCGATCGAGTAAGTATAAAAACTCGCACTAAGGCCTCAGATGTATGAACGTAAACGAGGCAGAAGGAGTATGTAAGGATTGTAGCAGGTGGCGTTCTGTAGTTTTTGCCTACCCCATGGGAAGAAGGCGCGAGTTTATGTATGTATGATCAAGTAGAATCTGGGTAATTGAAATACAGTAAAGCTTTTCACAACATCCTCCAATTCCAAAAATAAATGAAATGCATATTAAATTTTGTTGCCAGGTAATCGCTAGCAATGACGGTGACAGTTTTATGCCAGAAAGTCCGAGTATCAAAAAACCTGGCAAGAAAGACATCATCTACTCTGAAGAGTCACCAGACTTCTGCTCAGCTAACATGAAGACTGGTTCCCTAGGAACCCTGGGTCGTCAGTGCAACATAAGCTCAGCGGGAACCGATAGTTGTGATCAATTATGCTGCAGACGAGGTTACAAAGAAACCTCGGTCAAAGAAACTGAGAACTGCAACTGCCAATTCAAATGGTGTTGCGAAGTAATATGTGAAACATGCTACGTGAAACGAAATATACAAACATGCTTATAATGTGATAGACGATATAATAAATGTTTAATATTACAATTTATTTGTGCATTTATTTATTGCCATTCAAGGTTTTATTATGTACAGATTTTCTTCTGTGCTCGTCTCCTGTTTGATAATCTGATAGATATGACAGTAGGTCAATTTTATATAATTTATGTTTTCCTTTCACTGGGTGGGTTTTGAGGTCCATTTTTCTGGTAGCTGGTGGCTCTTTATCATAATTTTCGTTGGTATCATAATTACCATCTTCAGATCCATTATATACTTCTGCCTTACTACTCGTATCGCCTTCTTCTTTAGTATCTTTTTCATGGTCCTTATTTTCAAAGTCCGAATCTTCATGGTGCTTCTCTTTATAGTTTTCTTCTTGATGTTGCTCCGGTAGTCCAAGATATTTATTTGGTTTTTTTCTAGGTTTAGGCTCCGAAAGACTAATAGTATTTTGTAGGAAATTGTGCCCTTTTCGGAAAAGTTTATCGCATTCAGGAACTTTATTCTCTTTTTTCTGGACAATGAAGTTGTAGAGCAGTCTTAGTTTTTCAATGTCGCTTTTAGTGAATCCGCGACTCTCTCCTATCATTTTACGAGTACCGTGTGGATTCTGTAAGTATGTTGTTTGTTTATTATTAGAGGAGTGCTCTTAAATTATTTCTCTACTACAGACTAAAACTTTTGTCTCGCTTATGATATGGCAACAAGTTATAATGATACTAATAGAAAATGTGAAAATATTATTATACCGTCTATGAGAAAGACTAGCATCGTAAGAGGTCGCTGATGACATTAATCTTACCTGAAATTCAATGGTCGCACGTCCATTAGCTGAATGTTTGTGATGGTGGAAATGACCAGCACTGGCGTAGTCGTACTTGATTTGATGAAACAACCAATGATCGTCAGTCAGCTTGTTGAATAAGTATCTTTTCTCTGGAATAATAAATTAAGGTATTGATATCAGAAAATGATAAAATAATGATAATAAACGTAACAAGAGAACAATGACCCTGTCAAAGCTTTATTTTTTTTTCTCTTCTTTTTAGTTTATTTGATTGGCAAATAGATATTGCTATTGACTTTTAATTTAACAAAATACCTCTATTGATGTTTCGGCTGCATTTAGTACTAAAGAATAGAATAGAATAAAATATCTTTATTTCGGACACCACTAACTACCTTTGCTTTAAACTAATACTGTTAGATTGTCAATTTCTCTTTCATTCCGACATCAAAATAGGGTATAGTATGTTACCTGGCATGATATTCTCTTCTATAACCTTGATATATTTGTCTCGATCCGGCGCATTGTGCTGGGGTGGTACTCCAGCTATTGCCAGCACTGCCTCTGCGAGCTCTCCTCCCGTTGAAATACAATCGTATCCCAGATTTACATGCTAATAAGAAAATACATTATAACATTCAAGTCAAATGTGAAGCTTGCTTAGCAACAAATTACTTGCTACTACTGGGAAGTTTTGGGCCAGCAAAATCTGAAATACAGGCGTGCCAGTGACATGAAGAAGAACAAGGCTGCTGAAGGCTGGACTATGAAGGACGTTGCCTTAGATGTCCTTCATCGTCGACCACAAATCATGACTATCAGGAGACAGAGTGGACAGGAGTATCAATCAATTTGTCTAGCGTTTTCCCAGTTATGTTGGAGTCGGCTTCCAGTCTTACCGGATGCAGCTGAATACCAATATCTTACACGGAGTGACTGCCTATCTGATCTCCATAACCCAGCTATTCGGTAATACGATACCCCTTGGTAAGATTGGTTATCAGACTTTCGGGCTTCTGACAACCCGTAACGACTGTCAAAGATCCACGAATGACAGTCGGTATCAACGGCTTAACATGCTTTTCCAGACACGCAGGAGTCCCGGTAACTATAAAGATGGTCACTCATCTACGGACCAACCCCGGCAAGCGTAGCTTAACCTGATGGATCGACCCGTGTGGCTGTTATTCTTAGCCACGAGCTCCTCTAGGTAGAAAGCGAGTAGGTATAATGCCCAGAAAAAGTATGGTAATTAATCGTAGAAAAAACGAATATTAAAGCTTCTGATAACATATTTTCAAAGATTAGGTTTAACATAACATAAATCACGTGTACTCGTAGAACTTGCCTGGAAAGTTATTTGGTTAACTGGCCTGCATACATTGTCTCAGAAAAAACTGACCATGTTGGTCAGAGGCCAATGAATCAGTCCAAAAAACACTTCATAATACTTAAATTAATAGGTCCGCAATCTTCTTCAAAAAACTTTAAAAAAAGAAAACAACAACAGACTTCCAAAAAAAACACTACAAAGTGAAAAATAACTTTGATTTCGGAAGTCGGTTTCTTTGGTTTTGTATTTTCGCTTTTTGCCACCGACTTCCGAAATAAAAGTTATTTTTCACTTTGAAGTGTTTTTTTTTTGGAAGTCGGTTGTTTTTTTTTTAAGTTTTTATTATTCACTTTTTAGTTGTGGTAATACCCTGTCCCCCACCATAAATCCGATTACCACTATCTGCTATGTCAACTACAGTGACAGGAAATTATTATAATAATAGGTCTTTACCTATGAAATTGCCGTTTTGTATGAAAAAATTTAAACGAATTTTTTTCATGCATTTTTTATTTGTATTAATCGAAGTAATCACCCATGCAATCAATGCATCTTTGCCAACGCAGTGGCAGTTTATTGATGCCCTTCTTAAAGAAATCAGATGGACGGGAGGCAACAAATTCTTCAAAGGCATTTTGTTCTGCCTCTCGGGTATTGAATTTTTTTTCCCGCCAAGAAGTTATCCAAATTCTGGAAAAAGTAGTAGTCTGTAGGCGCAAGGTCTGGTGAGTAGGGCGGATGACGGAGAGCTTCCAACCCCAGTTCTTGCAACTTGGAGACCGTCTGCTGTGCAGTATGAGGTCGCGCGTTGTCGTGCAGGAGCAGCGGAGACGAGCGATTGACCAATGCTGGTTGGAGATGTGCCAGCTTCTCCATCATTGTGTTCAGTTCTTCACAGTACACATCTGAAGTAATGCTCACCACGTTTGGTAAGAAGCTGTGATGAATCACACCGGCGCTAGACCACCAAACAGTGACCATCACTTTTCTACGGGTAAGTTTTCGTTTAGGGCATTGTTTAGGTGCTGAACCAGGATCCAACCAACTTGCTGAGCGCTTGCGGTTATCAAACAGAATCCATTTTTCATCGCAGGTAACAATGCGGTTCATAATTCCTTCATTTGTGTATCTGTTGAGCAGTGCAAGGCACGTCTCGACGCGTTCTTCGCGCTGGCGATCATTGAGTTCGTGGGGCACCCATTTGTCAAGCTTTTTTACCTTGCCAATTTGACGCAAATGGACCAATATTGTTTTGACGCTAACGTCGAAAGCTGTTGCTAATTCAGCCGTAGATTGTGTATCATCAGCTTCCACAATCGCCTTTAATTCGTCATTGTCGACCAAAGTCTTCGGACGACCGCGAGGTGAACCTCGCGGTCGAATGAAATGAATTTTTCAGGTCGAAATGTCCAGAACGGAAGCGAGCAAACCAATAACAAGTGGTGCGTTGGTTTGTAGTGTTAGCTCCGTAAACGTCGTTGATGTTGCGTGCCGCTTGTGCCGCGTTGCTGCCACGACGGTACTCATATTCCATAATTACTCGAATTTTTAACGTATCCATGATGACGAAAAAGATTGAAATGCGATGAAAATAACCAATAAACAAATGACTACTTTTGGAAAAAAAAATCCATGTTTTTAAAATAAAATTAATTTGAAATTAGAATTCTTAGCCAAACAAAAATTATTTTGATTTGAAATGGCCAGTACTGCAGAACGGCAATTTCATAGGTAAAGACCTAATATTATGTAAGTAATAACAAGCGCTTCTCGCCATCAAACTTAAAAGTTTGGCGAGTAAAATTGTTTAAGTTAAAAATTAATGTACTTACACATGTTGAAAAAAAAAAATATATATATATATATATAAATCACACAAACATTCACCTGGACTCCTTCATTGGTGAAATTCAGAATAGAGTGATCAGAACAGCCCAGTTGGCCTCGACGGTTGACAAAGAACACCCATCGGGTCTTATCATCCTTCGGTGGAGTGGGCATCTCCATGAAATTAAGCCTGCTGAGAAGGTTGACAGTGGTGAGGAACCAACGGATTCGGTCGCGAAGTACTTTATCTGCAAAATAGAGATGTGGCATTGGTAAACTCGAAGTAAATAAGAGTTAAAACCATGTTTAATATGTATTCGCTTTTGACCGCGGCTTCGCCTGTGTGGATGTCGTAAAATCTCCCACTGGAACGTAGGTAGGTACTGCAGGAATTAAAAGTAACTTAAATGTAAAATTTATTTATTCTAAGCCATACTGATCCATGTAACAAAAAACCTCGACCCCTGTCATACAGAATGTCCTAGTTCAGGGGTCGAGATCTCATTGATGTAACTTACACTGAAATTTGGAAAATAAAAAATAAATTACTATAAATTACCTACTGTTAATCCAGGTTATAAACTATGTGTGTGCCAAATTTCATTCAAATCCGTTCATCCGTTTTCGCGCCAATCCAAAACATACATGATGCAGACAAAAAGACAAACGGGCAAAAATTGTAAAAACTATATTGTCGGCATCAGACTCGTTACACACCTAGGAGTATTGTATTACCCAGTTAATGGGTTGTGGAGGTCAGATAGGCAGTCGCTCCATGTAAAATACTGACTTACCATTAAAAGAAAGAACATCAATATAATAGGGTACAATTCCTTTTGGCCACAGTTTAAACTTCCAGATCTCATCATCACTTAAATCATAACCTGGTTCAATCTGTAACTCGGCATCACCCTGTGATTCTTCATCCTCATTCTGTCTGACTATGTTCGACCAATCAGCAGGTCTGAATTTGACGTTTAAGACGTCATTTGATGATCTTCTGAGAGCTTGGAAGTAATCTTGCTGTTTAGGAGCCGTGGGATGGATTCCTAAACCAGAGAGTGTGGTGGGTAAATTAAAGGAACATTTAGCTTATAATTTTCGCAGTGTTGGGATTCTCACTTCTTTTTCGTGGGCCATATAGGCATGTGTGGGTTAGTGCAAGTAGATTGTGGCAATAGGGATGATGCCTGGGCAAAAAAATCGGCCGTGACTTCTAGACAAGCGTACACACTATCGACCGCACCGTAGCTTAAAACTAGGTAAGATAGGGTACGTATCAAAATCCCGAAAGTTCATAATACCCATGATTGAAATACCGACGTCCATAACACCGAAATTCAAAATACCGAAAGTTTTAAATGTCGATAGTCGTTATATCGAAACACGAAATCCCGAATGGATGAAATCCCGAATGGACGAAATACCGATGGATGAAATCCCAAAGAGCGGCGACGTAGTTCCCGCGATTACTCATAGATGGGCACCCCGAGGTTAGGTTACTTTAAACCCTTTATACAGAGCCCCGCGAAGCGGGGCTTCGTGAACATAGGAGACAAGAGCGAGCGAAGGGCACCCCGAGGTTAGATTTGGTAAGGTTACTTTACACAGAATTTCAACAATTTGACAATTCAATTTTTTGACAATTTCGGGATTTTAAACTTTCGGGCAAATGAACTTTCGTGATTTTAAACTTTCGACCAAGCAACCATTCGGCGTTTCAATTTTCGGGATTTAATCCATTGGTATTTTAAAATTCGGTCTTTTAAAATTCGGGATTTTGATACGTAACCGTAAGATAGTGGTCGAAAGCAAGGCCTTCAAAAATTAAAAAAAAAATACCATTATGAGAAACGACTTATATGTTAGATCGAAACTTGAAATCTCGAAATCGATTCGAAGCTATTTTATGCACAGTTTTAATTAAGACGACGATAAGCTACTTTTAATAATTTTAAACTGAAGATCACTTCTAAACTACTAGTGTGATTTGAAAAAAGTATTATGTTAAATTAGAACATTTCCGTAATAACTTAATATGTAAATACACTTCTGGACACATCAATTGGCCCACCTTAGAGTTTAGGTTTCGATGGCCCCTACCGAAATATGATTGCTAGATTGAACAAAAACTGTTGATGCAGTTTTAAACCTGATACATTTTACCATCTTTTTCGAACGTATTGTTTTAAATTTGAATTCAGAATACCATACGACATGGAGCTACGCCTAACAAGTCGGATATGCGCTTTGTTAAAGGCAATTGATTTTTGAATAAAAAACATGTTTTATCAAATAAAGGTTTAATTTAATAACGCGTGTTGCCTCCATGGGCATCTACCACAGCTCTCATACGATTAGGCATAGAGTTTATCAACCACTCTATGAAATTTTGAGGGATCATCTCCCATTCCTCTTCTATGGCAGTTTTCAACTCCTGCATCGTCTGGGAAACTGGCTGACGAGCCCTAACACGTCTTTTTAGCTCGTCCCACATGTGCTCAATGGGGTTCATGTCTGGGCTTCTGGCTGGCCAGTCCATAACTGTGATGTTCACATCCCGAAGATATTCCCTGACGATGCCGGCCGCATGGGCTCTTGCATTATCATGCATAAAAAGGAAATTTGGGCCCACATAGTCCGCGTATGGTATCACGTGAGGTTCTAAGCACTCACAAATGTACCTTTCAGCATTTAATGTTGGCAGCCGTGGTCCTGTAACAACCTCAAGTTGAGTTTTGCCGCTCGCGGATATACCGCCCCAGACAGTCCATGAGCCACCGCCATAAGCAACCCTCTCTTCAAATCAGCATTGTGCGAAACGCTCTCCCTTACGTCGGTAGACCTTCTTCCTTCCATCATTGCCATGTAACACAATTTTAGACTCATCAGAAAAGAGTACACGGCTCCAATCTTGCTGTGTCCAATTTAAATGACTGCGTGCGAAATGAAGGCACGCTGTTCGGTGGGCTCGCGTTAGTTTGGGGCCATTAGCTGGCTTGTGTGGTACCATATCGCGTTCTTTTAACCTTCTCCGAACAGTTCGAGCGCTCACAGATACTCCGTGGAAGTCGCGAAGTTGGTTTTGTATCTCAATGGAGGTAAGGTGACGATTTCTCAAGCTGGTCGTCACGATGAATCGATCCTGCCTTTCAGTTGTGACCCGAGATCGTGGCCTTCCTTGGCGACGAACAAAGCCGCCAGTCTCTAGGTACCTCCGATAAACATTTCTGACCGCAGATCGACTTAAATTAAGTTGAGCACTCACGTTTCTTTGGCTGTGTCAGGCCTGAATAAGTGCCACAGCTTGGGCGGCGACTTCAGGTGAAGTATCCATAGATTATTGATAGAACCTCACCTTAATGTTAAGAATAAGTAATGTTTGTTGCAAAACCAAAGATATCAATCACTTTTTCAAGAATTAAATCCAAGTAAACCAATAAAACCAAGTTTTCTTAGTATTCGATTGTTTGATATCAACAAACAGGCTCCAAATTGTCTTTTGTTTCTTTAAATTCTGTGTTCGAAATTCAAAAAAAGACTATTGAATGAAATTGTGAATGTGCCAGGTTCAAAACTGCATAAAAACTTTTTGCTCGACCTAATATAAAATTTTAGCTAGGACCAAACGAAACTGAAAATACAAGGTGGGCCAAAAGATGTGTCCAGAAGTGTATTTTAGATTATGTTTATAACATAGTGTAATTAATTTGTCAAGTTATGTCTAACGCGGATAACAAACTGAGAATCACACAAAAACTGTCAAGCGTATTTTTATGAAACCTCACCATTTTAAAGATAATTTAATTATTTATCATTTAATATACATGTTTAGAATACCTTCTGTTTAATTTGTAATAAATTAATAATGCGTTTAATTTGAGACAGTGCTCCTTGATGGGCGAGTCTTATTACTGGCTGGACGTACGACGCGTTGCATGAGCTCAGCACGAACACGCAAGCTAACCACTCAAGGCCGCTGGCACTTATCTGCGTCTTAAGGGTTAAATATCGTTTTAGGAATATCGTTCGTTGGGGATTAGGTACTTCGGACTCACGTTATTCGGGATAGCGTGCATCGGGATAAAGTGATTCGGGATGACGTTCTTTCAGTATACAGTTATTCAGGATAGCGTGCATTCGGGATAAAATGGTTGGAGATGTCGTGTTTCGGTCTAACGCTTATGAGTCATGAGAAATCTCTCTATGCTACCGATTGTAGAAGATTGTTTTCAACTGCAAAAGAATTACTCACGTCTTGGGCACATAAGAAACACAATAATAAATAAATTTAAACATTTCACTAAACCTTGTCGAAGCATACTTTATGTTTGAAATAAATAAAATGTTCTTACATTGGTTTTATTGTATAAATTCAATAAAGCGTTTCGATAAGGTTAATAGATTTTTATGAACAATCCAACAATGTGTCGTTTCCTCTCTGTATTTCAGTGTCTTACGTAATGCTATAACTAATGCACGTTAGCTTTTTTGTATATACAATTGATGCTAAGTACTTCAATACCTACCTATGACCATGCCTACAAAATATGATGATGGTGAGTATTAATTTGGAATACCCAATGTAAGGTAAAATCACTAGGCAAGTGAGGAATATTGAAGATTGAGCTACTCACAAATTAAAGAGAAGTTAATAATTGATCCATGATAATTATGTTACAGTGGGCTGCATCAGTTGGGTACCCCAGTGATAATAAAATTTTAATACAACTGGGGTACCCAATTGATGCGTCCCATTGTACGTTGCGCCATTGCATTTTTTAGGGGATAACATTATCTAGCTGTTAAAACAGTCACAGAGATGAAAAGGTACAGTACGACACAACTCAGATGTAGCATCGACAAAATTCGTAAAACCTTCGTGCGCCTTCAACTTCACTAATCCTTATTACTGCTATAAGCGAAAATGATTTTTACGCATACACAATAACTTGTAAAGTCGTATAACCTTTGAAATGGATGAATGCAAACTTTCAAATCTAAGTTGTGTTGTACTGTTAACCTGTTCTATCGTAAATATAATCCAAATATGATTTTCAACAGAGAAATAACGTTCACACGGCCAAAATCCGTTTGCATGAAAAATTATTCACGCTATTTCAGATTCAGCCGCGCTGTTCGTAACTCTTATGACAGATTTCTCTGCTCATAAACATAAATTTTCCAGCGGGGCCGATACTCGTGGGAACCCACCTCGGGGCGCACTCGACCACCAACACTCAACAACTTTTCACTTTCTTAACCGAAAATCAACCGAAATTGAACTTTAACACGAACTTCGTAAAGTGCAATTTCAGTGAAGCAAGAATGGCTGCTAGAAAATAAAGCTGTTTCAGAAAATTACACGCTATCAAAACTACAACGGTTGCGTTCACAATAAAACAAAATGGCGAAAGCTTTGCAGGGTTGGCATTTCAATTGTGTGATGATGAAAGTTGGCAGGGATTATGAAAAAGTAACTGTATTACTTTTTCTTTAAGATCTAATTTTACTTGGCTTAGCTCAATCGTCTTTGCATTACTGAAAATGCGCTTCAGCTCTATATCATATGCACCTTTCAAATGCTAAGATCACGAGTTACATGTAACATGGTTTTCAAATAAATCAAATCGTCTGGCAAAGGAATTACTGATACAAATCCTCTCCATTAGTACCAAAGGAATGAGGAACATAGACAGCCCTATGTGACAGTTGCATAAATAAATGCGCGCGCATAAATTTCAAAATAAGAACATCGTTTATCGAGGAGACATCTTTGGGGATGTATTATGCTATATATCGAAATTAATGCTTTTAACATCGACTTACTTTATAATAGGAGAGAGGGAGTAAGGAGATGGATTGGAGCGAGGTAAACATTGATAATACCTAAAGGTCTAATGGAGATGTTCTTGTGTTGTATTTTGTAACTATATTGCGACTCGTATTGTTGAATTGGGATGAGTAATATTTTAAGGAAAGCAATGAAAGGAGACGTAGTGGGTCCTATAATAAATTTATACTTTATGATCCATAAATCAGAATCGTAATTAACTATGAAAACCATTAAATTATGAAATAAATTTTCAAGTAGGTACCTAAGTCCATTTTCTTTTGTGTATTATATTTTATTTTATAATTTGTAGAACCTTTAGAATCAGGTGGTGTGTGCTAAAATATTGTGAGTGATTTTTTTTTTTTTTTTTTTTTTTTATTTGCACACCCTTATAACGGTAAACCTACATTCTAGCAAATAAATGAATTTTTTTTATTTGTTAGGAGCAATTAGAACTATTTCAGGTAGGTAAAATATGTCCATGAATGAATAGTTTTAGTAAAACAAGGCCGTTCTAGTTTTTTGATCAATTTAATATTTTTAGTAACAACTAATCAATATTTTAATTATAAATAGATACTGCTAATGTACAACCAATAATAAATTGTGTCAACCCCCAAAAAGCGGTCACTGGACGAAATATATTTCAAAAAGGTACATTTATTATACAAATAATAAGATTTGAGATTCAGATAAGTTCAGCTGATTTCAATTGTATTTTTACCTAATATTAACAATTTAAAACGCTACATTCACATAAATAACTTAAAATAATGAATAAAGACAATATTTACATGCGTAAAAATTATTTCACAATGACAAATTGACAATAATTCGATTAGGCAGAATAATAATTTTGATTTAAACCGGTAATAGCTGTCAGGTGTAAAAGGTTATAAAATGGCACCAATTCGATTTTCGAAATTCATAACGGTTTCGGTTTTAAATTACGTTAAAATACTTTTTTATCACAATAGCTATCATGCTAAAAATCAAAACAATGGCTTTATTAGATCCAGTCATGGATTATTATAACTACGAAAATTAAAAAAAAAACTTCAGTCTTTTAAAATCCGATGCGGTATCAGTTCCTCAGACTCTGTCATTGAATTCCGAAACATTTTTAAAAGTTACCTATGTACAGAGATCCGATTTATAAGCGTTTTTTTTTTTTTTAACAATACATTGATAAGTACTCGAATACCTGTTTTAAATAATACCGATTGTTTTAACATCGGATTTTTTTACTAAAACTAACACGTTATTTTACTTTAATACATTCAGTAATATTAAAGTAAAATAAAATAAATTAAAACAAGTTTTTAATAAATATTTTTTATATAAAACATACTTGACGAGTAAGTGTGCTCAGTGCATTTTATTATACACAATATTAAGCTCAGTAGGATTAGTCTACCTATATATACCTACTTACTGGCTATACTATGTTTATATCACATATGAAATATCATTCAAGTTGATATAATTACTTGTATGATCAATAAAGCTTCCACATATACTGGCAAACTATCGAATTTGGAATGTCAAATTTTTTGTCATCGAAATGATTCCGAAAGAAAAGAGATTTTGTCAAAAGATTGTCAATGTTAATTCAATTTTTTTTGTTAAAGTTAGTGAGTTATGCTAGTCCAAAGGGTTATGAAGGTTAGAATATGACCTCACCAAGTGAATAGTTTACGATGCAATCTGTCTAATCACAGTACCTAACATAATGTATAAAAGCGTTGATGTACAATGCTACTATTGCAGTAACGCATGCATTCAAAGTACATTAGGAAGGGACGAGCATCTCTGCACCTGTATAAAATGTGTAACGAGTGTCAACCCGGTTCGCGTGCAACACTATCTCCGTGCATCGGACGCAACACGCATACAATATTATACGTATAATACTGATTATTTAATTCGTTTAATATTTAATTAAAATTCTCCAGAGTGTTTATCTCGTAATGTGGGACACTTTTACGATGGCGCTACTTACTGACTGATAAGGGCCCAACGCTACCTCCGCCGCTGAACACCCAAGAAGACACTTTATGCAAATGCCATTAAGCCACAAATTCCATTAGCCGGTATAATTATAATATGAAATTGTAATTACAAGATAATTTCGCTCTTGAATCTCAAAACAGTTATGCGAGCATGCACCTAACACGGACGTCCATAAAATAGAAAGTATTTATAAAACTCAAATGATTATTGCCGCTGTTATAATAATTGCAAATAACTTCTTTGAAAAACTTGAGTATTAACTTTGGAATGATATTAAGAAATATCATTTAAAGTCTCGTACATTTGCGTACGTATCTCCTTGGGCTGTTCTGTAGAGTATGTACGATACCTAGGAATAAATAAATTACACAGCTGACCGCGTAAGGAAACCAATAAGTCCAATTTAGAATAAATACAAAATGAGTCGATGATAGAAATAAATCGTCTGTAAACTGGTCTCATTAATTTCCAAACGACAATGTCCAAAAAAATAAAGTTACTAGATCACATGTTCGCACTTAATAGTCAAATAAATTAACCGAACGAGTAGCTTACTTTAATTTTACGCCGGATCAATTATCATGTTTAAAGAAGAAATAAACAGTGATAGAGAAACTATTTACATAAGTCAACATGATATACGATTTCGACGACTTGGATAGATGAAAAAGTGAAGTGATTATATACAAGGTCCGTTATCTGCCTCCGAATAAGAGAACAGGTCCACGCTCGAGTCTGAGTCACAATCACATCTGTCCGACACTAAAGTTTCTCTCATTGATCACTTCGTCACCAGCGTCAGAGTCTATAAACACGTGTGCACCACTTTCTCTGTGCGACAGAGTTTGCACTTGACCTCGCAGCACCAGTGGAAGGTGCAGTTACATCGCTCCACCACGAACATGGTCTCGGTGCGGTACCCTCGGCCGCAGCACATCAGGTCGCAGCCGTCCACCCCGATGCTCGTGTCATTGCAGGCGCGCCCGTGTGTGCCGGGAATACCCAGTCTTGGGTTCTTTTCACAGAAACCCGGCGATGACTCCAAGTAAACCAAGTCTTTCGCTCCCGGCGATTTATGGTCTGGATTATGAGGCCGCAGTTGGAATCTATATCGGTCTCTCCGCGGCACTCTGTGCGGCGCTGCGTCGTTCCGCTGAGCAGGCGGCTCCAGATCAGTGTTAGGCATCATGACCCGCGACGCGCCGTCGAAGCGGTCCTTCAGCGAGTCGCCTACAGAGCGGAAGCTGGGCAGCCTCATCCAGCAGGTCTTGACGGTGCACGAGCCCGACATGCCGTGACACTTGCATTCCTGCCGCATCTCCGTCTGCACATGCTGCGAACAAAACAACACAATGAACATCTCGTACGTTAATTTATTCTATCATGGGGAGGTCTATAATGATGTCCAAATATCTTTAAATTCCACCGATAAGCTTCGATACAGTGTGATCGATGATCTTTTAAGCGTACTCCATCGATCGCATCTCACGATCGAGCAAATTGTTACAAATCGTGAAGAGGTGGGCCGGTCGTCACCGCGCGTGGACTGATCATAAATCATACTCTAGGGACATTCATCATTCTTAGAAGGTAGATAAATGACGCGAGGATGGGAGACAGTAAATATTTTCCTATCTCGGAGCGCAGCGCAGGCGCTTCGTAGAACGTCGTCGACGGTATTTATTCATTGACATGTAGATGGCCGCGTATGTTATACAGTCTAGTGTCCAAATATGTGTTAAACAATCGATGGAATGCTGTGAATATTCATCAGGTGGACACCCAGTGCGTCTGTCGTGACAGGAATTAAGCTCTTCGGTTAATGACGCGTCTGGGTGGCTCGGGGCGCCCGACGTCCCTTTTTGATGAATTTTGGGAAGGAGCGGACAGTGGATATGCAAATGTGGGTGTGCGGTGGGAGGGAGATGCGCGAGCGCAACGAATGACTGCCTGTTGCGCAGTCGTCGCGCGCTGGGCCGCGCCGCCCGACGCATAATTAATATTACACAACGCGACATGTCAAGTGGCGGACGATCGATCGTCATCCATAATGGTAATGTAAACACGACGCGATGACAATGGCCGTCATTGGCCCTAACTGATTGTTTTATGGATGTTTATAAGGTGCTACTGTCGAGTGGCGATTGGATAAGCGTATTGACAGGAGTGTTCGACACTTACCGATCGGCCGGCTTCGTTGTTGTGTAGGTTCATTTTTTCTCTCAGGGTTTTGCCTCTTTCGCCGGTGTCGACGAATTCTCGGCTGAATCGAAAGCCGAAGCCGATGTTGTCGCTGCAGCCGCCCCACTTCCAGACGCGCACGTTGGCGGCGGCGGCGGCGCGGGTGCGGTGCGGCACACGATCGATGTGCGAATAGTCGCACGTGCATGATTCTATGGAGCCTTCTGCGCACGCGCGCGCCACCGCGTGCGTCACGCCCGCGCTTGTGATCGCGTAGATGAACGCCGTTTCGCGGCAACCTGGTGACAATAGAAATGTTGTTTCATTAATTTATGCTAATTTATGAAGAAAGGAAAAGTGGTTTGACAACCTACTTAAAATACTGGAATGCCTCTAACTAATAGATTTGGGACATGAGAAATTAGGTAGCACAAAGACTATCTAGATAATCATTTAGATTAAACCCGTTAATTAATTAAAAATAGCATTCTTATACCTAATAAGTTAGACAGTTAAACATATTTCACTTTGGCATGTTTGGTATTCGTATAATTAATTCATCCCAACTGCAGAGGGGTCCATATTTTAATCAAATTTTATTATTGCTCCGGGTTTAAGGATAAAAAGTCTCGACGTTTTAAAATATTTTAGGTATTATAATTTAAACACGCAAAACATTTGGGCTCATCATGCAACTGCAATCGGAGGGATTGAATTGGCTTTGCTCTTTTTAATCGTATTATTTTATTGACATTTTTAATTTGTTGACAGTATCAAAATCCTTTTCGAGAGCAATGGGCACATTAGTTTTTAATTTCATTCGTAAAATTCTATCTCAAGTTTCGACCTGTCTGGCTCATTTTATTCTTGAAATTTAAGAGGGTACATCGAAGCATGGTTTAGCTCGGTGTGTAAGTGAAATGGCGTTATGGCTGTCTAGTTTGACGCGTGAGAAAGAAGACTCTCTGGACGCGCACCGGAACTAAACGCGCTTCGTTCAAATGTAGATTTATGACAAAATGCTATAGGTACTTAAATAAATCTTTAGCTTACTAAGTTCTTAACATATTTGAATACCTTCGATTTAAAGAAAATTTTACTGCACAATAAGAAACTGTTTACGTATAAAACCGAAAATAGACGGTGCTATTTTGTTTTTTTTTTCGTATCGAAAAAAAATCAAGTAATCATGTTTCGGTTATAATACAGCAGTACCTACCTAGATAATACAGTCAAATAACACAAATGGAAAATCCTAATAATTTAACCATATACCTACATTTGGTTTTTTAAAAACACAAAATTTATCGATGTATCCCCCTTAAGAGCGTGGGTCTACACTTTTTAATTCTAAATGAGACTGTCCTAAACGGGACGAGAAGTGTAATCAAAGTAAACTGAATATTCCGGATAATCACTGTGTTTGGAGTTATCAAGTAGGTACCTACCTAAGGTTATAATAGTTTAAAAGCAACAAGATCATTAAGTTTATATTCACACAATAAAGACTTGAGCAATGATTGCATCGCGTTCATTCATCCCGTTCGGACGAGTACATAAATCGATGCTCGCATCCCGTATCGAATACTATAAATAATTAATGGCCCGGTATTAGAATCAAATACTCATAAAATACAATTAAAAGAGAGAGAGGGTATATCTCTGAGATTGAAAATAAAAGAACTGCCTCTTACTAACCTACCCGAGAGATTATAAATTTGATCATTACAAGTGGTACGGCGCGCGCATCGAATTCTCTCTTTTAATATCGATTTAATAGCCCTTGTACTTTAACGATTAATTCCGAGCCTTTGTCTACGCGACCTCGGCTCCACAATGAGACGATATTATTAACCGAACGGGACCCTAGTGACGTAACTCGTTCTCCATACGACATCATTAAAATATTCGATTATAACTTTTAATGAATCATAACACGCAGAACATGATTTTGGAGGACGTCTATATCGCGGTGGTCGTGCTCAGACTTGATCTCGTAGACATTGTAATTTTACGGCATAATGCGCATTAATACGGGTATTGTTGAGGCCCTCATTAAATGCTCTCGCCCCGAACGCATCGAACGTTATGATGGAATTCCTCAAAAACTATTAAGGGCCGATCTCGATCGCTAAATACCTGAATAAAAATAAAACTGACAATTAACGCCGTTCTAACACAAGTGTAATCGCGTGTCACCTCGTCGGCTAATGCCATTCATTTCGTAATATAGTGAGGCTCGCGCGCTCCTTAGGTGGGCTTCCGGCCACCGACGCACCACTATAAAATCCCTTCGGAAAAAACACACCGACCCTGTATCGATGTAAAAATAATAAGGAACGCGTATTTGTTGTTATTTATAATAATAATATGTGGAACGGGCCCGGAGCAGCCCGCGCCAGCTTTATTAAGACTCAATAAGCAAATGAAATCATTTTTTTATTGAGTTGTCATCGTGCACCGATATAAATTACGGTGCGCACACACTGCCGCGGACCGCTCTCGGATTCGCTTTTTGTGCTTCCCTTTGCGATGTTATACAAAAGTATTTTATTCAGCAATTACTTGAGACGTTCGACCGGGAATTTTAATGTCAATTTCGCCATCATTCAATGCTCGGACGAAATTAATTCAAGGTAGG
Organism: Cosmia pyralina; assembly: GCA_946251885.1. NCBI lineage: Eukaryota > Metazoa > Arthropoda > Insecta > Lepidoptera > Noctuidae > Cosmia > Cosmia pyralina. Next base: position 8,123,299 of record OX276347.1, on the reverse strand, counting down.
GAGGGATACGTACATACGAGCGGTCGTGGACTCGTGCATTTATCTTTTGTAATGACTTGGAAACGTTCAGTCGCATTAACTATAACGTATAGGTGACGCCAATTAAATATGGCACACGTGAATAATGCTTGTGAAATTATAGCTTTCGGCTAATCGGGTTTAACATTGAGCTGTAATGTGCTATGGCCATGGCTGAGGAGCGTGAGGGGTATAGTCGGGATGGGTTACAGGTTACAGCTTCACAAGGTAATGTTTGTGTTTTATCGTCAGGTTATAAATCGGAGGCTTCACGGATATCTGTTTTAGTGCGTTCCGAGTGAGCGAGCCGGGGCGGTCGTCCGGCGGGGTGCCGGCTCCGCACCGGGCCGGCCAGGTGCTCGCACCACGTGCTGCGAACATGTCTTCATAACCCGTAGATAAATGTCGCCACATCTGGGCACCACAGATGTGAATCACTGCCCGCTGTGATTTTAACATCGCTACGTTTACTTTATCTCCAACATAATCTAACGGTACGTGGCTACCGACCAATTAGATACATAAACGACAACTGGAAATAATTTTTAATTGGTCTGTGAGAATTTTAAGGCTCGTCTATCGATGATTCACTGCCGTGCCTCGACCCGTTTGACATCGTACGGTAGTGATTCTTTGTTTTGCATTAAACTTAAAGTACCTACCCGTATAAAACTACATATAAATAAATTGTTTTAATATTTCATCGTGGTGGATGCGACGACCAACAAAGCCGAGTGTCGCGTTTTGCGAATAAATCGCGACGTAGAAAAATTATGACAGATGTAAAGAGGCTCCGTCTGCTGAGCGTATTAGTCACAGCATTAAATATAATGTAAATTCCCAACACGAGCCTAATTAAACGGCCAAACAACACTAATCCGACACCGGCGATGTATAAGTTCTAATACAAATAGCCAATCGTTACCTGCTCGTATAGGCCTACGCAATAAACTATTCATAATTAAGGTGCGCTATTATTTTATTAGGGCAATTTCGCCCCATCAAATTGCAGTCAAATAAGAACAAACATGAGTAATGTGGATCTATAAAAGTAAATTATTATTATAACTGATAATAAAGTGCTGTCCGTGGATTATCTGTGCAGATAATAAATGGTCCAGTGGTGGGTTTACAGCGCGAGCACCGAGCGATAATTCCATCCCGACGGATTGGCAGTTAAGGCGAGGCGTTGAGGATTTATAAAAGTCAAAAACTCGTAAATTCGAGAGCGCGTCCGCCGCATCGCACTGTTAAAATAAAACTTAATCACTGTTGACATTTGACGAACACCTGGCCCCGCGGCCTCTGCCATTAAATAATTCAAAATTAATGTACTAATTAAATATGTTCCTGTCCACATTGAGTCATCATGCTGGGGTGTTTCCATAAGATTAATTTGAAAGATTGACTTATGGAGGTTTCGCGTCGCGCCTCTCGTGTATTTATGACGACTTGCATTATTCAAATTTGATGAGACGTAATTACTCAAAACATCCATAAATCACTCGGTTTATAATACGGTGTTTGGCCGGTTTAGAAATCGTTCCGGCTCACACCGCTTTATCGCACTGCGATGAAGTCATTGACGTCGTGTTATTTGTATCTAAACATGTCTTTTACGAGAATATAATGACATTTTAGCTCCTGAAAGACGGATCGTAGAGATGATAAAAGACGGGATTCTTCCGTTGATGAAATAAGAATGGAATTCGACGCATACTGAGAGAGGAATAGAAGCAAAGAAGGTAATTTCGCCGTAAAGGCACTTGGAAGATGTGGTGATAAAAAGCAATAATTCATTTTCGTTATGCCATGTATGGGTGATAATTTCACATTGAGTCCGCGGCCCGAGACTCCGGTGCGACAATTCAAAATTACGTCGGTCGTATATCACTCATTGTGAGTGGCACAAAGCGCTGCAGCTACCACTAGCTACCAGCCAACAGCCAGCACCGCGACACCCATTCACACAATGGACAAACACATTTGTTTTCAAACTCAAGAAAAAAGCACCGAAAATAATTTGGTTTTAAGTGAGCTGTCCTTATACAATAAAAGGGCGATCGGAGCGTTGGAAACTGGGAATCCGTCGATAAATATGATCTCGGTTGCCTCCCCACCCCCCCGGTCCGTCGTCGCCGCTCTTAATAGTCTCGTTTCACAAAACGCGCGTTATCTCGAAAACAATTCAAACGCCACAAAACCTAAAACGCTTATCTAATTGAGCATTAAATATTTCGTCGAGGGCATTTTATATCGGCTTTATTTTCGGTGTCGATCGTTTTATACGTTTTATCCACCCACGACGTCGGCATCTCGGGTGCGCGTACGATACACACCAAAACAGGAAATATTTGAAAAAAGGTCGGGTTTTATTGGCCGAGTTACCTGCCATTAGGAGCTGCGTTAGGTGTAAACGTGGCTTCCGTGGGGCTTGTACGAGTGCAGTGGAATCGCTAAACTACACTGCAGGGGGCTCGCCGCGGGATCTCGGACCATATATTTTCTATTCCCAGCTCGACAATGACGCGACGAATAAAGGCCTTACTATTGTGTCATTGTCATCATTTGTGTTAATACGATCCTTGAGGTTTACACCACAATGAGATGAAGTTGTCGCGTCCGAGTGTCAATGGTGTGACAACGTGTAAATTAGTAATTATAGGTGTCGCGTCCGGGGGGCCTTTGTGTGCCAGCTCGTGATTATAAGCAGACTGCGGAGCTATCCGTTTGGGATTGATGAGTTTCGAGGATCACATTTGTGAGTTTACGTTTTTTGTTTACTGAGTAGCGTTGTGACGGGCTCCCGCGGGGTCGAGACCGTTTTTATGCTTCTTAAATGAACGTAATTGCAATGTATTAAATTTTTTCATCGTGTGTATTGCGGCCTGCAATACCGCCGTGTGCCTCGCCCGCCCTGCATGCCCCTTAATAAAGTAATATGCTCTAAATGCACACGCATATAACATAAATTTTGTAATCAGCTTGCTCTTTTTATCATGTGAAATTATTACGATGGTGGTCCGAAGCCCGTGCTATATCTGGCTTTTAATTTAGAAAAATAGTACTTTGCTTTTATAGTTTGTATGCTCGCATACAATATCAATATTTATTTTTTTGCTTTAGGCGTTTAGTTTTATGGTGGTCAATGGTAAAATACTTTACTGTGTGCGTAAGAACTATATATCATTTGTATGCGAGCACTAGAATTAAATGATTTAATGTTTTAAATTAATAAGACTGGCTTTGTGTCTAGCTGAATTATTAACGGTTATTAATTGCGGTTTAAGCTGACTAGTAAGTGATGTTTGAGCTTGAGTTTTATTAGAAGAACTTTCAATGGCTTTCTAGAGTGGGAGTTGACATTTAAATTCTTGAATCGGCAAAGAAATCATGAATAACTTTAATTGGTTTTACAACATAAATAGTTTAACATATTTCTTCGTATGTGTCGGTTGGTGCCGCATTTGGTACATCGCCTGAGGCTAAAAGCGACCCAACCTCACTTTTTTCTTTATGGCTAACATTAGTGTTGTGTAAACATGTACCTAATTGCGATTTGTTACCAATTTTGTTTTTCATGAATATTTTATAAGCATAATGGTTTATGACACCTCGTTTTATAATGTGAAAACGCCATTTGAATCAACAATAGATTTGTTGTATTAAGTTTTGATCGCTGTTTCACGTTAATTTCTTGATACACGTAAGAAATTATTATATCACATAATGTTGGACAACCTTTTATAAAATTCTTAATTAAGCACATCAAAATTAGAGCATCCGTTTCGAAGCTACAATCGAGCAGACAGACAAACAAATTATAATTCAGGGACGATAAGGTTCTACCGTTGGAATCATTACCGTCATCAATGAATTGAATTAATTAGAATGAAGGTTATTCAATTAATAAATTATGTTATTTGTTCTTTTGTATTAAGCTGCTATTGTGTTAAAACACCTGTTTACTACCTCTTAATTGATATTGTGACCTTAGTAAGTTGACGTTTCTTACGATACGAGAACTTATTAAGTCAAATAAATATGTTGTTTAGGTTATTATTAGATGAAAATAAGTTTTATGGGTTAAATTATACCTACATCTACAAATAAATAAAATAGAAGTATATGTTTGTAATGTCAATATTATATCTTTTTACTAAATGCATATTAAAGTACCTACGGTAGGTACTTATAACAAAAAAAAACAATATTTTTTTGACTGTACGTTTATTCCGCCTAATCTCCGAAACGGATGGACAGATTTTGACCGGACATTCACTGGCAGATAGCTGATATTATAAGAAGTAACATAGTTTACTTTTATTCTAGAAACATAATTAGGGTTCCGCGCAAAAAAATTAAAACCCATGAAATTGTGAACAAAATTCGATTCAAATAGGGAAGTATACTATTGGCATCCACATGGGCGAAGCCGCGGGCAACAGCTAGTCGTTTCATAAAAATTGAGAGCATTTGGAATAAAAAATAAATAAGTAGGTAGGAGTCTTCATTAAGGAAAGGGAAATTTAATGTTTCTTTGTAAGAAGTAACAGATAGAAATTAGAAACCTATTCTCAACTAACAGAGACATTTACAGAAACGGCTTGCACTATTCATTAACGCATTTGAAGCGCGGGTCAATAACCGGAGCAGAGAAGACATATCGTTGATATATTGCGCCTGCGCTGATCCCAAATGAGATCGAATTAGCTCAAGATACCGCAGCCGAAGCTCTTAATTTTGATGATAACCCCATTATGCTCAATCTGAACTCTGATCTATCAAAAGCTTTTACAAATAACTCATTTTATTGACAGAATAATTTATTTCGAAATTTATTTTTTATTATACAGGGTGAATTTTTAATGGTTATTTTCCTCTTAAAGGGTCTTTATACTCATCATTATGAATAACTTTTACTATTGGACCAAACCTGAAATCGCGAAAAAAATTTGCTGCTCCCTTCATTTTGACGAGTTTGGTGTAGATAAGTAGGCTGAACAGCTGATTTTTTTTTCGCGATTTCAGATCTGATCCCATGGTAAAAGTATAGGTAATGAATATAATGATAAGTACAATGACCCTCTAAGAGGAAAACAACCATTAAAATTTCACCCTGTAGGTACAGGTAGACCGTGTTTTATAATATGCACTAAAAAGTATTGTTGCAAAAACTTATTAGCAAACGCAAAAAAAATAATGCGAACGACAGAATTGAATCACAAAACTGCCTTTTTTTGCTAATATAGCGAATAATTCTTGTTGTGCCGAACAGATGTTCACAGGCTCATAATAAGGCGTATCGCGTACAAAGCATCGAAATCGGACACCGGAGATAGGGCTGCCCCGATCTGACAACAAAACTACGTCTTACCGTTTATAAACTTGCTTGCCAAACAATTTACAACCTTATATATTTTCGGCTAAAGCTCCAGCAGATTTCAAGTGACGACAAAATTAAATAAAGCAATGCGTTTTAAAACATTTTAATTTCGAAGTGTACCTTTATAAATGTAGTTTATTATTTTAAATTGAAAACTAAGTCTTTAAACTGTAAATAAAATACTTAATGCGTTAAATAAAGTACGTAATACTTCTAAAAGGGATTACTTCGAGTAATATCCATAACCTATTGAATTCAGTTGTGTAACGACTATTGTGGGGCTAATGGGTATCTATTTGCTGATTTATATCTATTGATAATAATCTACATCCATTCAAATCAACTAAATGGATTCGACGCTCGCGCAATGGTAGACCGGTGTTTATGGGATATAAAAACGTGTTTTTTTTTTAATACACAATAGAAGAATCGATGCGAAATCAGAATCAGATTATGATCTCATTCATAAAAAAAGTAAAATTATATTTCAATCTATCGTAAAATATTAAAACACGTTCACAAAACGGAATTGAAAAAAGTAAAAAATAGAGAGTTATCGACAAACGGGAACTCAAACGTCACTCGACCTCATGTAATTGATCCAGGAGGTTTTATCTTGATGAGTCCCTTTATATGTGCCCCCGACTCGCTACCCTCCCGTTGAATACAGATAAAATCTTTTAAAAGGGTTGCCAACTAAAGATATCACTTAATTTGTAGCCTCTCTTTGTAACAGGAATTGGGGATTTATACAAAACACGTCTTTTTGTTCACCGTTGCTCTTTGCAGGGTTAAATGTAAAACTGTAGTAATAGGATGTGAAATTTCTGATTGAGTTTTTTAAAGTCTAACCTTTTAAACCTCAATGCTCTGTAATCTGTTTCCTTAGTATTTTAGAAGGGTAGGTATATTTAGGGCTTATCTTCTTAAGTTCTTTTGATGTTTTGTTCATTTTGTTTCGCAATATCAAAATTGAGACAAATGAATGACGCGTGTACCCAAAAATGTTTTTGCGTTTATTGTTTAGTTTTTGTTCATGAAGGCGACAATAAAATCGTGATCGGAGTATTAACACGTCAACCTTTGTCAGTTGTTTGGATTTAATTAATCTAATAACAGCTTACCTCTGTCCACGATTTTGCCAAACAAGTTTTTCCCTCTGAGGAAGTTTCTTGTGGAGCAGTTCCATCTTCTGTATTTGAACTGGTGTTGGCATTCCGCGACAGCCATGCTGGCGCCTTTGGCAACTGCTGATAAGACTCCAGGGTTCTCTCTGGCTAGTCTTCTCTGTTTCCGCCTGAGGGTGGAGTGAATAGCTGGGTCCATGATCAGAACCCCTGGTGACATCGGTGATAGATTATTTGGCTCCCCAGCTTTGGCTATACCCCTACAACAAAACAGTACTTGTTACAAAGATATCCTCAAGAATTTGTAATGAAGAGCTCACAGAAAACAGATCTCATTGTCCAAAAGCGATAAGATTGACTTTTGTCACTGTAAAAGACAATGCCTGGCGTTCGAAAAACTTAATAAAGAAAAAAAAACAAAAATAAACACAACCCGAACGCCACTTAAGGCAATGGGTGCAACTCGAAATGAAATGCTCATTTGAAAAGGTAAAGACAACAAACAATTGACGACCGAACTGTCAATCCGCAGACGTTTAGATAAATATTTGCGTCGCGCATTAATCCTTGAGGGCCGAGCGGGTAAACACGGCCTGAGAGCGATCGAGATCACGGCCTGTTGACTCGGCCTCGCTTCACCAACATATTCGGCCTACAGTAAAAAAAGGCCTCGGTGCACTCTCGCGCGGTGCCTCGCGTCTGGACCGCTGGAAATCGTATTACTTTTCTATTTGCTTTTCTTTGTAGTCGAGTGTTACGTAAATATGAACGTGTTCGTCGGAAATTCTCGTTTCCTTCGAGAATTCATGGAGACGATGTGATGGTTTTAAAATTTTTGTTCTACTTTTAAAAATAATAGACAAAGAGATGAAACGGATATAGGAATGATACCTAGTTTACGCAGCCGCCGCGCGCCGCGCCCGTCGGCGGCGGCGGGTGGTGCGTAGCTATGATGACGTCTAAATTTTCACGTATATGTATAAGATTCTTTGGTAATAGATTTCGTGACTTTTGTTCATTATATAAACACATTAGCACTTCGATGCCCATATTTAGTAGAAGATTAGGCATCAACACGTCACATTATTACACTTCTTATTAGCAAGCTAATTTAATTTGATTAGAAGACGACCGTCGGTCAATTTTTATTATCGTTAATCCAGTTTTTTTTCATATTTATTGAAATAAATGGATATTGACGGTACTATTAACAGCCAATAAGATATATAAGATAAACTACTTCATTTACATTTGTCAAAGCGACACTTAATATTTTATAATAGTATAAAAGCAGTAATTTAGTCTTATTTTGGCCAAAAAACTTAATGGAGGCTGTGTCACTGTTTTTTTGGTTGGACAAGTGAATTGAATTTTGATTATTGAGGACATTAATCAATCTAGTTACTATGCAATCATGTGGAAAATCTTAATCTGTATGTAGGTGCAATAAATTGGGGCCCAGTTATGTTGACACCCACAAGCGCTTTAAAACAAAAACGAAGGATAACAAGCATATTTGCCTGTCCATAATATAAGGTCCTTTGCACTTGTCACGTTGGTAGAAAATCAAATAGTGGTACAACACAAAGTCCTCGGGGAAAAAATTCTGAATGGCTTTCACGAACAAACGTAATGTGTGCACAGCGATAAAGCCTGTGTGAATGTGTCAAAATATTGTCTTTTGGAGGCTTGTGTCTCCTTGTTTGAGTAATTAAGAGTGTTCCTGTGCCGTTTTGGAGTACTGTGGAGAAACGAATGATTTCAACCGTTTTTGGAACATATTTTTGACATAAAAAAGCTCTGCTTGGTTACGTAGCTTTAACAATAGATATGGACTTTTGTCAATAGATATGGACTTTTGACAATAGACATAGACTCTTGACAATAGATAAGTTCAGAGTTTGGATGAAGTTCTACAGATACAGATTTTAGGATAGGTATTCTTAATCTGTGCAACAGTTGATTCTTCTGACATTGATCTACAATGGTTTCACTAGCACAAACATATTACCTACTGTTGTGTCTCAAAATAATAAGTAAGTATACCTGAATAAATATTCAAAAAAAAAACAAGATCAATGTCAGCGACATTTCCTTGGTACAACTTCCTCGCAATTTGGATTTAGCAACACGTAATATGTCTTTAAAATGGAAGACTTAAATTCGTGGTACGCCGCCTGCATACGAATCAGCCCTTTATTATTTAATTTGTTGGCGACTTGCGAGGCGTCAAAATATCAAAGTTTATAAACCAACTTTCGAATACCCCTGGCTTGGATGCTCTATATTTGGACCATGTGTCATGGTATACTGGTCTTTGTTATCAAAGGTATCGTGACGCCGGCACGCGATTTCGAGGCGTAATGCAATATGGACAACGACTGATGAATACGAATGAAGCAAGGTGTGGCGATTTCTTTTTTGCTCGAGGCAATGTACGAGGATTTTATGTGCTCCAGTTGGATATTAGTGCCCGGGGGTTCAATCCGTCGAACCACTGGGCATATTTTAAAAGGCCTAGTAATTAAAACTAAGAGAGGAAATCAATTACATTGATTATTTTCTCCTATATACCGTTGTTTATTTGATTACCTTTTTCTGATTTATTTTGTAGATTTGGTTGCTCTAAATTAAAAAATGAAAGCCATTTTTCATGTTGTCATTTTTATTTTTAAATAATTATTCAATTCATTCTCATTTATACTTAAGCTTAAAAATTAAAATATACAACCACTTATTTAGCTAAACGTTTAAATTAAGAATTGCAGCTTAATCTGCTCTCATTTTAATAAAAGGACATTTAACTCATTTTTGCATGTCTCAAGGAGTCTGCAAGTTTATTTTTAAATCTGTTCACGTTAATAGTGTGGGCTTGAGAGGAATGGGACTGATATACCATCTTCCGGCAGCTGGGTAAGAACTAAGTGGTCCGCTTTATATTTCATATTGCCTTGATAAGATTTATAGTTGGACTTGCTCACTTCATTCCGTTGTGTAGAATTATATTTAAAGAAAAAAAAATGTAGTATGTTAATTGTGAAGACTATTAACGTCTCGAATGTCATTATAGTACCTATCTGTTTTCGATGAGTAATGTTCAAAACAGCAAAAATAAAGAGTGTTGCATGTTTTTTGTAATGTTTTGTCCGCTTACCGAATTTATAAATAAGAGTTATTAGTTTATATTAATCTTTATAAAGCTATTATGTTTGACGTTATATTGATTAATAATAAACCTGATGAATGAGATGAAAATGAGTTTAAAGATGTAAATGCTGCCCCATCATTTATTTTTATTAAAATTTCATCATTGATTGTTAGCAATAAAATTGAAGTCAAATAAAGGTAAAAAAAAATGGTTTTTCGTAATAAATCATGATGATGAATTCAAAATGTTGTTTTTTTTTTACAAAGTAACACTATTAACACAGTTCACGTAATATTTACGACAGTTACGTAGAAAGTGGGTAAAAATTCCGTTGAAAGAATTCACGCCTCCGTCGGACCTCGAGACCGATTGTATCGCGCTCTTTTGATTGCTCTTAAACATGTTTATATGTTAAAATAGAAAGCCTTTTTGTTTTAAAAGAGCATATTACATTGTTTTACTTAGATTTATTTACAGACTTAACTAAACTAAAAATATTTAAGTTAGAAAGTACCTACCTATTGAAGAGATTTCGTAAAATTGATTAAGTTTCGTCAAGATCATCTTTGAAAATATTTTTTTCGAATACTTTAACGGTAGGTGAACGGCAAAATGAATACTTTTCAACATTTTATTATTAATATTTAGTTCTTATATGGTTGTAAAAAGAGTATATAATATGACTCGCTCATGTAAATCTATTTTAATTATACCTATTAATCATGAGATTTAGTTGTAATTTTTTATTCACCCGTCGCGTCGGCAGACTGAAATCTTTATCAGCGGTAAATAACTTTAATTTGAGTTTAGTATTACTGTTTCTTTTTTACTAAATTGATATACTTAATAGGTACTTAATTATTTAAGTTGTGGAACTAAAAAACATTTAATTAATAAATTATTTTAAAAGTTCATTCTATTTCCCAGGTTTCCTGAGCTGTCGTAAAATAATAGCAGCGCGACGACTAGCATAAATAATTTTTATCTTAAATTGATTAATTATTCAAACATAAAGTGTATTTGTACAATGCAATAGCACGCGCCACTGTATGTTGACTCTGTTAATAACTAGATAATGTAAATGTAATGCTTATAAATTGTATAGAGGTGGTCTTACAGAAATTACAAATTAACAAGTTATAATTATTCAAATTGTTCACTTACTTAAATAATAGATACCTACTCTGACATTTAATTGATTTTGATTTTGAGAGCTAACCTATTGGCCGATTTAAATAAACAATTTTTTTTCTTAAATATTTAATTAACTGTGTATTTACATTTTCCAAAATCAAGGTCAAACTATTACAGGCACTTTTAAATTGTCAAGGAGTTCGTTAAACAGAAAAAATAAGCTAATGACCCATTCCAAAGCATAGAAGAAAGAAGAACAGAGAAGAACGGGCAAGAAACTCATAATAGCCTTTTCCGTTTACTAAATTATTTAATACAAAATTTAAAATTCATAAAACTAATTGATAGATACAGTTTAACATAACTCAATGCTAAAAGTGTAACTTACAACATAATTACTATACATGACAGAAATGTTACTAAATAGATTTCATGATATAACTTCCTTCAATATGATAGACTAAACTAAGCTGTCTTTAGACAAGTTTGAAATAAACACACAGACAGACAACTTGTTGAGTGGCTGTCTGCATAATTTAGGGGGAACCCCACACTACAATGTAGTTAATTTTAACTGCAAATTACGTTGCATTCAGCTTCCTGGTTGAATTATATTCAGCAAAAATTTATAGGTCCATATATCAAGTACCGTAAGGGCGGGTTACTTTGACTCTAGAGCATAACTTTGGCCCAAATCGAGACAACTGCATAAACTGCCCGAAGTGTCACGACCACACAACCGAAGGTCGTATGTCCTTCGGTAACTATTACATGGTGATATAGACGCGTAGGTACTTGCGGAACCTTGTGTGGATTTAATGACAATAAACATCTGTCTCGATTTGGGCCAAAGTTATGCCCTAGAGTCAAAGTAACCCGCACTTACTGTACCTAATTGTCCAGCTTCCATAAATGCGTACAAAATATAATGACAATATAGAAGGTGTATTAATTAATTACACATTTAAAAAAAAAACCTGTGTAACAGACGGACAAAACTGATGTTATGAAGATTCAGTTAATTTTAAGTTAGGAACCTTATAAACACTTTATGTGTTCAAAGTTATTTCACATAATTGCTCTAGAATTAAAAACATTTAAACCTGTCAAATATATATTTTTAAAACAACAGATAAGTATTTTTAAAATCACTAAAATGTACAAAATGGTTAAACATCGAACAAGTTTATTAGTATCGTAAATAAACGTTTACGTTCCGGTCGGCGCGGATGCGTTTGCGCATTTTCAATATCAACATAATTAATGCTGCGCTTGATACATTGCTAATTGGCGCAGTATTTATGTGATGTGGATTTTATAATGTTTACACTAAATTAATGAGTTGCGACGGCATTTTATACAATTTGGGAAAATTATTGCGTTTTAATGTACTTAATTTTATGTGTTTATTTTATTTCATTCTTTATTTTATTCGTTTTATGTTCTTTCATTGCCTGTGAAGTTTCTTAGATTTAAATTATTACCTACTTCTTTGGTTGTAAGCGATAAAATAACTGTGTTTTCTTAATAGGTATATTCGGTATTAAGCATCACTAGTCATAAACTTATACGAATGACTTTAGAAGTAAAATAATACGACCTCTGAGTCCAAGTTGTTAGAATGACAAATTAAATATAAATATGAAGAAAAATAATGTCGTCGCCATTTAAGCCATAATATATTAGAAACTTGACTAATATCCATTAATTTATTTATTTTTATACAGATTTTGACGCGAATTTATATTTCAATCATAATTATCATAATTTTCATCACGTTTTCTGCAGTTTACGTCATCATTTGAATTGTGACTGTAAATGTTTGGACATTTTAGCGAATGATAGCGACAATTCTTTGTAAATTTATGTGAATTAGGCAATTTTTTAATAATTTTAAGTTGATACTCGAACAATAATTAATTTTATTTTCCCTAAAAATAATTTTAACTTAATTCTTTTCTTGATTTCATTTTTGAAGAACATTCTTCCAAATGTGTACCTATTCTAATAGATTTCAAAGTCTACTGCCAGGGATTAGGTGGGTCGCATACCAGAAGCTGTATGATAGTGTATGCAAATAACACTTGATGCCCCTGTCAGTCACTGACAACGCAACGGGAGGTGACAGGAGACACATTTTGTCACCACGATAATAAAACCAGCAGCTGTTATGCCAAAAAATCTGTTGAAACTTAACGTATTTGCTTTAACGCATACATTTATTGTGTCATGTTCATATATTCAAGGTATATGAGTAGGTTGTAATACGTGTCTTGGATGTCAATGAGTAATTTAAGTAGGAAATATTCGTCACTAGATATTAAATACAGATATGTACGTGAAATGTCATATTTATTCTTGCGTCAACTTAATATTATTTATCACCTATTCTTCACATTTATCTTTCAACTGCGCAGATTTTACATTATATCTCAGGCTGTTTTCAAGTTAAAGTTTATTTTAGTTCTGTCAGAAACCTATTATATTGATTACGTTTTATGATCAACCCGTTACAAACAGAACAACCAATTGGTTGCTTGACGTATTAAATTTTAGTATGCTATTATCGATTTCACACTACTACGCAAGTTTTATGCCTCGTTTAATAAACCGCTAATTATTTTGAGCCCAATTTGTGTTGAACATCTGGTAACAACAGTACGTGAGTACCTACCTACAATGTTGTGACTTGAGGTGTTGGATCATGTTATGCGGAAGGTGGACGACAACAACAGTAAATTGCTCGCACTGTCGTATACTTTACGACAGCGGCAGTAATTATCAAATAGTGAGAGATTTTACTTATGTTTTATGATTGTTGTTTTTCGTGTTAGTGTTCAAATTGGCTTTGTCGTTTTGTACTTTTATCGTTTATTAGCTACAGATTTCACGTTAAGTTCGTATGACAATGAATAGGGACTTATTTTCATGAACTTAATGTGACTTAAAACGTCATTCAAAGACACAAACTACGACAAATCTACCTAAATCAACATCGCATCATCTATGACATTAGAAACGTCAACAACACACTACAAACACTTGAATTTACCCATCAAAGATCATAACAAAACAAAACAGACACGGCACTCACCACCACATGCTGCCGCGTCCTCTCCGAGGCTTGTTGGCTGCGTCGCACGTATAACACAGAATGATCACAAATAACCACAGGCACTTCATTGCGATGGGCGGACCCCGCGTACATGAGCGCGGCGCTTCGAGTCACGGTTACGTCTGGCCGGACTGGCAAGCTGCAACCACGGCCATCGAGGCGGGGTCGCGGCAAGAATTGGTGGGAGGCATCTACCTGTCACACCGCCCGATTGGTCTCACACTTCTGTTATTTTTTTTTGTTGTAACGAGTAATCTTTGTCGTGTTTAGGTCATTAGGTTATGTGAGATAATTTTTGGTAATTGGCTTGTGGTAGGCATAAGTGTTGGGTCTTCGATGGTAGGGTTTTATTAATTGAGGCTTTTTTAAAGAAAACATCAATAATATCTTTATTTCGTCATTTAAGGCCACAAATGATAATTTTGTAAAAAATTCCTCCTACTTTTGAATTCATTCGTAAATGTTTACTTTTTCATTAAATAACTGAAAACATTTAATTTTCCTTTTCATGTAAACTAAACATGTTATGCTAAATTCAGTGCTATCAGCTCCATTCATTACCACTTTGACAAAAAATCATTCAAGTTTGCCAATGATTCATACTATACAATACTATATTAGTTTCTCTTTTCACAAAACGATTTCCAGACAGCTCATAGGTATCTGTAACCTGAAAACTATCTATTGGCACGCGAGTATGACCCTTATTGCTATACTCTAAAGGCAATAAAATAAATAATAAGTTCTTGTGTATTATCACAAGCACATATGAACTTCTTGGAAGCGTTGATTCAAATGCAACTTTGTTACATCATGTATCTTAAAAGTTACTCTTGCGCACATTTCTGTGAACTATTAGTGTGAGTATAAAATATTAAACAAACTACCACACCTCTGACAATGATGATGGGTATGTTACTAATTAATGTTTAGTCTTTACTGGTTACTGGTCGGATACATAAGTTAAGTTTTAACTGCAGAAATAATATCGTTATATTGCAAAAAATATTATCGTTTTTTTTTAGTGCGATATTTGTTCCGAAACAATTCTATAAATATTGTTAAAATTGTAGCTGTAATAAAAATATACGCTGCGCTGTATAACCAATTACATCATACAGAAAAATTAATAAAAACCTCATTTTGGTTCACACTTGCCGGCGCGTGAGTCAGCGTTTCGCGCGCCGCGGTGGGAGGGGCGGCGGTGAGGCGGCGACCAATGGCAGCCCAGCGCCGTTGCGCGCGCGCATACAGACCGCGACCACGTGCGGCTCAGGCCGTGCGCCCACGCGTTGCTAATACGCTGCTTGGGTTTTGGAAAATATGATTTTTCAGGTACCTAAATTGAAAATCGGGATTTTGAGAGAGAAAGAAAAAATTTGTAAGTTTCATTGCAAGATTCTACAAAAAACTCGTATTGTCGAAATAGGCTCAAATACCTACCTACCTACCTGCCTACCTACTTAAAATTAAATAAATTTCAGTATTGTATCTTGGGATCAAAGAAATTTAGCATGCAAATATGCTCGTTTTGTATAAAAAGCAATCACGCAATACTCGCTCAAAAGCAGGATTACCTAATTAAGTAGGTAGGTACTTACTATAGTTATTTGATTGAGAGCAGTAATGGCTCAGTGGTAATGGCCGCGACTTACGAGTTGCAGCTCGTAGGTTTGAACTCCGACAGGCACCTTACTCCGTGTAAATTATTTCATCGCCACTGCTCTCAAAACGGTGAAGGAATACCTACAACGTGAGGAAACCGGCATGTCCATCCTAGAACCAAAAATTCGAAGACATGTGACATCTGCCAACCCGCACTGGGCACACGTGGTGGATTACAGGCCACTCCCTCTCACCGAGAGGAGGCCTGTGTCCCAGCAGTGGGAACATTATAGGTGATAATGTATAGTTATTTACTGACCAAAATGAGTTGTTAGTAGGACCTACTGCTTCATGTAAAAATTTACTATAAGGAAAGGGTAAAAAATAAATACTTAGAAATGAAAGCTGCAACGTCACAATGAAAGGCACAAATAATTCAAATGATATTTGTAATAATTTCGTTCGTAGACCCCAAAACAATTTGACAAGTTTCGTAGCAGTAGTATTCGTAGCATTAGGTAATAGATACCTATTTAATTTCTCGATGCCCATATTCTGTGTATCTATAGCATATTAACCTATAAATTGCACTTCATCTACACCTACTACATCTTCCATCTGCAAGGTTCTATTAAAAATATTAAAATTGAAAGCCTTCAATTTATTCTCGCTTGCTACGGATCTACGCATCAAGCGCGTCCTTATAAAGACATCAACGCGGGCGGGCTACAGTATGTAAACAATTTGCAGCCGTATTTATAGTCCGACGATAAATTCTTTTGTTAATATTTTAATTAAATATTTAAGTACTACTACATCGTTCTTCTAGTGGTTGTAAGTGCAACTGCTGACCATGAGTTCCTGGGTTCGATTCCCGGGTCTAAGTGTTACTGGGTTTTTCCAGCTAAAATTTCTCAATAGCAGCCCGGAATCTGGATTTGTACCCGGTTGATGGCAATAGGCTCGCCCCCTATTACATGTGACTTATACATACCTAACTGGTGAAATGTGGGTGTTACTACAGATATACCTACACCTCTGCTTAACCATTCGGGGATTACAAACGTGATTTTATGTTATGAAATAGTAATAAATATTGTTTTTTGTTAAATCTGAGCTGGGTATCCCGAGTGTAGGCAATGATTGAGCTCCACGTTTGTGTTTCGCAAGTAAAGGTTCGGTTTTATAGTCAAAATCATCACTATAGCCACCATTTTTTTTTTTTGTCGGGATGGAAATCCTCATGGATGTCCTCCGCTCTGGGATGGGCAGAGGGGTCTGTCAGACTCCTACTGACTAAAACCACCCCGATGTTCCCTCGTACATCTGCGTCGGGGACTGCGGGTGCGAGTGTGACTTCCGCTACCCCGGACTGGTGATGGCCCGCGCTATGCGGGCCACGTCCCATAGGGGGGAGTGAGGTGTTGAACTCCCCCGTTAGGTACCTACGTCTTAGAGAGACGCGCGTGGAACACTACGCGCCACCATCTCGGGTCCTGTGGAATGGGGGCCATGGATATCCCCGAGTCCGTCGCTCCTGGACCCATTTAGGAGGATTGGAAGAGGGCATTATCTGCCCTCCGCCGACGCCCAGTGCACCTGCCGCGGGAAGGGAGAGCACTCGTGATCTCCCTTTCCCTTTCTGCAGCTTCTTTCTGCGAGATGACTATCACCATAGCCACCATAGCCTAGCCTTTCTCAACTATGTTGGGATCGGCTTCCAGTCTAACCGGATGCAGCTGAGTACCAGTATTTTACATGGAGCGACTGCCTATCTGACCTCCGTAACCCAGTTACTGGGTAATACGATACCCCTTAGAAAGACTGGTTGTCAGACTTTCGGGCTTTATTTTATAGTCAAAATAGAAGCGATTAAATACTTTTCGTTAAATGGACAGATACATATAAAATAAATATTCTGCATTATCTTTAGCTACGTGGCGCTAACCCATTACCGCTATACTGAAAAAAAAAGATCTAAACTACTTACTAATTTTGAAAGGAAACCATTCAAACCCACTTAAAATTCACGAAAACAAAAATAAACATATTTTTTGCTCATAAAATATGACAACTGTTCTCAAGTGCTTCTGAAACCGACAAAAACTTGGCACGTGTCTTCTCTGTAAGTTACATGTGTCATGAAGATATTGAGGGTTAATTGAATATCTGTGTTTGGTTCAAAAGGTTGAAATGTTTCTTTTGAGGGTTGTAGCCCAGATGGGGAAGGTCACCCCTAATTGGTTTTGGGTGTTCCGTATTTATTTATGAAGAGGTTAACAAATATTTTGAACTTTTTTCTCTCTTAGGTGTGGTCTCTGGCATGAAGGAGAATAACTTACGTTTTTGAAGTGTTTTCTATCTTTTTTTCTACTGTTTTAATTGGTAATGTTTTATTATAACTTTTTTGATTAGGAGGAGCTTGTGGCTAAGTAATAACAGCTGCACGGGTCGATCCATCAGGTTAAGCTACGCTTGCCGGGGCGGTCCGTGGAGGGGTGACCATCTTTACATACCGAGACTCCTCCGTGCCTCGGAAGCATGTTAAGCCGTTGGTCCCGGCTGTCATTCGTGGATCTTTGATAGCAGTTACGGGTCGTCAGAAGCCCGAAAGTCTGACAACCAGTCTTACCAACGGGTATCGTGTTATCCAGTTACTGGGTTGTAGAGGTCAGATAGGCAGTCGCTCCATGTAAAATACTGGTATTCAGCTGCATCCGGTTAGACGATGCCGACCCCAACATAGTTGGGAAAAGGCAAGGCAGATTGATTTATTATAACTTTTTATTTAAATCAGGGACCATTTTAAAGGGTTTCCCATTTTAGGGGGGTAAGGGGTTCATTGAAAGGGTTTTCGATAGGGTTTTTCTAAGCAGTTAAACGAAAACCCATACGATGTGAGTATCCATTTTGAACAGCTTAAATTAAGCAGTTGAAAAGGTAACACTCTTAAAAACGATAACAGCGTAGCATTCCGACTCGGAGCTATGTAATCTCTCGGTGATGGGCATGAGTTGCAAATAGCTAATATGGCAACCCGAACAAACCCCTTATATTAGGTATATAGGTTATCTTAATGAAGGGGTTTCCCTTTCACTGGGTTTCAAGTACAAAACCCATTCAATGGGCTATCCATATTGAAGGGATAACCCTTTTACTGGGTTTCAAGACTAAAACCCATTCAAGGAGTTACACATGATACTCGTACATAAACGGCTTACCCCTTCGAAAGACTTACCTCTTAACCGGGTTTGTGCGGTCCCTGATTTAAATACGTATACCATGTAAGATATCATCTCACTGCGTAAAACAAATAAATAGTGTCAAGAAAACTCAAGTGTATAAAATAATTAACAATACAATTGTTTGCAAAACAGGAGTGGCAGCTTTTTTAAGCTGCCACTCCTGTTTTATTGAACAAAAAGATAATAAGTCTATACATACGGTCGCACCTGATTTTAACGGTACTTTGAACTAATAATTAAAACATATAAAATAAATGTACACATTGTTAAAACTCAATGGAATTCCTTCACGCTGACAAAATCACGCCATAATTTTTGGTAGTCACGCTAAATTCTGTTGATTTGCCAATTGAAAAATACATACACCATAATAGCAAGACACAAGGTTGAAAATCGCCTGTGAATTGTCGACGAAGCGTTGAAAACTTCATTCAGTGAAACAGAAGTGTGCTGGACAATGGTTACCGTGAAATTAAGACTAGTAGAAATGAATAAACGCTCATTACGAGCTGTTGAGCATTGTTGAGTAATTTTGTACGAAATTTTCAACTATTGAAAATTGTACCTAAAACTTTAACCGATACGGTTGAAAGTCCTCTATCAAAAAGAAATGGTAGCACTGCACGGGTGACCGAATCTTGTAAATAATTAACAATGGGGGTGTCGAACATAAATTTAGTGTATTTTTTCTAGATGGCGTTGTCCGTGTGTTTTATGATGCACATTGTGATAAGTGAGCTGAATTGATTAGTTTTGTTGGAGGTCGTGAATGAATGACTCGAAGATATGTGGAACATCAGCTGCTAGCGCGCATGCGTCATCGGCTTTCAGCTGTTTGGTAAAGATGTTTGAAATTATTGTGTTGAAGAAAGGACACACGGTTTCTGGAGGACTGAAGGTTGAAGGAAATTGAAGGACTGTTGAATTTTTCAAATTTAAAACAGCTAACTTGTATTCTATGAGCAGATTTAATATGGCGAGGCTTCTGGGAAACATAAATTAGTAATAAAAGTTTATCAGACTAAATACACGAAAAAAGTTCGTTAGAACCTTAAAACCATAGGTGAACAATTCCAATACCTTACATAATTTTTCCTAACGTAATATAATTATCTAAGGAGTAAAATTAGCATCCAAAACATTACCTACAATACCGGAAAATCTCATCAAAGCGAAGAAGTTAACATAACACAACACCGAGACACGAACAAATAAAATAATGCACACCTAATATTTTTCACAAACATTTTTTTCCGACATAGCAAACTTTGTTTATTTCAAACAACCGACAGCCTACTGCCAAAAATAAACATGAAATAAAAAATCTTGTCTATTATTCACAGCGCGGCGCTTTCCCATCCCTCGCTTATCTCTGACGAAACACAAATATCATCGCTCTAAGACAATGCTCAACTTTACAAATAAGTTCAATAAACCGACAATGAGCCTCACCTTAAATACTGAAACAATCCATTCAAAAACCGACTTTATCATTGCACAATTTAAAGTCGATATCAGCTTGGCCTTTTCCGGAAAAGCGGTCAGATGTTTTTTTTACTGGGTACTAACTTATTGTATTTTTATTGCTTAGAGTAAACGTAAATACGGTTTTATTGTATTTACAGATAGTCGGTCCATTGAAGCGAGTCAGTGTGGTCACCTCCCGGAGAGTGATAGGAAAAAAAGACCATCCAAACTCACAATAGTTTTATGGCGATGACAACTGTATTAAGTAGCCGCCCATTCTCATCTCCGGAATTGTTAAGGCACCGCAAAATTTAACACTAGATGTAAAATAGCTGATGACTTGTGTATGACTGAGCGTATTCTTTGACTCTGTTACCGAAACTATTAATTTTCGGTGGCTGTTATGAAAATATACAATGTCATCATTTCAATCCGTTCGTTATTTCATGGTCCAGAGTGCGGTCCGGGGCTTAATTTGGACATCTCTATTTGGGTTGGTTTGTGTCGAATGGTTTTGGTTTAATGGTGATGGAAAAAATTATGTCTCGAGAAATTCTTTGGTTGTTAATAAAAATAAGATATTGAAATTCAATCCGGTCTCTATAATTAATACGATTTAATTCCTTAACTTTTTATAGCTATGGACACCGACTTGTGTAAATGTTAAAGCAATTTTGTAAGATCTAGCAAATAGAATACAAAATCAATGTTGATTTTGCCTTATACCTTATTAGAAAAACATTTAGGACTAATCATTAGTTCAAATCTGACCCCAATTCCACAATCAGAATCAGCACAAAAACGAGACAAAATAAATCCAATCCAAGTCTATAAAGAAAAACGAACGTAAAACCTACCACAGTCTAAACACGGAGGTCTAATTCGGCCAAGAAGCATAAACAATCAGAAAGAAACAACCTCATTTGGCATTAACACCACATCCCTACTAATGGCACACGGGAACATTGTTTCGCAAAAACTTTAGAAAAAAAAGTAAGGCTTGGTACACACTTCTTGTTTGGCTCGACATTAATCGGCACACTCGGGTGATGAAATCGAATGAAGAATCGTACATCAGTCGTAACAAATTGACATTGACAACGCCTTTATGTGTTAGCTGCAAGGGCGATTGTGGTAGTGCAAGTGTCACAACTTTTTATGTGATTTTTTATGAACTATTTTATTTTTTTATTTTATCAACTTTAGAAACTTAATTTATTCTCTTAATTTTTTTAAACGGGCGCATGCTTATTTATTTATTTATTTATTGCATTCATGTTGTAAAAGATGTTATGTGTTGTTTATGTTTCAAACATGAACCCTGCTAGGGCACAGCAACATATTTGCAGATAGATATATTAAATTAACTTACATTATTAATTAATTACATAAACATTAACTTATTATGAAATGGAAATTTCACATTGAGTCAATACATTATATTAATTACATGAGATTAACATTTTATATCATTCATACATTATTATTACCTAAATTAATGACATTTTTATAATTTTATTATACATATTATGATTAATTAATTGATTAACATTATTCTATTTGCACAATCTAGTACGAAATAACCTTTTTAAGTAAAGAATTCTTTGAGGCTATAATAACACTTCTGTATAAGGTATTTCTTAAGTGCGTCTACAAATTTATTTTCATGTTCTATATTTTTAATGTCGTTTGGTAATCTGTTGTAAATTTTTATGCACATTACAAGCGGTCCTGAATGATACATAGCAAGTTTTGAACTTGGCTGCGCTAGTTTGTTTTGGGATCTTAAGTTGCGTTGCTGCGGTCGTTGGTCTTTAACTAATGGGAATAGTGACGCATGCTTTCTGACAAACTTGCCCACTTCCAAGATGTATATGCTTGTTAATGTGAGCATTTCATATTTAATAAAGTAAGGTTTGCAGCTCTGCATTTGGTTAATGTTTGCTAGAATTCTTATACATCTTTTCTGTAAAATGAAGAGTTTTCCTACTTCTGCACTATTTCCCCACACAATAATTCCATATATTAACCATGAATATGCGTAGGCGTAGTAAGCCGACATAGCTGTTTTTGAATCGGTTGACATTTTTAGTTCATTTAAAGCGTACGTGAAACTTGCAAGTCTACTGGACACAGCCTCAATATGGGCCTTCCAATTTATATTGGTATCAACTGTCAGACCCAATAATTTAAATTCATCTACACACTGAAGCTGTGTGTTATTGTACGAATAGTTAATATTATTCAGTGGGCGTTTTTGATAAGGTCTGTATTGCATAAGCTTGGTTTTAGAGAAATTTATTTCCAAATTATGGTCTTTCAGCCAGCTTACTATTTTTGAGAGTTTATCATCTAGGGCTGAATTTAACTCATTACTGTCGGCACATGGAAAAACTATTGAAATATCATCAGCAAAAAGGACACTTTGAGCATTTATTTCTTTCGGCAAGTCGTTTATGTAGATTAAAAACAGAATACATCCTACCACACTACCCTGTGGTATAGACATGGTTAGATCCGCTGCTTGTGACCTTACATGGGATATTATGCCAGTATGCGGGTGATTATATTCTACTTCAACGTACTGAGTGCGATTTTTTAGATATGAGCAAAACCACTTATGTGCATTGCCTCTAACACCAATTTGGTAAAGTTTATCAAGTAATATTTTGTATGATACCCTATCGTAGGCCTTGCTCATATCCAATAGTAACCCTATTGCATATTTCTTATTATTTATTATATTTAACGCTTCTTGAATGTATTTAAATACTGCTAGAGTTGTAGATTTATTTTTCCTAAATCCATTCTGACTGTCATTAAAGATTTTATATTTTTCACAAAATTTATTTAGCCGTTTGGACATAGCAGTTTCAAATATTTTCGAGAATGTAGGTAGTAACGCTATAGGGCGATAGTTTCCTGCGTCCGTCTTTTTGCCTTTCTTATATATAGGTTTTACTATAGATATTTTTAGTAAATCCGGGACAACACCTTCCGTGAAAGATTGGTTGATAAGAAAAGTCAAAGGCATTATCAATTCTTCGATACATGATTTAACAAGTATTGGTGGTATTTCGTCATGTCCAAAACTTTGTTTGTTTTTTAAGTTTCTAATGATAAATTTTACTTCATATGGATCAACAGTTTGCAAATATATGGAATTCTCGCTCGGATTTATAACTCGACGACCAGGTGGGTCTTCGAAACTTCTGGTAGTGTTTGTTTTCCCCACTGATACAAAGTGTTCATTAAAAGCATTTGCAACCGAACTCGCGTCTTCTACAAGAATATTGTTAACGTGAAGTTTTATACTTTCTCTAGACTTTTTTGTCAATTTGTTTGTACGATTTTTTATGATTAGCCACATTGTTTTTGTTTTATTATTCGACTTTTTCATTTGATTAATATAATTTAGTTTCTTAGATTTTATAACTGCTTTTTTAAGGATTTTTTCATATTGTTTATAATATCTTCGAAGTATATGGTTATTAGTAGTAGTGATTAGTATTTTTAGTTGACGTTTATGTTTACAAGCTATTTTTAGACCAGACGTTAACCATGTTTTTGATGTTTTGTTCTTGACCTTTATCAACTTTTTTGGTATACATAAGTCTAATATTTTCTGAATGGCTTTATGGAAAGCTGCAAAGTTAGCGTTTACATTTTGGCTATCATTAATAATTTTGTTCCAATCTAATTTACGTAGTTCTGACTTAAACAATGCTATATTGTGGGAATTATACAGTCTCTTTTTCGTGTACTGTAGTGTTGTGTGTTCTGGTGGTATGTTGTCGGTTGGCAGAGAAATTAGAACTCCTTTGTGGTCTGAGAGTCCAAGTTCTCTGACATCTATGGCAATCCGATTCTGAAAATTTACAAATACAAGATCTATACATGTCGAACTAGTGGCAGTCACTCTCGTAGGTTCTTTCACTCGTTGGTGAAAGTTGTACCTCTTCATTGTGTTTAGTAGGGTAAGTGAACTTGGGTTTTTTTCTAAAATGTTGACATTGAAATCCCCGCCTATTATTATATGTTTTCTACTGTCTTTTAAATTTATTTTTTGCAGAAGTTTTTCTAAACTACTATAGAATATTTCCGTTTCCCTATTTCTTTGTGGCCAATATACCACAATTATTAAAGTATTTAATTTAGGTATTTCGATTGCACAAGTTTCAAATATGTATTCCACTGTCAAGTCTTTAATATCTTGCCGTTCATTAAAATCTAGATTTTCTTTAAGGAATATACATACTCCACCACCTACGTAGTGTTTGCGGCAGTAAGTTGTTGCCAGGTTATATCCCTCTAATCGTAAAAGATCTTTTTTTACCTCCGAAATCCATGTTTCTGACAAACAAAATGCTTCTATAGTACTATCATTATTTATTGATTCTATTAAATGTCCCTTGTTTTTTATGCTTTGTATGTTTTGGTAAAGGATTTTTATTTTATTAACGAAATGTATTTGTGTTATGGTGGTCAGTAATGTTACCTTCGTAATTAGAATTTTCCTGATAGCCTGGTGTGGGTTCATTTAAAGTTTGATTTATATAGTTACCATCCACTGATGAACAAGTTAAAGTGTCTTCGATATTACTATCAGTAGTTATTATTGAAGATTGTATGGAAACGATCATGTCATATATATCTTTCATAATTACTTTTAGTCCAGAGTTTTTCAAAACGCCGGTGCGTCTGTCGAATACAGTATCGTCGTATTTCAAATTGAGATTACTATCCAGGAAGTAAGCATATTTGTGTGTAAGTATATCCAGATATAACAAATTGTTAAATGTTTCGACCCTGGAATTATAGAGGTAATTGTTATTAAAGAATTTGTATGTTGGCGTACAAATGATTATGTTTGTGTGTTTAATTTCTTGCAATGTGCTTCGAATATGCAAAATAGTGTCTAAATAATAGTTTGTAGTCTTGAAATCTTCTTCACCCAGTAGTAGAATGCAGTAATCTTGTGTTGTGAAGCTTATAATCTTTTCTTTAATATCTTTTAACAAAAATTGTATATTTCCATATGGTGTGATGTAGTGACAAAATTCATACTTATACAATGTATTTTCTGCAATATCAAGCAGTTTGTTTTTGTTGTCTGTGCTAAGGATACATACTTTATTGCGTTTTATATGGATTTGATTTTTTTCTGCTAATTTCTTCCTTTTTTCTTCTAATTGTGTAACGTTATTTTTTTCTTCGGTTTTTGATGTTTCCGTTTGAGTTTGTTTGTTGCTTCTACCGTTATTATTTATATTTATTTTTGTGCTTGATGATTTAGTTTTGGCTGGGCTATTTGTTATTTTTTTATAAAGAACATTTTTCTTCGTCAAGTTTTCGTTAAGCATTTTTAGTTTACTATTCTCTGATGTAAGAGTCTCAATTTCTGAGTGGGCACTTTGTAATTCCATCTTAAGATTGTTAATTTGTTCTCGTAATTTTTTAATTTCGTCGTCCTCGTCGTCGGACATTTCAGGTAGGCTAGAGGTCGTTTCATTTATTGTATTTGTTGCAGGTACGTCAATATCATCAATCAGTATGGAATCCGATTTTGTTCTAGTTCGACGGAACGTAATATTATCTAAGAAGTTCATTTCGGTTAACAAACAGCTATAACCTCGTCAAAAGAATTGCGGTTTCTGTATAATTGCTCAGTGATTGTCTGATGAACTGTTAATTAATTATAGTAGGTAGATGTAACTAAGAAGTTCTTGAATATTATTTAGCCTATTTTCCACTGTTTATAGGTAATATTATGTTCTCTTATCTTATTCACTTCACTTTTGATCGCAAGTCGTATAATTTTTTGTTGTTTTTCTGATGCACTATTATTTGATTTATAGTAGGTAGGTGTAACTAAGAAGTTCTTGAATATTGTTTAGACTTAATTCACTGTTTGTAGATACTGTTCACTTATTCTCTTCACATAAAAGAGTAATAGCCACTATACTTTATCTATGTAGCTACTTTTTACTCGCGAAACACTCGTAATTTATTTATAAGGGATTCAAATCTGAGAACGACATGAAGTTAATGTTTACTCGCAAGGCGCGTTCCAGCGACCCTTTTGTGTTTATTATTTGAGTGCACGTACAGCACTCGTGGGCATTGTCATCTGTCATTATGCTGAGATGAGGCCTTTTTGGCATTATAAGAATAGTTTTATTTCTATTTTTTATAGTTTTAATGTGTTTTACGATGTAATGCCAATAAACGAATTTTTATTTCTTCCTTGCTTAGGTATGTGCGGTAACACAGCGTGCAAATAAGTCGAGCCGGGCGGTAAAAATCAATTGTAACATTAAATTTAGCGAAGGTAGATACCGAATGGAGTTTGCCGATCGTCACGAGCCGAAAATGTGTAGTAGGTAATTGCTTCAAGTCGGCTTTGTCATGCAACAACTGCTTCCGAATGAAATGTGCCGAGCCGAACAATTAGTGTGTAGCAAGCCTAAGACTAAAATTCTTGAGCGCATTTAGTCCACGATAATATGGCCGCCCCCGAATGATATATTGAGCGCTCATATATACTAATAGCATTTTAATATCAAGGCTTAGTCATTGAGAACACGGCACACAAAAAAAAAGGTGTGAGTGATCCTCTATAAAAGATGCCGGAATAATATTCAATGAAATTCCTGTTGCTATAAGAAGTGTGGTTTTTGTGTGAAATTATTTAATTAGAGGTTTCGTTTTAATTGATGTAGGTAAATTCTGGTTCAGTTTAACTCATTAAAGGAGACTGATTGAAGAGAATGGTCAGGAGTTTATTTTCGTGAGGCAAAACTTATATGTAGGTAACTCTGATTAATAGCGTTTATACGAGTACGAGATGAAACGAGTAGTGACTTGTTCAAACTCAACCGAGTTGTTACGGCAATACTAATGTTAAGGGGATACATCGATAAATTTTGTGTTCTTAAAATTACTATAAAACCAAATATATATGCTTGAATAATTTGTATTTTCCATGTGTGTCATTAGACTATATTGTCTACTGCTGTATTAAAACGAAAACATGATCACTTGAAATTTTTTCGATATATTATAAAAAATTCCAAAGTAGCTCCGTCTATTTTCTATTTTATACGATTATACGTAAACATTTCCTTATTGTGCTATAAAATTAGCTTTAAATCGAACGTATTTAAATATGTTAAGAACATACTAAGCTAAAAGTTTATTTAAGTGTAGCATTTTGTCATAAATCTACATTTAAACGAAGCGCGTTTAGTTCCGGTGCGCGTGAGTCTTCTCTTGCGCATCAAACTAGACAGCCATAACGCCATTTCACTTACACACTGAGCTAAGGCACGCTTCGATGTATCCTCCTAACTAAATATCCCCAACCAACCAAATTACAATGCCTTCAATATTTTGGAACAGCTTGAGGCCCAAAAAATATAATACAGTATTTCTTGACAGAGAATCTAAGCTATTACTAACTAATATTAATTATTAAGGTATCAATGAAAACAAGTTTGAGCAATCATCTATTATAACATAATCGCTATTTTAGTCTTTAACGAATAAGTAAATCGCCATTTTAGTCTTCAGACTAATCGATCCAATTACCGAAACTAGCCGAAAGAACACCTGGCAATATTTTTCTTCAATAAACAATCATCATTAGAAACATAATCTACCTCTCTATTACAAACCAGAAACTATAAATATGACACTGTAATATTTGGTCGCTAAACTATGAATAAATACCGCAACATGATTCACAACTCACGCGCATCCAACACATGCAAATTACTATAGCAAAAAGGGATAAAAAAAAAGAAAAATGAAGGTGTCAGTAATTTCGTTGGGAGCGGGGCGAGCTCTTTATTTTCCTGCGTCGAACTGTCTAAATTATGACATATGCATGCGTGCGTGCGCGCGGCACCTTTGGTGCAGCTTCCTTGCCACACGCAGTTTTCGGGATTTCTTGGCAAATTAAAATGGTACGGTTTTTTTTTCTATAATTATCTTGTAATATGGCACCTTGGAGTCAAATTCAAACTCAAAGCATTTATTTAAATTTAACCAATTACAGCTACACGTTTAAATTGTTAAGAATCGGTCAGTTAGTCAGAAAGTTGAAGCTAGTTGCCCATTCCAAAACGTAGATCTTTATTGAGAAGAACGGATAAAAAATATAATATACAGGGTGTAAGTGTAAATAGTGGCAATCTTTTAAGGGGTCATTGTACTCATCATTATGAACAACTTTTACTATGGGACCAAACCTGAAATCGCGAAAAAAAAAATCTGCTGTTACCTACATTTTGACTAATTATGCGAACATAAATGTACCTACTGAATAGCTGAATTTTTTAAGGCTTGACCGGTTAAGTAGTCAAGACCTCTCAAAATCAATTACGAGATGCCATAAATTAAAAAAATCTATCTGGCCTACAACCCAGTTACTGATTAATACGATATTCCTTGATGTGACTGGTTGTCAGAGTTTTGGGCTTTCGACGACCCGTAACGACTGTCAAAGATCCACGAATGACACAACACTATTAGTAATAATAAAACGTCTGTAACACCAAAAATATTCCGTTTGACATTAAAAGTGTTATTACATAGCGCCCGAAGGCATCAAAATGAGTTTCCCTTTCATTTGTTCATCACGCGATGCAAAAAATAACGAACTAGTTTTCGTATAGGTAATTGCCTTGGCATCATCTAGCAATTGTCAAGGTCGCGACCTTGAACAAGTTCAAATGAGACGATAGAGCAGCGCTAAAATCGCGCTGGGTGGTTATTCTGTGTGTAAACTGTGTGTAATCGATTTATGGGATACCTACGTAAATTTAAATAAAATGCACAAACATGTAACTACCTACTAATGAATAAATAATTAAGCATTACAGTTTGTTCTTTTCTGAATATACTGAGTTCAGAATAAAAACTTTTTTACAAAAAAATACGACCGACTTCCAAAAACAACACTACAAAGTGAAAACTAACTTTAATTTCGGAAGTCAGTGTCTGGTTAAATTAATTTTCGTTTTTGCCACTGACTTCCGAAATTAAAGTTATTTTTTACTTTGTAGTGTTGTTTTTGGAAGTCGGTTGTATTTTTTCGTAATAAGTTTTTATTTTTCACCTTTTAGTTGTGGTACCTACCTCACACAAATTCTAATACCACTACCTGCAAAACAAACTAGAACATCATCCATATAAAAAGTGGGGAAAAAATACGTATTATTGAAGCTAACTCAAAAACTACCCAAGCAAAGTTAATCAATTTTATATGGGACCAACTTTGATGTATACCCTCTCGAATTAAACCAAAATTTTTCAAATCGGACGACTCTGTAAAAAGTTATGCGTGGTCATACATAAAAAAAAAAAAAAAAAAAAAAACATACGTGTCGAATTGAGAACCTCCTTCTTTTTTTTCGTCGGTTAAAAATGCATGTAGCTAAATCCAATCTGCCGATTCTCTTGGAGAAGAATGTATACCTGGTACTTATCCTAAAAGCCATTTTTAACCGATTTCAAAAAAGGAGGAGGTTCTCAATTCGACTGTATGTTTTTTTTTTTGTGTTTGTTACGCGATTTCTCCGTGACTTGTGGACTGATATTAAAAATTCTTTTTTTGTATGGAAGGGTACTCTTGAGGTGGTCCCATTGGCACTCAGAATCTGATGAGGGGATCCCATGAACATCGAGGGCAACCCTCAAATTTTATAGGGATTTGGGTATTTTTATAGTAACTCGTGCATATGCACTTGGAAGGCACCACTTGGTGAAGTGAAACTGATGATGAAGACCACATATGGCCATCGGATCTACTCAATTATACCTAAGTAATTCACGGGTTGCGATTCGATTACTTTACTAGGACTTCACAATGCTTATAATAAAGTGCAGTCCTTCCTAAAAAAACTCCTTCCTCAATAATTAACGTCCCTGCATCGGGAAAAGAACTATTTTGTAAAAGGTGATGAGCAGTTGACATTAAGATATTGTAACTTAGATAAATTACAAACTGATCCACTTTTTTTTTTCTTAACCTGCACTGTCCTACTGCTGGGCAAAGGTGTCCCTCATACTTTTCCATTCATCTTTATCAGCTGTCTTTTCCGGCCAACTGACCCACTAAAAAGTGAAAAATAAAAACTTTTTTATACAAAAAAAAAAACAACCGACTTACAAAAATAACACTACAAAGTGAAAAATAACTTTAATTTCGGAAGTCGGTGGCAAAAACTAAAATACAGATCCAAAGATACTGATTTTCGAAATTAAAGTTATTTTTCACTTTGTGGTGTATTTTTTTTTTAAGTTTTTTTTAATTCTTAATCCTGTTTAAAAAGATGCAACATCTTAGCCCCATCACTGTGTCCGTGATTTTGTATCCCTCAGGCGAAACCAGGTCGGGGGCTATTAAATAAATTTTTTGAATATTTCATCAGGTAGGTATTGAAATAAAAATTAGGTTTGTTTAATGATCCCCCAACGTCTAATTTATCATATTCTCTCATAATATTTGGGTTTATTTTTAATGTCGTTTTATTTGATACAAAATTACTTTAGATATAGATACCTAGGCATGGCGAAATAAGGTCTACAAAAATTGTGTTGCATTTAGTCCAAAAAGCATTAAAAAATCAAAAAGGTTGATTGTATCTTAAAACTTCGAAAAGACAGAGAACTTAGAATGAAACCTTTTCTGGTCCCAAAATTGTATAACGTCGAAATATCGTCAGCCATCTTTTTCACATGGACCCCAGACAATTCCAAGTGAAATAAAAAATATTTCCCAACAAAGCGAAGACAAATAATATTTCCAACAAACAGAAAGTTTTCTAGACAATTCTATAGGCTAACAATAAGTCATAACACCTTTTTCATCCACGGGTCGTGTAAAAATTTCCGCACCTCACCACACTTGCCACCAGAGGCGATATGCGGAATCTCCCAGCGTCACGGGAGGGCACGATGAGGTCTCGGCTAGTGATGTTATATTAGAAATACGTGTGTATTAGCATCAGGGGTCTTTTTTTGTGGAAAGTTGATTGATGATCTGATGATTTGATTTGATGAATTTAATCGTCAATAATGACTTACTCTGGATTACAAAAAATTAATTCAAATATATTAGTCTTAGTCAAACTTCAGGTTAGCGCGATTTACAAGGGCATCTATGGAAATAGCTAGACATTAGGTAAGTTAAAGGGACACACCTATGAAACTTTTGAAAATAATCCATGAAGTTCATGAAACAATAAAGTTTTTTGCAAAGAGGATTCTCCTGGGAAACATTTTGAAAAACTTTTAAAACCGACGGATTTTTTTACAAAATTTGGAGGCAGGCATTTCCAAAATAGCTTGTCCTTGATAGCTTGAATAATTCTAGTTCTAAACAGCTCAGAAAAATTCCCCTATTAGCAAGAAAATCCGGGAATGGACATCATTATTTCTTGAGCAGAGGGCCATGGGGTGGCAATATTATAGCAATTGATCCATCAAGTATCGAGTCCGTGGCCAGTCCACACTGCTCTGTGGTACAATGCGATGTTTTGCGAACAGCCATGTATCTCCATATATCTGTATCAGAGACTATGCTCGGACTTTTAATAAGATGCAGTAAAATGACACTTCTTAACTGTCATTTTGTTAAAAAATGTTCCCATTTGATAGCGAAATGACAGTAGAAATGGTAGTAGAAGTGTAATTTTACTGCAACTAATTAAAAGTTCGACCATAGAAATATTCAATATTATTTAATGGTGTTAATCTATGAAAGACATTTGAAGAAATCCTTCAACTCATCCCAAATAAAAACTGCTCAAAAAATTAACCCTATAAGCAAGAAAGTTCGGGAATGGTCACTTGGGCATCACTATTCGTTGAGCAGATGGGCAATTTTGTTAGTGTTAAACTACATGTAAGGGACGTTTGAAATTATCCTTGTTCGGTCTTGTCCAAAAAGAACCTGCGCAAAAACTGCTTAAAACTCCGGGATATTTATCAGACATGGAGCAACACTATTTCTGGAGCAGAGGGCCACGGGGTGGCAACAATAAAGCAATTGATCCGTCAAGCACTGTGCCCGCGGCCAGACCACACAGCTTTGTGCCACAACGCGATGTTTTGCGAATAGCCATGCAGCTATGCGAATTGATAGAAATTTCTGAGGTTTTAAATTGTATTTTCTTTCATACTGATATAGGTCTTTCTTCTGATATGATATATACATGTTATTATGTGTGTTGATCACATTGTAATCACCTTAAACTAGTCTGGACAAAAGTACAGACTCAAAAAAAGTACAGCTCTCATAAGAAATTCTATTTAGTCAGATAATAAAAAAATATTAGACACGTATTTTTTTGCTTTATTAGTAAAAAATACTTACATAAAATGCGTTAAAATTGGGGAGGGCGGTTCGCTACATCACAATTCACAACTATAACAACTGGCCTCCCCATACAAGATCCAGCTTCATGAGGATCGCCGATGCGAGGGACTGTGCCCCGCAGAGCTGCGCATCTTCACGGATGGATCTAAAACGTGTAGTGGCACAGGTGCTGGAATCTTCTCAGAGGACTTCAACATACACTTAGTTACACTATTGGGGGTCCATAACACAGTGTTCCAGGCCGAGTGCATGGGCATTTCTCTGGCCGCTTCAGCCATCATGGCCAGGGAAGTTAAGGACCACTCGATCCGCATACTCAGACAGCATGGCTGTTCTGCAAGCGCTAAGTAGTCACACAGTGGACTCTGGGCTAATATACGAGTGCCACCAACGTCTCAACCAGCTGGGTAGACTCAATAATATAACCATTCAATGGATCAAAGGACACAACGGCTCGCTAGGCAACGACCCAGCCGACGAGCCTGCCAGAAGGGGGTCGAGCATGGCACCAGTGGGACCGGAACCCATAGAGCCGCTCCCCTTCGGGTACTTGCGCACTCTGGTAAGAAACGTACCAGGGAGCAGCATAACAAACTATGGTTGGACCAAGGTGAGTGTAGGCAGGCTAAGGAAGCACTCCCTACAATTGATGGCCGCCTCACGAAACAGGTTCTCCGACTAATTAAACAACAGCTGCGTACAGTTACAGCTGCTGTAACTGGCCATGGGTCATTTAATATACACCTCATTGTCATAGGAGTCACAGACAGTCCGCTGTGCAGGGCCTGCATGGAGGACGATGAGACAGCAGCTCATGTGCTTCTAAACTGCCCGGTGGATGCCGCATACAGGGCAAAGTACTTCGGTAACCCAGGTACCCTCAGTGAGGTTGTCAGTAATATCAAGGTGCTGGTGGCCTTCTTTGAGGAGCTGGGGTGGATCGAAGAATCGATTTTCCCACCCATACGCAAAATACGCGCATTGACGTGGAGTTGCGGATACCAGCCCGTATTACCTAACGGTCCCCTCCCCCAGAAGTTAGCGTCCGAGCGGACCGAGGGTGCTAAACGACGTGCAGACTTGCATAAGTTACGAGTATTGTATACTATTTTATAACTCGTGTGACATAAACCGCTGTCTTTTTAATTGAAAAAGAAAAAAAAATGAATAGTTTTTGACTTATTCTCTTTACACCATTTCTTAAGGCTTTGAAGGACACTAACGAGACACAATAGAAGTTTTATTGTTATTACTGCTATGGCCGTATCGTGTCCTTCAAAGCGTTAAATTTGTTGCTGATGTAACAAATTTTTGACCATTTATCTAATTGCTTCTGGGACGACTCTCATTTTCACTTACTTAATTCACTTTCTGTGTAGAACTCATATTTGATTTGATTGATTTTAAAAGACTTTAATTAACATTAGTTTTTTACAAAGTACACTACGATCTTATTCTAATTGTGTACAACCATAAAAAATTCTTATGCTAACCTCCTTTACAAACATTTTATACTGAGTTTAATGTTAATTATATTGTATAAACATTATAATAAGTCCATAAAAACACAGTAATATTCACACAAAAGTCTTAGTAACACTGACTCTAAACGCATATCTGTTTACCTACTAAAGTTAATGCACTCAACTAAAACAAGAACAATTTGAAGAGCGGGATAAAACATTACAATAGTATAATATACCTAACTTAGATTTAAATATTTGATGAGTTAAGACAAAGAAATTATAATTCTAAACTGTGGATAATGTGGGTAATTAGCGTAACTTCTCGGTGAGTTGTTTACTGCAACCGGGTGAGGGCAGCACGGTCGATTCTGACGGTGCACGGTGCGGTGGTAGGAAGTTCATATTAAAATCACAGTGTTAACACTGAATAAATATAGTAATCCATAAACAACAAAATATTATAAACTGAAAGCCAAATCTAGAAGCGGTTGGTTAGCGTTTTGTCTGAAATTGTGTTGTCACTTTTTCTGCAGCATGAAACAGTTTTTAGAGAAAATGCTAACCTAGCCCTCTTTTGACTCATTTGAGAGCTGTGAATTTCTAAGTGTCTAAGAACTGTGAAATAAGTAGATTCACTTTCGCACGGTGTAAAAATGGACTACTTAAATCACGGAGAACCGTGATCTAAGTGCGGGGCTTAGGTCACAGTGCTATAAACGTCTTTCCTTTCTTTATCTTTTTCTTTCCCTCAGAGAAAATCCCATTATTTTCTTAATTCGGTTAAAAATCTTTCTACCAGAATTCTTCACAAAATGGTCAGCCCCAACATTTTACCAAATTAAGGCGAGTCAAGTTCACGCTCGCAGCTTCTTAATTTATACCTACCGACATTTAGGTATGTACCTTTGACGGAGTTAAAATGTTGCTAGATTAGTTCCGTGTCAATATAATAGCAATGAATAGTAAATTTTGCAAAGTAGTCGTTAATGTTGGAAGTCATTTGAATTAGAATGGCTTGTTTGGCTAATTTTAGGAGTGACATTTAGTATGGCGCATTCATTAAGTAATTATAATCGGTTTGGGTGGGATGATACATCATTGTATGAATTGATTAGCGTAGACGTAGCGGCCATGGGTTTTCCCCCTGTAATTTGTCTCTGAACAAAACGGTGCTTATGTCATAGTAAGATGGTGTAACCGTAATTTAGTTATATCCCTAGGGATATCTACCATAGTTATATGAAAAGTGTCGGAGTGCCCTAATTTTGCTACTGCGACCAATTTCGACGTAGCGTTCGCCGGCCGCTGCCGCAGCACCGCTCACTTCGTCCGCTGGGCTCGCGCGTAGTTGGTGAAAATTCTAACCTAGCATAACCTATTTGGTCGAAGTGTCCCAATACTTTTAATCCTAGTAAGATAATATAACTTTACTAGCTTTTGCCCGCGGCTTCGCCCGCGAGGATGTCGGAAAATATCCCACGGGCGGGAACAAAAATCCTTCCTTATTCTTTGTCTACATTATAAAGGGAACCTCTGTGTTAAATTTCAGCCTTCTAGGTCCAAGAGTTTGGGCTGGGCGTTGATGAGTCTGTCAATCAGTCAGGACTTTTCTTTTTATATAATGAGATAGCTGCTGCCCGCGACTTCGTATGTGTGGAATTTCTTGTTCCCCCAACCCACCCCGTCGCATCGCATTGCCTGCCCGCGGTATTACTTCGTTTTCGCTTAGGCATTTCTTCTGGCTTTTTTTTTCGCTCGGCACCTAAGAGTCCTAGAGTGATGTTAAATAGGTATGCCTTAGCCTTCCCTAAGAATTGGGCTATCAAATGTAAGAAGTTGGACTGGTAGTTACACAGAGTACCGCGTTCAAACAAACAAAAAAAGTGTGTATGTCAGCTCCGATGAACGACTGGAGTTTATTCCTGTTTTTTGTGTCATTCCGACTTTCTATTTTTCAGTCATTTCTGTCGGGCTGGGTTTCTTCGGAATGAATCAGTACTATACAAAAAGCAACTTTAAGGTGTAAGCACTCGTCCCCCCCTCTCACCCCACGTCCTCTCCCTCTAAACCCCCTCTCACCTCTCCCCTTGTCCCTCTAAACCCCCTCTTACCCCATCTCTCACCCCTCCCCTGTCCCTCTAATCCCCTCTCACCCCACTTCCTCACCCTCTAACCCCCTCACCCTCACCCTCTCACACCTCCTTCACCGCTTCCCCCTCCAACTCTCCCCCTCGCTAACTCCTCCCCTTCCCTCTTCACTTACTACCCCTTCCACCTCCCACCTCTTCTTCCCATCTTCTTCCTTCTCCCCTCTCACTACACCCTCCTATCGCTCCCCCCCCTCACCAACCCCTCCCTCTGTCCTCCATCCATCACCCTGCCTCTCAGCCTTCTCACCACCCCTTCCCTCTTTCACCCCCTCACCCACCCTCTCAATACACCCTTCCCTTCCCTTTTCCCTCATCACCACCCCTACTCTTTCCCCCTCCCCATCTACCCTTCCCTTTGGGGTAGTTTTCAAAAACTATTAATGACAAACTTTATTACTTACTTAGGCAAGTATTTGTGCCAAGTTTCAAGTTAATTAATCAAATGAATAAAAATTTTTATATAAACTATATTCCCTGGTTTCACCCCCACAGAGATAGAATTTAAAAAAAATCGTTTCGGATGTTTTTTCGAGTTGGTCAAGCCCCGCAGTAAAATCCTGCCCTATAAAATTGACCATTTTCACCCCCTTAGGCATAAATTTTCGAAAAACTGTGATTTACGTTATTCTTCATTTTCGGTCTCAAGTATAAATGCTAAGTTTCGAGTTATCGGACCGCGCGTTAAAATTCCACCTTATAAACTTTGAGACCCCCCAATTCCTCCTTAGGGGGTACTTTAGGAAAACTAAAAATGACAAACTTTATAATTTACTTAGATGAGTGTTCGTGCTAAGTTTCAAGTCTATTAACTCAAGGAATAAGATTTTTCATACAAACTTTCATTCCCTATTCGAACTCCTTAGGGATGGAATTTCCAAAAATCTTTCCTTATTCCTCGTCTACGTTACAGAGGGAACATCTATGCAAAATTTTAGCTTTCTAGGTCCAAGGGTTTGGGCTGGGCGTTGATGAGTCAGTCAATCAGTCAGTCAGCCAGAACTTCTCTTTTTATTTATATAGATTACGGTAGATTGCTATATTCCCTAGGGATATAATTATGTCACGGCTTCAACCATCTTACTGTGACACATATAAAGTTATCGTAACATTGTTTACCTAAGTGACTTTTTTATTTTCAAATTCAGATTCGTGATTTTTCTTCCTGGGGTTCCATCAATAGTCACCGCTTTACAGGTCCACAAAAAACGGTGTTACATTTCTGAATAGCAGACCAGCGCGCAAAGAACAAAAAAATCGGCGTTAAAAACATAAATATTTATAACTAAAAAGGAAATCAGAGTCACGCAAAAAATTATTATGCGCATAAATATTTAAACAAGGACATAAACTGTCCTAATAGACGTCGGAACTGACAACACTCTATTAGTTTACATTTTAATTTTACCACCCAAAAGCAGAAACCGTCATTTGCGGTATTTCCGATTACCGAAATTCATTAAACATGCGACCGTAAACTTCAATTCAGATATTTGCATAAATTACGGTTTTATCGGCAACCGAAACCAAAATTAGGTTGGCATTAATTGTGCGTGTGGTCACACAGCTCAAGTTAAAAAGAAAGAAAATATTTAATCAAGACCTTCGATTTGGAATAATGTGAGCATTTTCGAATTTAGGAGACAATTGGATTCGTTTCAGTTCGATAAAAGGCTTAAATAAGTTTCTTTAGAGGTTTGAATACCTATTATGTCAACATGGCGTCATCACCAATTCTCAGTGAACACTTTGACATAGGCATCTTCCAAATAGCTTAACAGTATCTGTATTATCTTTGGAAAAACTCAGGCAACTTTTTCAAAATCATAATCTGCCTTTATATGTCATAAGAATTAACTAGCAAAACTTCATACACCGTCGCGTCGTTCGTATTTTAACCCGTCAACGAGACGAGACGAGACGGGTTAAGAATTGGCAGGCCTACGTTGTAGGTACCGGGAAATTGGAAGCCTCCAAAGGTAGTGGAGTCGATGACACACGGAGGGTCCATGCCACGGACCCTCCTAATAGGTATGTGTCAGCGACTCCATGCCGAAACATGGCAATGTTGAAAATTGCATCAAATATTCAGTTTTAGGTTAATAAAAACAAAACAACTATTTGACACATACTATTTTCCACAATACGTAAGTATCTAACATGTCACGCCCACTTCTGACCATAGCCCAACTTTACGGCCCAACTTCGCAAACTTCTTTCCTCCTATCCATCTATTTGGCGCCACAAAAAAAGGTATCTAATACAGAGATCACTCATCAATCGAGCCGCCAATATGAACTAATAGCCTGATTACATGTTTAACTAACACGCCGACGACAACGTCTCACTTTCGAGCGTGTGAAACGTACCTTAGATGAAAAAAAGGGACTGGTTTCATTGAAGAGACGCATCCAAAAAGTATATTAGTAGTGTGGGAGCTAGGAATAATGAGTGGTTTATGTAGGGGTAACGTTGGCAGCTCAAGTTTTGGATGTAAATTGTATGAGGATTGGGAGATTTAGTTTATTCGAATTGGGGATCGAATATTAGGGTAATGCACTAATAGGGCAAAATTAATCATCACACTAACTTCACAGTTCTGTAGGTTGTGGCCACGGATTCGAAAATGAAGCACATTGAAATCGCCACGCATATCGAAAATGAAGCACAGTAAGTATGCCGGGACCGTTTGTACAAACACGCATCACGCACACTTTTACATCATAGTATGCCGACCGACCGCCATTACGTGACACGACGACGTCTTTGTCAAACCACGCACACATAAATCGGTACGGTGCTTCACTTAGTCCTTCTTTTTTTTTTCTAGTCCGTGGTAGTGGCTACAAAGTTGTGAGGTGAAAATCTTTTAGTGGAGTTGACTGGATTCTTGGGTGGTTTTGGTGTCTCGCTGATAGGTCCCTCGTTTTTTTTTTACTCTATCGCACCTATGCCTAAAATCTTGCCATCTACTTGACCGAACACGGCTGCATCTAAGATAGTTCATTAATGTTCGATAGTGCAAAGAAAAGTGTGGCGATTGGTCAACGATTTTGTTACCAACTGTACCAACATTGTCATGATTGACTGGAGTAGATATTTTCCACTATAATGACTTCACAACATTTGTGCGACCAAGTGTATACTAGTAGTGTGCAATACTGCTATTCAAAAGCCTTAAAACCTCCAGTATCAGAGGAAACAAACTATAAATGTGCTGGTAGGCCCGACAAAGGTATCTGGAAGCAACCCGTCTCTCAGCTTTCAATATAATTTTATTACACGAACTACCTACCGAGGGCGTGACGGTATCTCGTCGTAAACTTAAACCAACCAAAATATTTTGTAGATATTCGTCAAGTTGTAAACGGGTCCACTGTTTTTATTGATGTCCAAACTTATTTGTAAATGTTTTCAACCAATAAATAGTTCTAGAATACAACACTTTTACGATCCTTAAGATTATATGGAATATGTTTTTAATGGAACCAAATGACGATTTAATCTTTTATTAGGAATCCGTTAGGTGTATCAAGTTATAGTTTGTGGACGTATGGCGCTTGGGATGGCTTTATCGCCAGTGATATGTGGCTTTTATGGGTCTTTAAATATGAAAAATAAACCGTATTTGGGTGTTTTGGTATAGCAACGTTTATGGTAGTTTTATGATGGGCCAGTAAAAGTTGAGGCGTCCTGAAGGACACCTGCATATTACCAGAAACTGACAAGTGCGTCACAACAAACACAAGATGCCCCTTTGTTAATAATTAATAATTTGTGCCAGGAAAAAAGAACTTTTAAGTTACATTGTCCAAATATTTCAGCAGAAGATTTTGAACAGAAACAATAGGTACTTAGGTAGGCAGAGCTTGTCTCTCTCTCTCTCTTGTCTCTCTCTGTATTTACTACGAAATAGAGTATATTTTTATCTCACGAAGCGACACACACTTACTTGTATTTACAAAGTGTACAAACACGCTGTGAATGTGTACACATTTGTGTAAACACAGGAGCTCTCGGTACCGTCCTAGACAATGGCGAAATTGGGATAGTGTGTGTGTGTGTGCGTGTGTGTGTTATGTGCTGACGCTACTCGTGTTCACGCACACATTCTCAGCGTGTTCGTATACTTGGTAAACACAAGTAATAAAAAATAAAAAGCGTTTATTAGTGGTGACATCTTATTACAAAAAGTTTCGTGAGATAAAAATACTATACCTCAATAAGTCGACGTTCGCACGGACGCAAAAATATCGCGGCGGGATTTTAGCGTGCACTAGATTTTCAACTCTCGCTGTTGAGCCGAGCTTCGCGAATCCAACAGAGTGCATCTCAGCGTGTCGAAAAAACACACTGTTGGATTTCAACTCTCGGCGCTAAGCAGAGCGTTGAAAATCCAGTGCGCGAAAAAAAATCGCCGCGACATCTTCACGTCCGTGCGAACGTCGGCGTAGTGTACTTATACAAATTTAAGAAGGTACCTACTGGGGCGCGTCATTTCAGAGTAGATAAGTTTTATCATAATTCGGAAAACCAACTCTAGGTACCTACCTTCAAGAAATAGAATTCAATGGTTAGTCGCTAAAAGAAATAGGTACCTACCAAAATTCCCACACTAATAAAGAGACGAGACTACCCACCCATACTGCCATTCTTACAAAATGGTACAAAAATTAAAACTTCCAAAGAAAGTGCAGTGTA